>CM052156.1:3394933-3432115 GCA_028455555.1 Augochlorella aurata | reverse complement strand
TCGTCGAACAAATGATTCATGGCTGTTCTCCATGTATTGTTTCAACTCTCATAATTTATCAGCAGCTGAGAAATTGATCTGCAAGCTTCCTCAGATGATAGATGCCACTAAATGTTACTCAGATGTCCGAATGGCGACGAATAAATTACTCTGCATCCTTGGAATTTTTGTGTCGAAATTTGATGTCGGATTTATGGCTAACAATTAACATTAACAATCCATGGTAAATGAATCGTAGGTGGAGCAGTGATCACCCTTCCCCCGACGAACCAGACGAAGCTGGAGGGTGAGAAGGTTCAGTTCTCCTGCGAGGCGAAGGCTCTACCTGGGAACGTGACAGTGCGCTGGTTCCGAGAGGGTGCGCCGGTGAGAGAGGTCTCGGCGTTGGACACGAGGGTGTCCATCAAGGCCGACGGGAGCCTCGTGATCAACCCCGTCAGTGCTGACGACTCCGGCCAATATCTCTGCGAAGTGACCAACGGCATCGGCGATCCGCAGAGCGCCAGCGCTTATCTCAACGTGGAATGTGAGTTTTTAGTAATCAGTATCACTTGATTATTTAATTTATATCAAAGAAAATTTTAGGGATTTTAAATAATCTGATATCCGTTTCGAGAGATCTATACTAACCACCCCTAATATTGTCGTCATTTATATCACCCCATGAAAGCGAATATAGACAAATAGAATCGAAGAATTGGCAGTCTTTGAGCCCCTGTAACTTTGTACAAAAAAATCGTAGAGCATTGAACCCTTGCTGATTTTAAAGGGTGAAGTGTCTATTTTAATATCGTAGCACGCAGTATTTTTTTTAGTGCGTTTTTGTAATGTGAATTAGAGTGAGAAGGTAACATAGTACCTTCCTCTAAATTCTGCAAATTTACTGTAACTTGGTGACCTTGGAACCGCTGCAACTTTTTGTAAAAAAATCGTGCGGTATCCTACCTATACTCATTTTAAAGAGTAAAGTTTCTACTTTCACATCCCTAAACGTCGTTTCCCAAACATTCTTCCTATCGCTATAAAACAGTACTTCGTGGCTGACTGGTTCCAGTAGCCGTTGATTCTTCTGCTCAGAAACTCTACGAACTCTCACGGCTCTGTCGAGCTCGATAATTTTTTTTCTACATTCGCCCCGACACTATCTTACAGAGGGAAGTCTCCCCTGTAAAATGGCTGCTCGGAAATGCATCTGCGATTTTTTCTCACGGTTTTATGGTACTTCGAACGTGGAAGAATTTTCAGTCGACGAGTCGGGGGGGAAATACGCAGCTCTTGGAAGCCAATTAACAAAGTCAATTAATTATTGCAGATCCAGCGAAGGTGACGTTCACACCTACGGTCCAGTACCTGCCGTTCCGTCTGGCGGGGGTGGTGCAGTGTTACATAAAGGCGAACCCGCCGCTGCAGTACGTGACGTGGACGAAGGACAAGCGGCTGCTGGAGCCGTACCAAACGAAGGACATCGTGGTGATGAACAACGGCTCGCTGCTGTTCACCAGGGTGAACGAGAACCATCAGGGCAGATACACCTGCACGCCTTACAACGCGCAAGGCACGCAGGGCAGCTCCGGCCCTATGGAGGTCCTGGTACGGAACCCCCCGGTGTTCACCCTCGAGCCGGAACCGATTTATCAGAAGAAGGTCGGCGAGATGGTCGAGATGCACTGCGACGCTCAGGAGGCGGAGGGCACGCAGAAACCTTCGATCCAGTGGCACAGGGTAGCTTAACAATTACCGCCAGTACTCTAATTAAAAATCATCCGAGATTTATTTCACTCCTCGACGATGTTCAAGCTTCTCGAGTCGTAGGGGTTGAAAGTTCAAGGCTACGTTCAAAAAATTATAACTCGGGTATTAGTACAGGTATCGAAACGATACAGCCGCCATTTTGTAGGTAAAAGATGATAGTTTCATTAAAAAATATAGCATCGAATATTGCATCTCCGACATTTTTATAAATAATATTTTTAATCGTTGAATTAATAACCTTGACGGCGGTGGGGTATATTGACCGATTTATATCTTTTTATAGGAAATTTAAAGAAGTGTATTAATGCGCTATATTTTTTATTGAAACTTCAGAGTTTTGGGGAAAGAATGCCGGTGGTTTGATGTCGATATCTGTAATACTGCCCGAGTTACGATTTTTCAAAGAGAGGCATGCTCGAGAAGTTCGGTGCTCGAGTAACTCGGGAAGTTTGGACACAATCGAGGAACGAATTAGGGGATCCCGGGAATCCTCGTCGACAGATCTCCGGAGTGGCAAGTCTCTCCCGGCGTTGAATCCGAGAATCGATCTCTAATTCATTGAAATTCGAGTGATATCCGCGGTCGTTTCACGCTCGTTTCGCGCTTAGCCGAGAAGAGTTTCGCCGAGCGATCGATTAACGAGCGATTTAAATTGCACGGTTTAATTCCAAGGCACGCGTCCATCGATGAAGCGAGGGAGCGAGAGAGAGGGAGAGGGAGATTGCGGGTGTCTCTCTTCGGTTCGTTATCAGTTTAACGGTCGGGCTCACGTTGCATCGTGATTTAATTGCGCAGAGAGACGGCGCGTCCATCGAAAGCAATCGGGCCAAGTTCGTCGGCGGTAATTTGACGATCGAGAGCCTACGACGATCGGACTTTGGGTTCTATCAATGCATCGCGTCCAATGAAGTGGCCACCATTTCGGCTTCCACGCAGCTGATCGTCGAAGGGACCCAGCCGCACGCACCCTACAACGTTTCCGGGACTGCGACCGAGTTCTCCGTCACGTTGACGTGGCTAGCCGGCTATTCCGGGGGACCTGACTACAAGCAGGACTATACCATTTGGTAAGACGCGCTGTCTGGTCACTGGAGACTTCTTGGTAACCTTCTCGGTCGCTGCGTTATGGCGGAAATTAACCTAAAGGGTCATATGGCAGGCCGATGAATTACAGTAGGCTGATGATATATATAGCAGGATCGCAGAGCGACTTTTGACAATTTTTCTCTTTGAAACCGTACAGGTTTATGCAAAATCTGTATTTAGGTGTTAAAGTAGGTTGTTTTAGGAAGGGCTAGATATTTTTTTTATTCGAAAATGTATAGCTGTTGCAAAGTTATGGCTCATTCGACAGACGAATGTACACCAAGTTAAAACACAGCGGGATCGCAAAGCGATTTTCGGCAATTTTTCTCTCGAGAACTGTACGACTCTATTAAAAATCTATACCCCTATCTCAAAATGGATTCTTCTAGAAAGTCCTACATAATTTTTTTATTAGAAAATATTCATCGATTATATCGATCTCCCAGAGTTTCTGTCAGGGAAAAAGCGCTGAACATTCTCGCCGATCCTTGCGTCATTAAAAATCAAAAAATCGTTAACATTCCTTTAATAAATCGTAGTCTATGGTTCTCAAACGAAAGATTGCAAGGTAGATGAAGGTTCTAGAGGCCTGGCATAGCGAGCATGTGACCAGATTCTGAGAAATAAATTTTCTTTGCGACACAGGTACAGAGAATCGGGCACGTCGGATTGGGAGACGATTCCGGTGACACCCTCCGGCAGCACGACGGTGACGATCAACAGACTGATACCAGGCACTCTGTACGAGTTCCAGGTGATCGGGAAGAACGCCTTGGGCGATGGGATGCTGAGCAAAGTGATTACCATCAGGACTCTTGGTAACAATCGCTGCTTTATCTTATCTCGCGCGCAGCTGCTCTCCGAAAATCGCCGGACACTGAATCAATCCACGTTCAACAATGTATGATGCAAATCGCGATCCCATAGGAATTTGTTGATTCCAGTAGGCTCAAATTGAAGCTAGAGAAGTCCGCTCTAATATAGAATCACGTTTGTTTCGAAGCAAAACCTAGATTGTGTTAAAACATGCTATTCAAATGTATATATGTACATTCATAGACATTTAGTTGCATTCATACGCATTTATTTGCATTCATACGCATTTATTTATATTTATTAGAAATAGACTGCGGATCTTTATGTAAAATAAAATATACAGTAGAAAGACAGCGAAAGACGGATCAAAATGATCGAAATGATCGCGAGTCATTGTCGGCGAATTTTTCGAGCAGCAGCGCGTCGTCGAACAGTTCTGACGACGAGTCTATCGAGGCTCCGATCGAAAGAAATTCCGGAATTCTCGGCCACCTCGCGACGCGGCTCGCTAGAACCGAGCCTAATCTACTAACGATCGCCTCCCTTATGCGAACACGCTGCCCCTGTCTCCTCGGTTCTCGAAGACGTGGCACTGACACACTCGGGAACGCCATCGTCGAGCGCCGGCCAAGCTGCAGCGACGGATCAAAGTGGTAAGCCGGTCGACGGAGGATCGCCTAGCGAATTAATCTCGATCTCGATCCGGGGAGCGAGCGCTTCGTGGAGAGAGCAGGAGAAAGATAATATATATATCGGAAGCGTCGGAACAACTCGAGCCGGGACAAAGAGACCCGGTTCAAAGGAACGATCGAGCGTAAAACCGTCCGGGCAAACAAAGAACGCCGGTTCGAACGGCTCCGTAAAGATGTCCCGGTCTCTATGGATCGGTGGAGGAGCGATCTGGATCCAGGATCTTCGGAACGAAAGGATGAAACAATGGAAAATCGTCGGTAACCAAAGCTCGTTCCACCGCTGCTGCTGTGTTACCGTTTTATCTTCCGCGTCGCTCTCGGAAGAAAAATTGCAACGAAAAGTATACTGTTCTATTAGAAAATCATGCTGTTGAATCACAGTGGCGTGAGAATAGCACAGCGACATTCACGGCAGAGCAAATTGCGACATTCGGGGAGACCTTGCACCGTGCTCCGTGTCCGCGAAGTTCGAGTGTCCGCTCGAATCTAAAATATTGCTCGAGTCGCATCGATCTCGTGATTTTTAGGTCACGGAGCCTCGGCGACAATAGAAAATTAAAGTAGCCCCCGATTTGGTAAACATTCCGCGAGTTTTTCGGTCCGGATCGCGGCTCCGCCGATTCCTCCGAGAGTTCCGAAGTCGAGCGAAGCTCCCCATTCTGGGAATCGAGAGAACGCGGGATCGAAGAGAGAAGAGAGCCGAGAGAGAGACAGAGAGAAAAAGAGAGACAGAAAGAGAGAGAGAGAGAGAGAGGAAGAAGGCAGGAGGAAGAGAACGAAGACTTCCGCGGCGACTTATCGTATCGGGAAACCCATCGAGCCGTTCATTCTGTTTCCGCTTTTATTTCCTTCCCTCGAATCCGCCGGTTCATTGCCCTCCATTTGTACACGCGCTGCCTCGATTTTTCCTGCAAGCAGCCCCCTTTTTATCCGGCCCCGATGCGAGCCTACCGATCCCTCCACCGATCCGCCGCCAGTCCATCGTAAATCTCGATCCCGGTGAATCTTGATTCGGTACACCTGTGCCGGCCGAGTAATCCCGTGAGATCGCGAAACGTGGCCCATTTTCACGGCATTTCCATATTAATAACCCGTCAGGGTCAGAGACCGCTAACAAACCCTCCATTTTTACGGGATATTTTCAGCCATCGCTATAGCGATCTTTCCGCGCTCTGATTTTTCGAAAATTCCTGCCGAATTCGACCGCTTCTCACGAACGTTTTAAAATATTATTCGACAGATCGCGTAGATCTTTTTTCAAATTAAAACTCCTTCGACTTTTATTTCTTATAATTGTGTTAACAAAAATAATTATTGGAGAGGTTATGCAAATCTTTGTTCAGAATTGAAATTATTGAATTGGTATTTCTTATATGTGCCTCAAAAATATGATAGAATGATTAAAAATAAATATAGATGATTACAAGTGAAAATATAAAATATAATAAAGTAAAATATAACAATACAGTAATTACCCAGAATAGTATAATAGCATAATGGACGACTAAAAATAAATAATAATAAATGATATAATAACTAAACCAATAAATATAAATACAATTGAAATACAACCCTTACAGATTGGTCCACGATAAAAAAATCCTCCCCCTAGAATTCTCAAGATTTATCTCACTAAAATACCACGATCTATTTCCAGCATCGACCCAAAACAAAATAATCCTAAATCGTTAAAAATTCCGGTCTCCCTCGAGCGACGTGTTCGAACACTTAGCTACAGAGGTGGTATATATATACAGCACATGTTCCATCGACGGTCCTTCTTTCCCCCGTGCTTCCATTTCTGGGCTTTTTTCCGTGCTCCATCCGTCGCCTGGCCACGCATCACCGGCCTCGAAACTCGTTAGCCTGCCTCGAGTAACGCGATTACAGCCAGCTTAACGAGAATTCCGGTGGATCGGATTCGCGAGGATCTCCTACGGTGTACGTCCAAACGGGTCTCCCTACCTGCGACCCGTTATTACGACACCCGCCATGTACACCCCCGCCTACGGCTACCACCCTCGACACACCGCTCGCCCCACCAACGATATTCCCTAAGCTCTGTTTCTCACGTCGACGTTTTGCCTTTGTTTTCTCTCGTTTCAGACATCTTAGATTATAATACTCTTGTCTTACCGACCGATTCAACAGGCAACCCAGTCTACCCGCCGATCATGCGCCCCAAAGGTATCATTTTTTCACATTTCTTTCGTTCGCTCGCGATTTTTATCGTTCTGTTACGATTTTTGTAGTTCGCTTGCGATTTTTGTAGATTGTTTGCAAGTTTTCCGGTTCATTTGTCGTTCTTGTGATTCATTTGTTATTTTGTTTTAGTTCATTTACTATTTTTCTCATTCGTTTGTGATTTTTGTAATTCATATTTGTGATTTTTGTCATTCATATTTGTGATTTTTGTAATTCGTATTTGTGATTTTTGTAATCCGTTCGTGAGATTTTTAATTTCTGATTTTTGCAATTCATACTTGTGATTCTTTCGTAATTTGTTTGTGATTTTTATATTTCGTTTTTGATCATTTTAATTCACTTGTGATTTTTGTAATTCGCGTTTGCGAGTTCTCGTAATTTATTTGCAATTTTTCATAATTGATCTGTGCTTTTCATAATTAATTTGTGATTCTCGTAATTTACTCATGATTTTCAACGATTTCCTCCATCGACATTCTTTTCCGCTATTTCTTTCCGATTTTCTTTCCGAATTTCTTTCCGATTTTCTTTCCGACTTTCTTTCCGATTTTCACGATATTCTTTCGAATTTGCGTTACCCCGTGGTTCTCAATCATCAACAAACGTCGCATCCGGATAAAAGCCATTAATATTCGCAACGCGCCGATGATTCAATCGAGCGATCAGATATCGAATTCGAATTTTCCGTCTTCCTCGAGAGGAATTAATATTGCAGGACCCGAGGAGCTTTCGTTTGGAACAAGGGCGATACCGTTGATGCGAACGCAGCAGAGTCGTTCGGCGTAGTTGCGAAACTTTAGCCAGTTAATTGGAAACACTCGACCGGAGTAGTCCCGATTCCATCGAGGTTTCGCGAGCGGCCGGGAAAAGAAAGCGTCGAGCGAACCTCTCTCGCAGAGCCCCTGTGCAATGATTTCGAAATTCGTGCGCCGCCGGTACGTGGCTCGGCTGTTAAACAACGCGAGCTTCGCCCCCCTCTCTCACTCTAGCCCATTAATTCGACACGCGATTTTATTCGCGATATTCGTCGGCTCGTTCCGCCGAGCCGCGGGAACAGAAAAACACCGAATCGGTAATGAATCAGGGAGTGCGGCGACGGCGTCGATGCTTTTGTAGAGCCGTGAGACTGAACCTCGTGCGAACAAGGCAATCCGCGCCGATGCTTCGAGCACCATCCGGGGCTCTGGAGTGTTTGTCGGGGAATTAAAACGACAGGGTTCATGTATTTAGAATAATAGCGATAATATATCGGGAGCGGGCCGCAGTCGACGTAACCGCGGAACGGAAACACGCGCGGACGAAATTTTCATTTCTAGTTAAATATCGTCGATCGCTGATGGTTGGTTATCAGCGGAGACAAAATGGAATTGGAGCGAGAGATTTTAATAGGGGAATTAGCGGTGTGTGGTCGGACAAGTGGAAAAGTACTTGTTATGGTCAGACAGGGAGAGAAGTGCTCGTTCTGGTCAGAAAAGTACACAATGTCGTCAGACAAGTATTCCTTTTGGTCAGACAAGTAGAATAAATACTCCTTTTGGTCAGACAAGTAGAATTAGTACAATTATTCTGATCAGACAAGTAGAACAATTACTCATTATGATCAGACAAATAGAATGAATACTCCTCCTGGTCAGACAAGTAGAATAAATACTCCTCCTGATCAGACAAGTAGAATAACTACTCCTGCCAATCAGACAAGTAGAAAATGTCTATCACATAAGTGGAAAAGCAACTACCTAGGACCAGACAAGTAGATTAGGAACGTGCCTTTATTAGACAAATGGAGTAGAAATGGTGCATGGTCAGACAAGTAGAACAAGCGTACTATATCAGTCAGACAAGTAGACTAAGTACACCGTGTATGTCTCAGCAAGTAGCTTAGGGCCGTTATGCTAACCAGACTACCGAATAGGGAAGATAATAAGGCTGGACAAGTGAGATAGAAGTGATAAATGGCAAGACAAGCAGATTAAGGACAATCTGCAGTACGACAAGTGGAATATAGGGTCAATCTGTAGTAGGACAACTAAGATAGGTACTTGAAGCGATCGGTTGAGTAGATTAGATGGTCCTGTGGTCAGACAGTGATACATTAGAACAGTCAGCGTTATTTTTATCTAATTACGATTTAACTGGGACAAAGTTTCCAACGTGTCTAATTATTAACTGTTCTTTTATTTTTACTGAAAATCGCACGTTTAAGGAACAGATTTTGGACAATTTTAGTCATAGAGTTGTAACTTCTTGTCTGCTACTTGTCTTGTTATTTGTCCTGTTAGTTGTCTTGTTATTTGTCCTGTTATTTCTATATCTTTATTTTTAAGTCTGACACATGATTGACATCTTCACTGATAGCCTATTAAATACAAATGTCGGTCCACTTTTTACAGACGAATTTAAAAATAAATATACAAATAATTAATATTATACAAATCGTAGATTTCCTTTCTCTCGCGAGAAATTTTTAGAATCGAGGAACTTCCTGGTGACTGCAAAAAATCTGTGACAAAGACTGTTGAATGCAACAACCCTAATAAAATGCAAGCCGAGAGATAAATAAATAACGAATCGATTCTGCAGAATTGGAAGGGGGATCCTGTAATATGGTCGATCAGGGTGGATTCGCTAGGGTCGACGATGATCGCGTGTCCGAAATAATCGCGCCGGAAGCGTCGCGTCTCGTCGTCGCCGTCGTCGGGAAAGGAGGGATCGTAAGTGGCGGGCGACGCCGAAGAATTTCCATTGGCCGTGCCGCGAATTAATTGCAGCCACTCGTCACGGCGCGCCGGTGAAAAGCTTTTCGCGGGCACAATAACCGGGTTTTCTGTTATTCGCGTTACTTCCAGGCGCGTCGCCGCCTCCATCGGGAAACCATTTACATTTCGATGGGGACGAGAGAGGGGCCAGCAGGCGCGCGCGGGAAAAGAGACAGAGCCCGGGTGTCGGTCGTCGGCCGCGTTTTCACGGTCTTGCATCCCCTAATGCAGCCGCGTTACGTGCAACGGACCCACCGCTGTGTGCGGGAACCGGCAATTTATTCGACGCGACGTGCACGCCCGTGGAAATGAAGTTAACAAATACGGACACTGTAAATACCGCAGAAACGATCGCAGAAATATAGGCCGTTCCGACCGGCTGTATGTTTTTCCATCGTGAAAATTTATCGTATTGTGCCGGGCTATTGTTCCACGTTCGCAAATAATCGCGAATATTGCGAGCAGGGAAATTCAACGTAACGAGAGAGCAGCGGCTTCTCGTTTACCTATCGCTGTATTTTATTCTGCCTTTTGTCTCTCCCCTCTTTCTCTCTTCCCCTTTTTTTCCGAATCTCCTACTCTTCCGTGATTTCATTTCGCGGCACAATTCGCCGACTGTTTTTCCTCGGCAACTACAAAATTCGACTTGTTGAAACTCCGCCGAGCTGTGTCGACGTGTTTAAACCGCCTCCTCGGTAATTTGTTGTTACGGCTGCGTCGATGGTGACGTTTATAATACACCGAGGATCGTTACCGTAGGGCCAAATTGGGGGTGGTGCTATAGTTAAAACTACCCCTTCGTATAATCGACTTCTTCGCGTTGCCATCCGGAAATCCAAGATACTAGAAAATGGGGATGATGATTTATTGTCATTTATAATCACGTAATTAGCATAAACGCAGCTGTTATTCTGACTGTTTAAAACTGTGAAATTTTAAAATTACTTTACAAAAGAGTTAACGAATCCTCAAGCACAATGCTGTGCGATCGCTACCGATGACACGATTTAAAAGTCGACCGATATTCAACGTATAAAAATTACAATAAAGATTGTTAATACAACAATGATGATTCTGATTCGGCTAAGAAAAATACCCGGCTTCGAAATAGCAACAGCGTCAAATAAATCTCGACGGTAACGTTAGCCAACCGGTCGCTCGAAACGACAGCCAGCCGTGGAATCATGTTGATGCAACTGCTCGATGGAATCGGAGACGCGTGAGGTCATCTTCAGCCGTCGCCAGTTGCATGTATAATGTTACCGACCTAACTGCTTCCGGCATACATTCGTTAGCCTTATTAATGGCCGCAACGTCAATCCCGAGCGACGGTGTTTCCCCCGTAACGGTAGATTCGCGCCGACGTATCCGAGGAATCCCTAACGACCTTATGCAGATCCCTGCTGTCTGTCTAAGGGCAGTCGGTGCTGACAGGTCATTCTGAAAATGTCCGAAGTGACTCGAGAAAGTTAACCGAAACGCGGAGCAGCGGATCGAGGTCGCGCAGACGGAACGCCGCGGTTGAGGTCCGAAATAGATCTTCCATAGATCGTTCTGGAAATGGTCGAGATCGCTCGAAATAGTAGAGGAAACATTTGAGGCAACAATAACTACGTTATTACTATTCGTAAATTATTATAAAGGAAATCGGAGAGCAAAGAAATCTGTTCAAGTGACATAAATATTGCTCGATAATAATAATAGCAATTTTTGATTTAGATGTTATTTAATTGCTTGATTCAAGTATTAAATATTATTATATCTATGTTAAACATTATTATATTCTATTTACTTAAATATTAAGTACCACCATTACTATTGTTATTTAATTGCTTGATTCAAGTATTAAATATTATTATATCTATATTAAACATTATTATATTCTATTTACTTAAATATTAAGTATCACCGTTACTATTGTTACAATTATTACAGTGTCCTTGAATTTATACAGTGCGATTAAATTGCCAAATAATTCTCTTCAGTCATAAATAAAATCACGATCGTTTTAGAACGTTTTTGTTCTCTCTTTCGTCGGTTCGCGCGGCTTCGATACGTTCGCCCGCGATTTACAAACGAGTTGTTTCCCTTAATTAATGGGCACGTCAACGTAAATCGGGATCAGAATCGCGGAATGTTCATCTGCAGCTTCGCAATTTATTTCGTTATCGGTTTCCGATGTTCCCTTTTGATCGACGTCAGGTAAAAAGTTTCTGCGGTCGCAGCCTGCACCTAGGGTAAGAAGCGAAAGAATTCTCTCTTCTCTCTCCCTCTCTCTCTCTCTCCTCTCTTTCTCTTTCTCTCTCTCTCTCTCTCTCCCTTTTCGAGTAGTTCTCTAGACTGTCTCCATCTCTCCGGATCGACGACTCAGCTAATACGATTTTAAATCGTCAGGACCAAAGCCAGGTCCTCCGAAGAATCTCACGGTGACAGAGATCAGTAATGGTTTCCTGATAACCTGGCAAGCACCCGTGGAACGCAACCACCTAATTCAGTACTACACCATTAAGTACAAGACGGACGGACCCTGGAAAACGCTCAACAAGGGACAAATCCGACCCGAGGAAACCAGCTATTTGGGTAAGTGCAACGTTTCTTTATTCTCGCGTAATTGTTTCGCTCTCTTGTTTATATATATTTACTGTGATAATTCTTTTTTCTAGTATAGAAGGGGTTGCGAATATTTATGCAAAGTGACAATTTCCTGCAGCAGACAGGGGCTAGATAAATATTTGATTTTTCTTCCAATAGTTTTAACGAGATTTCAACGTATTTATTTACTTAGAAAAGGGATAAATTATGGACGAATAAAATATAAGGGGGTTGGAAATAGTCTGTCGAACGCTTTGAATTTTTTACTTGCTCTAAAAAATCGTTTTTATTATAATAAACGAATTTTATCAGAATTTTCAGAGTGACAATTGTTAAAATTTCATTCGTTGTGGTGATTTTTAATTTTCCAGTCTCGCTAATTATTTTCTGGGAACTTTCGTGATGCACTCATTGCACCCGAAAGATTGTACTAATATACATGCTAAAATATTGTATTAATATTTATAAATTTGAAGATTTCAACAGAAATCATTTAGTTTGAAACAGAAATATAACTATGACAAGAACGGGGGTCCAATCGTCGCGACACGATTAACGAACCCGCGAACAAATTCTCTGTTCCATGCACGCCGATTGCAGTGAAGAATCTGGTCGGCGGTAGGACCTACTATTTCCAAGTGTTCGCGAACTCGGCGACGAACTACGGCGCGAGCGAGCAGGTGAAATTCCCCGTGCCGGCGCGCGTCAAGCACAAGGCGATCACCGCGGGCGTGGTCGGTGGTATATTATTCTTCATCGTCGCGATCATCCTGAGTATATGCGCGGTGAAGATATGCAATAAGCGGAAGAGACGAAAACAGGAGAAAGGTAGGGTCCCCGGGACCACAGGGACAGCCCTGTTGTCCCCGGTGTCGTCGCCGAGATTTACCACCAAGTCTGGCCCGCACCTGAGCTCTGGGTCGCCAGACGCGTCCTTCCCGACCACCCTATCGTACCTAGAATAGAATTCTAATGTCCATAATGGAATTACAATTACCATCGCGGAGTTTCGATCTCCATCGCGGAATTTTGACTTCCATCGTGGAATTTCGGTATTTTAATTCGCGCGAGAGAATTTTGATTTCGGGCTCGAAGTGTATCGGCCTCGATCGATCGCGTGGCCCAGGTGGGGTGGTTTCGCGAAGGAGGCGACGTGTCGACCAGGTAACGCAGGAGCCGGGCGAGCGCCTGTCCGTCCGAACAGCTGTAATCCAGTTAACATAATTTTGTAACATTGTAGAACTGCTTTCAGCGTATAGTATGGTGTCTTGCCGGGTGACCGACGCCAGGAACGGCGCAGGGCAGGGGCCCCAGGGAACAGTGCCTTTGAAAAAGTGAGTGTCAATATCACCGGCTGGTTTACGTTTCCACTCATACAGGTTTTTCCGACTCATCTAATAATCTATCGATCCCCGGCACCTCCGCCTCGGGAGGGGGCCGGGGATCGTTCGAGGATTAATGCCAGAATCGAGGACGTAGACCGAGGAGGTCCCATCTGCTGTCTGTCCGGCGCGGATCACGCGAATCCCTCCTCCCGGTGTCGCGAAACAAGCGCGACCATTTGTCAGTTTCGTTGCCGCTGCGAAGACGAACGGTCCGAGATCATTGGCTACTGAAAAGAACACGGGGCGACGGCAGATGAGACCTCGAAGAGATATATACATCACTTAGGTTTAGCCAGAGCTAGCAATTAAGTCCACTCCACCCCCTCTTACGAGCATTAGGCGACCGAAGCACCGCAAGCATTTACGAAACCTCTCACGAGTAATCTATAGCTGACAAAATGTTGAGATAATTATATATATATAAATACGTGTGCACGGGGCGAGCCGATCATGCCGTTGCCGAATCGATCGACGAATCCGACTGCATCAACTGCGGTTTTTTCCGTCCCTTGCAACTGGATAATCGCTGGGGGTATTACAGGACATTACCCAGCGGATATCCCCAAATTTTATTCTCTATACTCGAGAACCTAACAGCAAACATTTAAGAAATCATTTCGAAAAGATAAAGCTTCGTGGCTGTTTATTAATTAATTAAAACAGAGAATAATTTTTCTGACAATTTTTCTGTTTCTCAGAATCAGTTTTATTTTATATACTCGAGGACTATACTTAGCTAAAATTCGAAGAATAATTTCGAGAATAAAAATTGACGTCTGTCGTTATTATTAATTAATTAAAATAAAAAATTCTCACTAAGAGTATAGACAATTTGTCTACTTATACAAAATCACTTTATTGTCTGTACTTGAGAAACAAATTTTCCTGCCATCAAAAAATTCAAGAAATTATTCCAAAAATTCACGATTAATTCAAGCAGAGTACGATCTCCAGAAAATTCATTTACAAAAGTTGAGAATAATTCCTGTCGTCGCAGCGGTTTCCCGGCGATCGGTTCCGCAACGGTTTCCTCGGCCCACCCCGTATACACCTGATTATGCATATATACATTTCTATTTGTCACGGGTCTATCGAGGTTATGTATCGACACGACAAAACCGTGGATCGTTCGTTCGATAACCCCGCGATCGACCACGCGATCATCCGATTGAACTAGTCGGCTCGTGCGAGCCTGCGTTATCGGACGAACGATGGAATATCTCCGCGTTGGTTTTAATTGTAAGTTCTTGCGAGCGACACGGGGCGAGAGATTACGCTTCTCTCTCTCACTCTCTCTTTCTCTCTCTCTCTCTCTCTCTTTCTCTCTCTCTCTCCCCGTTGGCTCGATTCATTTTCAAAGGATCCTGTGGAGGAAAGCGGAAGATCGAGGGTGACGGTGGATGTTCCACTAGCGACAAATACTCGGGTAATTGTTTAGAACTATCATAGTTTCTGAATAATGGGTTTTGGAAATGATAGACTCATCTTCGAGTCTGTTCGTCGTCTCTTTGTATTGTAGCGTTGTATATAGTGATTCGCGGTAGAGACACCTGTTTTATGGGTGTTTTAAGTACATACACGTGTTTAAATACAGGTCTTGAATAGGCGGGTATGAGTATAATGATCGAATCCTTGCGCTTCTTTGTATATATGTGTATGTAGAAGGGTGTCGTGATATGGCATAAAAGGTACATTAATATAACACATAAAATAGACATTGACATAACATATAAAATAGACATTGACGCAACGTATGAAATGCACATCGACATAACATATGACATAACATAAAATATACATTGACATAACATAAAACGCACATCGACGTAACATATAAAATATACAAATTCTAGATATTGGAATAAAACATTATAAATGTCCATATTTTCTACGCTACTTAATACTTTATTTACATTTTTAGACAAGATACACTCTTCGCGTTTGCAATATCACACAATGAAGCGCGAGGATCGAGACACAGGTGCATAAATTGGCCCTCGAAAGATCGACGAGACTTCGAAACGAAATCTAGCAATAATTATAACAATGAACACCATAAATCCCGTGTAATCGTGGATATCGCTGTAGCCAACAACGGCCTATAAAACAACAATTTAGATAAGCATAGTTCCCGGCATCGCGGCGAGAACCGATCGCGTAGGAACGTCCGCCGTCACCGCGACGATTCCCATTGATCCACGGGATTCGCTCACAAATCCCTTTGAGAAGTCGGTGCAATTGCGGACGAAGCGAGGGGACGCGTAAGAGAAGCAAACAAAACGTCCGATAGAGAACGGAAGATCTCTTTTGATCTTGCGCCATACATGACACAACGCGAGCAACCAGTAACGACCACATCTTTTTGTTCGAACAAAAGAAAAAGAAAGAAAAAGAAGTAGAAAGAAACGGCAGACTAAACCGCAGCAGCAGAGGTATTTTGGACGAGGTTGGAGACCGATCCGTTTCGATGATCGTCGAGCGATCCCCAATGGAGGAGACTCGTTCGTTTCTGCGCGTGCACGGTCGCGAGTTCCCCGATGGGAGCGATCGGGCGATCGCTTGGCCTGGTTTGCATTCATACGTTCCCTCCATAACGTCTCACCCCCGCGACCCCTTCAGTCGACGGTCATTTCACGGTCGGGCCATTGCTTGACCGCGCGCGATTTCGCCGGGCCTGGCTAAAAATCGATTTTCAAAATACTCGACCATAGATATCTCGATCTCCTCGCGTGACACAGATTTTGGCAAATATTTCGAGAAATATAGCAATATAGTATCTTAAATATATTTAACCGCGAAATTCAAAAGCGGTCGAATACTGTTGAATTCTCTGTTGCACGAGGAGAGAGAAATATCTATGGTCCATTTGCTATTTGAAAAATCCGTTTTTCCACGCTCCCGATTTTAACGCGTTCGCTACCAGCGTTGTATTTGTTGTACTTATTATATTCGTCGTGTCGTATTAAATGCACCGTGACGCGTTGTATACATCGTGTCGTATTAAATACATCGTATTAAATACACCGTGTCGTATTAAATACATCGTATCGTATTAAATACACCGCGTGCCATTAAATACATCGTATGGTATTAAACGCGCGGTATCCTCTCATGAAATCGGGCAAAAACGTCGTCAAAGGGCCGCCATAAATTCTGTAAAAATCGAGCCGCGCGTAACAATTTCAAATAATTACATTCGCAAAATCCATTCGACGTTACCCGCGCGAGAAATAGAGAATCGCGGTCGTCGCGCTGGTGGCGAGCCGGTTAACCGGATCGAGAAATGTATTCACCTGCACGCAGCTCAGCATCGACGACCTTAAAGAAAACGAGAAAAGAACTGCCTCTCGCATCGTAGTACTCGTCTCTCGATCAAATTCCGTGTACGATACTATCTCTCGCGGCGTCAGAATCGTCGGAGACACTTGGGTGTGCGGCCTGTTTCGAGCGAGACACACACTCTCTCTATATATATACATTATATTTCCTTCCATTCGGCTGTGTCTCGAAGAAACGATCGCCGCGTAGCTAGATCGCGGTCGATGTTCGGATCACGCCAAGTGTTTTTGCTCGATCTCCCCCCGCCTCTCTAACGTCGCGTGCAAAACGTCCGCCGAGACGCGACCCAGGCGAGAGAAAACAGAGAGACCCGGAGTTAAACGACCGAGAAATGCGAACGGAAAAAAAAGCATAGAAAATAAAAAAGATTGAACACCGAAGAGAGACCGAGAACGAACAAACCGTGTAATAGAGTAGTCGAGCACGGGCGAAAAAACAGAACGGTAATCGTAGTGTCTAGAGAAAGAGCGGAAAAAAAAAAAAAAAAAAAAAAGAAAAAATGTCAAGTAAAAATGCAAAAAAAAAGTACACGGTCGTGAGAGAGAGCACCGCTCGCCGAACGTCGTCGCAAATATTTCTCCCGACGAGAAAAATCAAACCACACCCGTACGTACGTATGAAAACGAGGGATCGGCCTCGATAACACCGAGGTGTTCAGCTTTGAAATCACGCCAAGCGGACTGCACGTGTAGTAGCGGGTACTCAGCCGACTATTATGATTTCCATCGTGGCATCCAAAAGTCCACAATACGACTGCAGTGATGCCTATTCTGGATCGTATGTCGCCTTTGTTTCCCGCGACGAGCCATTTCGTTTGTCGTTCGACGCCCGTTTTCTTTCACCCGCTCCTTCACTCTCTCTCTCTCTCTCTCTCTCTCTCTCTCTCTCTCTCTCTCTCTCTCTCTCTCTCTCTCTCTCTCTTTCTCTCTCTCTCTCTTTCTCTCTTTCTATTTCCCTCTCTGTCTCTCTATCTGTCATTCTTACCATTCTCTTTCTTCCTTCCATATTTTTTTTCGTTCGTCCCACCCCTACACACACGCCAGTCGGTTTTTCGTTCCCGTGCGTTGTTCACCCAGCCGCGAATTATTTTCCGCGGCTAATTCCATTCACCGTCCTCCATTCTCATCGACGCAGTTACTCTAACCAGAGACCTCCCCCGCCCCTGTTCCTCCACCACCGCCACTATTATCATCCCCGTTGCCCGTTATTTCGCTGTCCGAGCATATTTATTCGAGACACCGACGCGCATCCCTGTGTCTGTCGCGCGCGCGGGGGCTTATCGCGAGCACGCGTGTCCCGCGATCACGCGAGAGAACAGCCACTTTTCGTATTTGGCTAGCCGTGAAAATATCGCTAATGCAACGCGCCGCTGTTCATCACGGATATTTGTGTTGAAGCAATTAACGATCGGCCGGTGTTTACGCGACGCGGTCCAGTGTTTGCGCTCGAAAACTGGCCGGAAGTCGATCCCAAAAGCCTTCTCTGAAATAGCGAGTTCTCTGGCCTAAGGGAATCCCGACGATGCTTTAGAGATCTGCGGATCTTTTCGATTTGGGGAAGATCGGGCGAGTGCTGTTCCCTGATCGTCGACGTCGAATTGTCCAGATAATCAATTCTTGTTTCATATGTATTTTCTTTGATCTTTTTTCTCTTCATTAATTTTATTTATTTATCAATGCTTTGAACCAGATGATAAGAACTTGTGCATTAATTATTGCATATGTCTAAACTTTAAAAAAGAATTAACAAATTTGTTTCTCCTACTTAAAGTTCAAATACACATGACACAGTTACATCTTTCGATTTTATATAAAAATAAAACAGATTTGATATCTGGGAGAACACAAACGACTGCAAAGTGTTAATAACATTAGCAACTGTTACCTAAGAAATTCCAAAGAATTTCAAACCATTTCGGCCAGCTTCCGACACGAAACAGCGCGCGACTTTCGAGCGCCGATTGAAAACTCGCGGTTAAATTCGTGCGATTGTAAAACCGGTCGAGAGTCCATGTAATCAGCGGAAACATACAAAGCGAATTCAGCGTGTTTGATTAAGATCGACGCGACCGCAGAGAAAGATCTCTCGCGATTCCCGAAGTGCCGAAAATTGCTGGGAATTTCGCGAGGCTGTCCGCCGCCGCGGCGATGAATCAATAAACGCGGCAATCGTTCGGAATCGTCGTAACGAGCCCGGTGAAATTCCGCAGTGGCGGAACGGTCGATCGTGTTCCGACCGAATTTTAATCGCGACCGTTTTGGCCGCGGCACAAAGCAAATCGAACTCGTTATCCGATTATACGGGAGCGCGTTCCCCGCGCGCGAAACCGATGGGAATTCCGATGGAAATAAAAGCGCGCGAGTTCCTCCGCGACCTGCCTCTCTCGCCGGCGCGATAAGCCCCGCAGTTTTTGGTTTCCGCGCGGTTTTCTCCGTTCGATGTTTGCGCGATGAGAATGTTCGTTGCACGTTTTTCTACCTACACACGTATATCCAGAACGGGCTGGACGG
Organism: Augochlorella aurata; assembly: GCA_028455555.1. Classification (NCBI taxonomy): domain Eukaryota; kingdom Metazoa; phylum Arthropoda; class Insecta; order Hymenoptera; family Halictidae; genus Augochlorella; species Augochlorella aurata. The sequence goes on along the minus strand of CM052156.1, from coordinate 3,412,982 downwards.
TTCAGCCACTGCCAAAAGATTTTGAGTCGCGGGATCGGGTTCGTCGGCCCGGATCGAATTAATTGTTATTTACTCAGCCGGTCCCAAAAGTTCGTCTCGAACTTCGAACTGAAAGCGAGCTTCTCCTCGAGTTTCTTCGATTTGAATCTTGTCGAGTCGGACTTGATTTAACGCAGCGTCAAGATCGAAGTTTTGGGACGGTATCTTCGGAGAAGAAGAAGGATAGAGACGATCGAATCCGGGGCGCGAACACGATCCCGACGGAGCCTCGTGGATCGAGGATAATCGCGGTCAGAGCAAGGATCAGAAGAGAGCCAACGCGCGCTAGAGAAATCCGGGGATCGAGAGGCCGCGGCGAGAAAGACGGAACTCGACGAGGAGGATCTGGATATTTGGATCGAACGGAACGAAAGAAAGAGAAATCGAGGGAGGTTCTTTCTCTCCCGCCGCTGCGCCCTCTCTCTCCCCCGTCCCGTCAGCCGTTTCTCGCCGACGCGCGGTTTCCGTCGCGCGAGCCAACGGGCGCCGTTTCTCTTTTTTTGTTTTTCCGAACACGCCGAGAGAAAAAAAGAGAACGAGCACGGAGACAATGCGAATGAAAATAAAAAAAAAAGTAACGGAACGATAAAAGAGCAAAGTAGAAAACGTATAAAACGGCGCACCGAGAAACGAGACCGTGTGCATAGAGCGGAAAAAAAAGTATAAATAAATCAAACGCAGCCGTTCCTATAGAAGACCGAGAAACGAACGGAGAAAAAAAAAGAACACACGATCGGTTAAAGAAAGCACGATGGAACACGAGTGTTTTAGAGACGAACGGAGAGAAACATATATACATGTAAAGTCGAGAAAAAACGAACGAACGAAAAAACAAACAGTACGGTATCGACGAACAAAATCTACTACAAGAAAGGATGAAAACGTGGGCGTCTCTTGTCCTCCTCTCTCTCTGTGTTTTCTGTAGGTCGACAAATCTAAACGCGTGCGGCGAGTCAGTCTCGACGCTGACCCGTTGCAGCCCGTTGAATCCGCAACTACCACCACCACCACCACAACCTCTTCATCAACCACCACTTCCTACGCAAGTAACCACCCCCGCCACTGCCACCTCGGAGCCGGTCCACGAGCAGGCCCCCCCGAACCGTGATCGTGACCATCACGCGCTCCACCTCGATAATCGAGATTACGAGAGCGTGTTTATCATAGAGAGGCGGAACAGTAAGCCTAACCTCCGCTAGCCACATTGAAAAAAAAACTACCAAGTACTACCAATACTACTACTATACTACTTACTACTATTACTGCTACTACTACTTACTACTACTATTACTGCTACTACTACTACTACTAACTACTACTGCTACTACTATTACTACTACTACTGCTACTACTACTACTATTACTACTACTACTACTTACTACTACTACTACTACTACTACTACTACTACTACTACTTACTACTACTACTACTACTACTACTGCTACTACTACTACTACTACTACTACTAACTACTTACTACTACTACTACTACTACTACTTTACTGCTACTATCATCAGTACCCGAGACGACGGTTGCTCCCGAGAGACCACGAAAAGAATAAGATCTCGCCGACGGTGTTACATGTATGTGTTTGTGTGTGTATCCGAGCAAAAACACCGGAGAATCTAAAGCAGAGAGATCGATACTACGTCGTCGATCGAATCCTCGTCGTTGATCGATCGAGCGAGCATAATCGACATCCTTGCCGAGCCCCTGGAGACGTGTTCTTCTGAGACCCGTTGCCAGTGTTACTGAATTACTACTGCTACTACCGCTACTACTTTACTTAACTGTACTATATACCGCTACCAACTACTACTACTACTACTACCAACAACAACAACCAACCAACCAACTAACAACTACTACCGCTACCGATTTTACTACCTACCTACTGTGCGAGACTACAGCTCTGCAATGTGTACCTGCTAGGACCTACTAATCTACCACTACCATCTACTACTACTACTACTACTATCTACTACTTAGGATGATTGTCATGACTGTAGATGAGATCAGCAGTACAGGCAATACAGCTAGGAGTCACACTAGTAACATCCAGTCAGTACCCTATATACCTTCGTTCGGCGGAATTAGGGAGTACATAGATAAGAGTGTTCATCGAGGCAAGACGGTAGATGTGTTCCGTAGTTGATGATTACGATCGTTCACGGGCCGGTCACACGCTTTATGGACGACGCGAGTGCGTGGCCCGAGGTTTTTTATCGGTGCGCGACGATTCGAGAGGGTGGTTTTCATTGAGACTCCGTGGCCAATTTCTTTCGACTTCTTTTTGTGGGGTTTTAACTCGGTTAGTTAATAATAAAATATAGTTAATGATAATGTAATTCATTTTTTGACCGACGATTGGAAACGTAGAAATTCGAGGTTAGTTTTGTCTTTTACTAGACGGATTTAGTGACTTTAATTTTATATTTGCTTCATTATAATCATTATTCGCGATCATATATTATAAAAGAAGCTGCACAAAGTTTAAATAAATCCACTCTCGTCACTATTATAAACCAATATACATTAGTTACATTTATCGGTAATTCCACTGTCAACACTGTGCCGGCAGCCTTGAAATCTGTATAAAATTAAAGGACTCATTCGACCGAATCTCAATGCAATATCAACAGAGTCTTTTATTTAATTTATTCAATCCGAATAATTCACCGAAGCAAGGAATAATCCCCTCGACGAATCTCCATGCATTCGAGCGGACTTCGTAATGAATTGAATACTCTTGGCTCGTGAAAAGTGTTAATAAAATTAGCAAACTTCTGTAGAATTGTCCAGAGCTCGAATATCAATAAAGTAAAAATAAGAGAACGATCGAGCGAAGTTAAGAGCTGGGACTGGAAGTCGAAAGAAAGCTGACGACGAAGCTATACCAGACAAATCCGGAGCATGAGATTAACAATATAGTTGATTAAAATCGATTATGCGACACGCACGCGCGTCGCTCCCTAGATGAAACCACGTTCTGCTTCTTTTGCGCAAATTTGCTCGGGGTTTGGCGAACGAGGCTACACCGCGTGGTTGCGTAGATATACCGTATAAAGGATCGATCAATGAAGCCTGCCGCGCGTACCGACATCATTCTCGATCGTCATGTTCATTCACGATCTCGCCTCGACCATTCACACACATTTATATATATATATATATATATATATATATATGTATATGTATATCTATCATAATTCACCTTCTACTCGTTCACCTCATTTACGATGTTCGTTTTTCGTTGTTCCTTTCGTTCTTATTCGCATATACCTATATATACATACGATACGTACACGTACATATATACATGCGTGTACATCTATATATGTATCTATATATGTATCCGATATTCCGCGCATTTCACACCGAACCGGGCCTTCTTTCTTTGATCCCTTTATCATTCTCGTTCTCACCCACACTCGCTCGTTTCTTGTCGATCCACCTCGCCTCACCGAAATCACGTTCGCTATCACCGTCTCTCACTCCACCATAGCAAGACTGTCGGTCGTCTCTCGTTGATGCCACTCGCTCAATCGATAGACGATACCTGAAACGTTGCCAGCGGGTCGACGGCTCCGTTCGATCGACCTATACGATCGATCGAACATCGAACGATCTTCTGTCGGCGATCGTGGACCGGCGGATCACCGACCACGTGGCTCTCGGTTCCGTGAAATCTCGTGCCGCACACGCGTTTTCCGCGCGGCACCAACACCGAAATTCTCGTCGAGCCGCGATCGAGCCGATCCGCGGACGATCCGCCGTCCACCGATCCGCCGATTACGCGACGAGCCGTCGACCCCGCTACCAAGTCAATTTTGCTCGTATGTTCAAGTTCTCTATGAGTTTTCGCGCAAAATTTCTCTACCAGTAGATGCACCGAAGTATACCACTTGTTCTCGAGAATTCATTCGGTAGTTTGCTTCGTTTCTTTCAAGATTATATACTTCGGGCCGATACCGGCAGACGGGGGCGATTAGGGCGTTGGAGTTACTATATGGTGATCAATTTCTCATAGTAATTAACTTCGTGTTTATTGGCGAAGGGTTGATTTTTGTATTCATCAGACGAGGTGTATCTGTTTTCATTTTTATATATAAAATGAATAAATGAATCCTTTGATTTATTTCTGAATAAAAGGATCTATTTGTTCTCTTCTACTTTTGAATTTAAAAAAAATAGAAAGTATAAGAGAATAAATGAATCGTTTTATTCTTTTTATTTGACTTTTTTCTGGATGAGAGAATAAAAGGATTTTGGATATTTTTTATTTTTCAATTGCAAGAAAATTAATATGTCTCGTTTGGTTACTCTGTTCATTTGTCAACTGAGCTCCGCTACCCTGTCCATAAACGCGGCTATATAATTGCAATCGATTTCTTGCGAGCAAAGATCTGCCGGGATCGGCCCAGCTGTTTATTCTCACCTTTAACCCTTTTCTCTGTCTCTTCACGTTAAAAGGATCTCGATATCACACGGAAAGTGCGAACGAGACGCGTTCGCTTTTCAATCTTTTCCTTCTATCTCTCTCTCTCTCTCTTTCTCTTTCTCTCTCTCTCTCTTTCTCTTTCTCTCTATCTCTATCTCTCTCTATCTCTCTAACTCTCTAACTCTCTGTCTCCATCTCTCTCTCTCTATCTGTCTCTATCTCTATCTCGCTCTCTATCTCTGTCTCTATCTCTCTCACGTAGCATGTCACACTTGACCGAGCATGCCAATGAGAAACCAGCAATCGAACTATATAATCCTACTACAGTTGATTCACCAACAAATCGAAAAGAAAAAGAAAAAGACAAGAAAAAAAAGAAACAGAAAGAAAAAGAAAGAGTTTTTAAGCAAAAGAAAAAAAGCAAAAAAAAAACAAAACAAGAAAAGCGAATCGATCGAAAGATTTTTTAACCGAAACTGTTTGTATTCTTTTCCTCTTTTCCAGTCTATCGATTTTAGACGAGCCGTAAAAAGACGCGATCGCATTCGAACACTCGGACATAAGCAAACGAAAAGCAATAGGTAAGCCGCTCTCACTGCGGCTCTACCCTCCCCCCCGAAACAAAACTGCATCCAATAACACACACGACTGTCATTGTATTATTCATGTTTTTTGAACGTTTATAACACGACGGTCGTCGCTGTACGAGTTGCTCGATCCCTGCGATCCCCACGACCGGCGAGCGTTACTCTTATTTCGATGTGCTTCGACTCTCCTCTATCCCAGCCCCCCCTGAACCCCTTTGCCAATTTTGTATATTTCATTCGGGGTATCGTGCAGTCGGCCACACAGTCTTCCACCTCGCAAATAAACATCGTATCGAAAATCCGAACGACGAACATCAAAATATCCCCGTGCGTTGATATTTACGTAGAATTTGAGCCTAGTTTTCGGTCTTTCACAGCGTGGTCCGTGAAATTATCGAGATCGCAGTTACACCATAAAATTCACCGTGAAAAACTGAAGGGAAAACGTGCAGTAAGTTTTTTCCGAGCGAGCTCTCGTTGCCGAGATAATCGAGTTGGAAGGAGTCAGTGTCGTCTGGCGCGTCTGACCGTGGTCGTCCGTTTCCACTGCGGCGCGCCGGAAATATTCGAAGCCGATTATCTCCGTAACGGCGCGTCGCACGGGGAAACGTTATCCCACGTTTTCGCCGCAGTTTTTCGCGCACTATCCGACTGACCCATCGATTGTATCGCCGGCGACACGATGCCCCACGTATATCGTTCGATTTGATCTTGTTCTTCTTCGTATAGTTTGGCCGCGCCTCGAGTACCCGGCTTTCGTTTCTCCTTTGTTTGCCGCGAGTACGGTTTAGTTCTGGATCGTTTTGTTCTCGCGAGTGTCTTCTTCCACTTTGGGGAACGACGTCCGCCGCGCGTTCCGACGGTCTCGATCGAGGGTGTGGGACACGCCGAGAACACGTGTCCGGCAAGCGCCCGGATCTTGTGGATGAACGAAACCAATACGTGACAATTTCATTGCAGTCTATCTATTTGCTCCCTAAACACCACCGCCTAGAAGTAACGTTCGGTTATTTAGCGTTATATTTCTTATCATTATCGCCACGATCTTGTTTTTTGTGAATGTAATCGTTGTGTTACAACATTCTCTCTCCCCCATCTTTCCTTGCTGCCGGACCCGAAGGAGGAGAAAAGGTGACGAGTTTCGGAGCACCTAAATCCACGATTGCTATCACTAAATAATCAATCAATCGATATATCTCTCTCAAAAAAAAAAAAATTAAAAAATACCAAAAAAAAAGTCAAACTTAAAAAAGATTGGGCAGAAAAGATCTTTGCTGAGGCGAAAAAAAAAAGAATTGCATACAAAAAAAGATACAGTAAAGAATAGACAAAAAAATATATAAATGAAAGAGAAAGATCCAGTCACTGGCAACGCCCACCCACCCACAACCCACGTCACGCCCGACCACTCGTGCACCGGAATGTGCATGCGCATGCATCCCCTGCCTGCATCCGTTATTCGTTATTATATACGTACACGCAATTGAATCTGAACCAGATATATTATATCTTGTACGTTCAAACTTGTACGTCTCTTCTGCCTTTCGTTCCATTGTTTTTAATCTAGCTCCTTGTGTTACCTTTTATCGTTTTTTGTTCGTGGTTAACGTTGCGTGTCTTTTTTACGTCGTTGTTGCACGTTATTGCTGTACGGCGGCCCGTCAACCCCTTCGGAGGAGGTCTATACATTTCTTTAATTAACGCAGGATTGATCATTGCTTTGTTATCGTCTTGATATTGATTGATATCGTCTTGGCAATGGCGTCGAATTAAATCGCTTCGGGGGAATTGATTTCACGATGACGTCGTGTGCACTGGGTTCTTTCGAGAGAAGACAACTGACGATGCACTTGCAATATACGGTGCTGGTACCTTCCAGGTACCTTTGAGATACCTTTAGGATACCTTAAAGATACTTTCCAGATACCTTTAGGATACCTTGAGAACACCTTTAAAATTACCTTTCCCAAAATCATCCATCAGCGATCCTCATTTGTGCATACTGTCAATGGTTTTTACACCATTTCCTTTCTTTACCACCTCACTTGTATCACTCACCAAGTGTCTTCACCCTGAACAAGGATTTCCAATTAGCATATAAAAAATTTGCAAGCATTATCACAGCAGAAACTCGTTGTTTAATTGTGCAAATAATTTATAAGAGACTTCTTATAAGCAGACTAAGGATTTTTATGTGAAAGAAAAAGTGCATCGATTGCAAGGCACGAGAACACATTGTAAATTATGTAATAATGTAATCATTACAATTTATATAGTACAGTAGAACCTCGTGGTTTAAGCAGAATGGTATAAGTGGTCAAAACAGTTGATTTATTAAAGTGCCAGGTGTTATTTCTATCGATTTTTACGGTTCACCTCTGATCCAGTTGATTACAGATAAAAAATCGTATTTAACACTAGAATTATTGAAACATTCGAAATGATTGGTTTTCGATTTTTTCATTCACAGTTCTCGATGCTATAAAAATGTTGTCTTGGTCAGAAATTTTTCCATCAACTTCAGCATATATTATAATAACAATCGTGGGAAGTTCAACCCTCTCACTGCCACACCAACGACCTCTAGAATTTCATAAAATTAAAATACCTCGTTCAATCGAATAAAAATTGAGTTGTACAACATCAATCACATTTCAAAAATAGAAAGATAAAACATATTAGCATACAAATGAATTTTCAAAGCGAATTATACCATCACCGTGGCAGTTGGAGCGTCAAACAAATCCAATCTTGTCAATCACAACAGACGACTCTAACATCAAACAGCTAGATAATCGAGATTACCACACTTGTTCATCCCTAAAAGCATAAAAATCCAACCAGTTCGCTTACAAAAGTCCCAAAAAACGAACGCGCAAGCAAGACTCAGCGACATCGCAGTTGCACTTATCACCAGAACCAGGTGTCCGCTCTCTCAGACCCAGAAAAACGTATCTCTAACCTAACTAAAAGCTCAGCTCAAAAAAGAAAGCTGTCTAAAAAAGCTTAAGAAGCGATAAAATTCGACGCGTACCGAGGCCCACGAGGGTCTCAGCCCCTCCGGCGGGGTTGACGGTCCCCGGCCCGCGACCCACCGCCGTTTCCCTGTCTAACGCTCTGTCTGTCCTACCGTAGACCTAGAAAAAGCCGAGTACCAGGTCTAAACCTGCTGCGCGAGATCCTGACCCCGGACACGCCGGACTCGTGCCGCGGTCGTCCGTTGGGTAAGATCTCCCGCGCGGCGGACGGCCGTTTCGTGGTGGCCGACTCTGTGGTGAGCTCAGCGAACAACAGCATCCTGGACGCGTCGAGCAGCGACGACGGCGGGTTCCTGCCGAAGCAGCGTCTGAAGTCGTCGTGGCGTCGGCCGCTGGTCGGCACGAGCCAGCTGAGCCTGCGTTCGGACGGCAGCGGGGTGTCGGTGAACGGAGGGGGTCTGCAGTCGATGATGCACCACCACTTGCACCACCACCACCACGGGACGGTGAACTCTCTGGCGAGGATCGCGCCTGCGATCTGCACGATCTCGTCGCCGCGTTTCCTGGCGAGCTCGCCGAGCGGTCCCCAGGTCCCGTGGACGCCGCTGTACTTCAGCGACCTGAGCTCTGTGCGCCAGCCGTCGTCGGTCGAGCGGTCGTTCCCGACGCCGCCGGACTATCTGCAGCTGCGGTCGATGCACCAGCGGTACAGCCAGGAGCTGCCCTCGCTGAAGGCCATCCACGCGGAGTCCAGGAGGTTTGTGCCGGTCCAGCCTCTGGCCACCTCGTCGCCGCCACAGACGGCGGGCAGGCCGAGGGCGAGGCTGCCGCCTAGACACGCGAGGCACGCGAGGTCCGCTCCCGAGCTGGCCGCGTCCCCCGACCTCGAGACATCGCCCGAGAGCAGGTCCAGCAGCTCCGGTTTCGGCAGCAAGAACACATCGCAGCAGAACCAGAGCTCCAGGAGCGGAAGCACCGTCGCGGAATGGAGGCCGCCGCCTTACAGGCCACCCCCGCCGCCTTTGGTAGGCCGCTGGCTCGAGCTGCAGGACCAAGCCAAGCTCGTCGGGCACACGCACATGCAGAACGCTGTCGACGCGGGTAGCGTCGACGGACACTACGAGTTCGACCCCGTGTCCTGCACGCCCACGCCGACCTCCGCCTCCACGCCCACCAGGGAGGAGAGGCCGCCGGTTCATCAGATTCACACGATACACGTGCCACATATCCACCAGGTGCACACCGTGCACCATCAGCCTGCCAGGTACACCAGAGACAACATCGAGGCGAGGGTGCAGGCCATGAAGGCCGAGTTCCATCAGTTCAGGCAACGACAGGCTAGGAGGAGGCAGAGCGCGCATCTGGAGAGCGCCTGTTGACCAAACCGGTCCCGAGACCAGTCTCTTCCGAGGTTAGGTCTGCTCAGGACCAATCCGCGAGCCGGCGACGATCGGCCCGATCATTATTCTCGGCGACTCGTCCGCCGGAGCAGACCTAAGGGAGCTGGCTACTACAGGAGACCAAACGTTCTAGCACAACGAGGATCGTCTGATTCATGTCAATTCCACTACTGCAACCATCTCTGCCCTGTTGCAACCGCATACGGAGAATCGTCGTCGACGAGTTGCGGTCGACGCACTCGTCTCGAGGAGGAATAGACTCGAGGAGATATAGACTCGAGGGAGGACTCGAGGGAGGACTCGAAGGGTCGCTCCTGACCCGCGACCACACGCCTACTTGTCCAGCGGACACTTTTTGCCGACGCTATGTTCCAGGAGGATCGAACGGCTTTGGTTCGGTCGGAACACTTGGTAAAGAGAGTGCGAGGTTGATGAAGCCGCGACACGATCGCGAAGATACTGTACACCGTGATCGAAGGAGGAGGACGACACTTAAGATTTAAATAATCGTACGCATGTAACTGATCATTAACGAAACACACGAGGAGCTGCTGATGAGGAGTCGAATGCGTTATGCAGTTGTAACACTATGCACATGAACACACACGCGACATACACGTGGAAGGAAGAGTAGCATTGCGGGAGTTTGCAGGTTATGGTCGATCTAAGGCGATGTATGAAACCACGCGGCCATATCTGAGCTTCTTCGACCAAGATTTCGATCTTCCCTGTGTCGCTTCGAGAGTTCGAATAATTTTTAGGCGATTAGGGCGACCGGAGGAAAGCTAGAGTCACGCTGAATTGAAAAGGGGAGTTTAAACTCTATGGTTCAACCCTCGGCTGACGGGCGCCGGGTCCGTTTTAACCCCGAGTTTCAGCGGCTCCATCTGGATCCTCGGCGGTCGTTTGTAATTATCAATTGTTAATATCGAGTCGACTTTGGTCTTGATCAAATATGTATAAAGGTATACAAATCGATCGCGAAGACTCGATTGGACCATGGCTGATGTAACCGCTGGGAAATGTCCGCCGTCCGAGGGTTAAGTATCGCGACGCTGTGTAACATCGTTCGGCACGCGGGAAGAGAGATTTCTTTTTAGCGAAGAGAGACGCGTTCGGTTTCGAGCAGCGTGTTATGTTCGTCGATAGCACGCGGACGCAACGACGGAGCATCGTGCGAGGGGACACGCGAATACATGTACACACACACACACACACACAGAGAAAGACAGGTACCGCATAGAGGAGAACACACAGACAGACACACACGCCCACAAACACACAGAGAGAAAAACCTATCAGAATTAAATAAGTAATTATATCGATGAGCTCGACGGACTCGTGAAACGTGATATTAGGCCGAAGCTTGCCTCGAGATTGCTTAAGGACTCACTCGTACTGCACTGCCTGTTTAGGGTTTCGCTAGCGACCCAACATATTATCGGCACAATAATTTTTCTTAAGCAACGTAAAACCGAGAAAATGAAAAAAAGATAAAGGGAGACCGCAAGTAACAAGGAGAGCAAAAAAAAGGAATAAAATAAATAAACTAAAGTATAAATAAAATACAAGTAATGTAAAGAGAAGAGAGGAGAGAGGAGATCGATGAAAATCAGGCGAGGGCGCGCGCGCGTTTCCCCGCTCGCCGCGGCGCTACACGCGCGTGCACGCCTTCCCGCGGCATCTCGATTCAAATCAAGGAGACAGAACAAAAATGAAAGAACACACTGCTCGCCGTCTTTTTCTGCGCGTGGATCGCGTGATAATTATGTAATTATCGGGCCTCTTTCGCTCGCAAAACCAACCCAACACGGTTTCGGGCATGTCGCGCAACCGCGGATACCGAGACACTTGCATACCAACGGGGAACGGAAACGAGATTTACGTACACACGCATATATATATATATATAAATATATACACACATCCTCGAGAAGAACTGCCAACATAATCGACGAGACGGAGGAGGAATACACGTCGATCCGTCGTCATGGTCGCCGTCGCCGTCGCCGTCGTCGTCGTCGTCGTCGTCGTCGTCCGGTCGTCGCGACGGAGATCGAACTCGCGGGGAGCTGAAGAGGCCCTAATTCTTCGAGAGACACGCGACGGCAGTTTCGACGATCCCGCGAAATCGATTCGACCATTATCGACACGTTGGTCGATTAACACTAGGTTTACGGAACCCGTCAAAATGACGGTTTGCTAATACTTTAATTTATGATTATTCAGATTGTAAAGATACATCTACAAATTACTTATTCAATATTTATGTTACTTGCGACAAGTATTACAATAATGCTCGCTGAAAATCAGAATAAGTGTCTTACTGTTACTTTTATAAACTAATATAAAACATCTGCTTTTAGTGCTCCGTAAATCTAGTGTTAATCGCGTCGAGAGAGACAGAACGCGGCTGTCTCGGATGTTTGAGCGACATGTTTAAATTTAGAAAAATTCATGGCGGCCACCGGCTGCTGCACCGACCACTTACCTTGCGATTGGTGTTGAGTAGGTTGCGGATTTTATGCACTTATGGAAATGATTGACAAACAGATCTTGACACGGTGGAAATGTTGGAAATATTGTAAAACGTCCGAGTATTGTTTGCGATTTATTAAAATGATAGGAACACCTGAACGGCTCCCTCTTGTAACAGGTGCGAGATTTCATTTTGTAACGAAATTCGCAGTCCAGCGATGAGTGAGTTGTGCAGATTCTCTGCAGTTGTCATTACAATGAGTAGTTGAAATGCGATGAAAGGGTTTACTGTCGTATTACTTTTAGATCATTAAGGGTAGTTCTACCGAGCTCTGAAAGTAATTAAGTTCGAGAAAGATATTGATTAAAACTCCAGTAACAATGTAAAGAATATATTAAAGAAATCGTCTTTCAAAATCATGATAGAAATAGCATAGTCGAAATCGCAAAGTTTCGACTAATTAAAAATATAGTCTCGCGTCGAATTCTCCAGCTACCATTTACAGAAATAAAAGAAAACGAATGACATACGAGAACTGTAAATTCTCAGGTTCGATTAAGAGAACTTTCTATCGCAACTTGCATATTTCAAGATTGTTGTGCCACTTTACAAAAACTGGATAAAACTTGTCAAAATACCAGACAGTCAAACCAAGTTATGAAACACGTTGCTTCCTTCAAAACAGATTCTATCTACATTCAATTACTCAAATAACATTCCCGATTGGATTTTCAAAAATCTGAAACGTAAAATCACAAAGACATACGAAGAAGAATTTAAATAACGACACTATTATCAGCTTCTCCAAATCATTTAAACAATTAATTCGATTTACATTTCTCGCAACCGTGTCGACAAATTCTGCATAAAAATATCCGCGACACAGTATCGCGTCAAGCCAGGAAAGCACTAATCAGCACACCTGTGAAAGAAATTACGACGCGAGGGGTTGTTCTATGAAACTTTGATCCGAAGACCGTCGTATATCGTTCAACGAGTCGTTGCAGCGTCGGTGCAGCGTCGGTGCATGCGAAGGCTCTGTGTGCCGGTATCGATCCCCAGTTATCGATTGACCTCGAATTGTAGGTCGAAGCCCGTGGCCGGGCCCGAGAGCGTGCCGATGGTGAAACACGGGCTAATTCCGCGACGGCGGACGGAGAACGAGAACGCGACCTAAACCGAGGGGACACACGTTGGGGACCGATCCCGTCCCCGCTTTGTAAAAAGGAGAAACAAATGGTTCCCGATCTCTCTCGCGAGAGCGCGCGCGCGCTCACACACTCACACACACCCCTCGAATCACCCCCGATATCCAGTTTCCTGCGTTCGGACGATCGACGAGGAGACAAAACGACGATCGAGCGCTCTCGATCCGCGGCCACGCTTCCGGATCGCCGGGCTGCCCTCTGCGTGTCTCTGCAGCAAGTTTCACTTTGTTTTTATAGTACAAACACTTATTTATATACGTACGTAATTATACATACTTATATTATATAAAATATTAGCAAGGGTCCTACTCACGATTCAACTATAACGAGAAAGAAAGAGAGCGAGAGAGAGAGAGAGAGGAAGAGAGTGAGAATGAGGGAGCCGAAAAATCCGGGCGGACACGCTCTCTCGGCTATGTAGAATCGTTCCGCTCGTTTCGCGACGGTAGAGAGGGAGCGAGCGTGTTGTCTTGCGGCGCGTGGGTGTGACGCGAAAGAGAGAAGGACGAGAGGGGGAGAGAGAGACCGGGTTATGCGAACGAGAGGCGAAGCGAGGAAGAATGCACGCGCGTGTCACCGATAGGTAACACGGTTTTTCAATCGTCGTTCGTTCGAGAGAGTGAGAAAGAGTAAAGAAAGCGAGAGAGAGAGAGAGAGAGAGAGAGAATGAAACAAAGTATGCACGTGTGTATGAGAGTGACAGAGAGAATGAGAGAAACGGTCCCAGGAGGATGCTAGAGAAACAAAAGAGACGACGCGAAAGAGTACCAATATTCTAAAGTAATTCTAATGGTTGACTTAATAATTTGATAATTAATTGATATTGTAAATCGTAAACGACCGTAGCGTGTAGCGTATTAATCAACGAGAACGACGAACGCGGCGACGATTAATTCTATTACATTAATTACGTATTGCCCGGGATTTCGCGAGGAACGAAGTCAGAGCGAGAGAGAGAGAGAGAAAAAGAGAGAGAGAGAGAGTTTCCCGAGAGGTGTGAAGGAGCGAGGGGCCGGCGCGCGATCGTGCAGAGTGATCGTGTTTCGATCGGTCGTCGCCGATTGTATCATAGTAAGAATCGCGTTAGACACGCCCTGATCTTCGTATATAAATTATATATATACAAGGTGTCCTAAAAATCACTCTCAATAGGGAATTGAGAGGTTCCTGGGATCATTTTAAGCAACTTTTTCCTTTTCGGAAATGTTTTACGAGGCTTCGTTTACGAATTATCAACTAAAAACGCTGACCAATGAGAAGCGAGTCTGTCTGGCGCTAGGCGGCCATGTCATCGAGCAGTCGACGCCCAGTTCCTTGCCCAGTCCTCTGATTGGTCAATGTTTTTCGTTAATAACTCTTTAATGGAGCCTCGGATCGCATTTTCGCAAAGGAAAAAGTTGCTTGAAATCACCTCAGAAATCCCTCGTTCCCGATTGCGGATCACTTTCGGCACACCCTGTGTACATGCATACATGTACGTATATACGTATATATGTACACAAGCGAGCACGATCTCCGCGATCAACGTCGACGAGCATCATCGGAGTCCGATCGGTCCCGTCGCGACTCCGGGGGAGCGTGCAATGATCGATGAACACTTTTGTACCGCGATCCGGATTATACAAGCGACGTTCCCCCACGGCGTCGACGATCGGGCGACGACTGTCCCGCGAAATTAGGCCGTCGACGACACCGCGTAGCTGAGTTAAGGAGACCGGGAACGTCGAGCCGAGCGTCCGACGCCGATTTTCCTGACTCTTTCCGGCCCCTCGGCCAGCTCGAGCATCGAGAGAAGAGGAGCGTGGGGAAACCAACCAATCGACATAGGCATATAAGTAACGTGTAGATATATCATAGTTAGATACAACGATCTCAAGAGGACGCGCGGAGAGTGGACGATCATCGCTCGGATCGGTAAGGATCGGCTGCGGGCGTAATTCGAAAGTTTTTCGAGAGTGCGTGTCTGTCTGTCTGTTTGCCTGCGTGTATGACCAGAGAGAGAGACAATTAGCGAGTAAAATATTATATATGTGTATACAGAAATCGAAGCGAAGGATACGGATCGAGAGCAAAAGAGAGAGAGAGAGAGAGAGAGCGAGATTGGACAATGGTTCCGCGCGATCGCGTGTTACGAATAATATGGTTGAATCGTGAATTCGTTCGTGTAACGTTCGTCATCAACAATCATTACCGATAACTTCGTTTCACGTCGTCTATTCCTTTCGTTCCGCAGAAGGCCTTTTTCTTCTACTCTCCCCCCATGTTAATCCCACGCCACCACCACCCCACTTTTCATCCCCCTTTACTACTTCGTGTCTACGAGTTTCCATTTCTTCGTTCAAGATTCTCCACTTCTATCGTTGATCTCGAAGGGTTCGATCGTCACACGGCTTTCTGATTTGCGTTCGCGACACACGGATACATATACACGCACAGACAGAGAGATAGAACGAGAGAGAGAGAGAGGACACGGACACACAGAGACACACGGTCGTAATTTATTTCGGGGGCACCGAGGACACCGCCGGATATATGGGACACGGATGAAATTAATTTAGGTATTCGCTGTTTACGTACCTGAAAGCCATCCTAGGCATAGCGTATTTCACGGGAAGAGGAAATTCTCATCCGTCGGAGAAAGAGAAAGAAAGCGAGAAAGAAAGAGAGAGAGAGAGAGAGAAGTGCTCGTGCGGACCACGAGCAGCAGAGATCGAGCGGACGATCGGCGGACGATCGAGAGCGGATCGATCAGCTCGCCATTATTGCGTTCAACACACTGGCTTTTTCGTTTTATCCGCGTGTACGGTCGGGGGTTACCAGTTGCGGTCGCGTTTGGAACGGTTTCACACGGTTTGACACCGGGAACTCTGACCCGCGTCTCGGTGCTTTTACGTCGAACTGTTTCGATCATCGTCTCGGAGGAAACTCGCGGTCGCTTTCGGAGATAGGAAATCGTAGGAGCCGCCGCGTCAAACGTCGCCAAACGTCGTCAAACGTCGCCAAACGTCGTCAAACGTCGTCAAACACGGTAGATAATAAAATAAATCGTATCGCGCGCATCTCGGCACCTTTGCGATCTTCTTCCGACTAAAATCCGGCGAACGGAGATCGCGACGATTCGGGGATCCGCGCGGCGAACGAGGCGAATCACGGCACAGTAGTGCAGCACCCGCGTCGAACGTCATCGAACACGATTAGATAGCCGAATCCGAGCACCGTCGCGACTTATAGATCTCGACGGAGGATTCCGAGAGAGAAAATAGTAGAGGTCCGCGTCGAACACCGTGGGAAACACGT
This sequence comes from Augochlorella aurata, assembly GCA_028455555.1. Lineage (NCBI taxonomy): Eukaryota > Metazoa > Arthropoda > Insecta > Hymenoptera > Halictidae > Augochlorella > Augochlorella aurata. The sequence goes on along the minus strand of CM052156.1, from coordinate 3,396,550 downwards.
TAGAGGAATCAGCACCGGCAAGCCTACACATACACACACGTATACACGCGCGCGCGCAACAGTAACGTTCTTCTGTACCGTCTGTCCTCTACTTTTCTGGCTTGTCGCCCCCTCCCCACTTTTCGTCCTGTACGCGCGACACGAACAAGAGACGAAGGAGAAGAATAGAGTGAATAAAGAGAGAGAGAGAGAAAAAGAGAGCCGAACGCGAGAGAAATCGAAGTGAGAATGAGAGAAAATGAGAGAGCAAGAGAGAAAGAGAGAAGGTGCGTATTTTCGTTTGTAGATCGCGAGTGCTCGCTTATCCACCCTCCATTTTTCACCGTTTTATTGATCGACCTATGCTTCTCTCGCGAACCTCTCCCCCTGCCCCCCTGCCCCTTACCAAAAACCCACGAGAACAACTCCAAGACGTACTAACCTAGGACAAATTGTAGACAATTTATTATCAAATAAAATGGAAAATAAAGCGACATTTGAAAGGAAACAAGGAGAAGAGTGGTGTCTGTCCTCCGAGCACATGGGGTTTATGTTCTACGGTGTGGGCAGCCGCGCGCTCGTTTTGCCCCCGCGGGCAAAGCTGCTCCGCCCACGCCGCCTTCTCGGCTACCGTTCATTTGGCATTCCTTTTAATTAGAACGAAACGCGTGCGATCCGCGGACTCGAGAACCGATTGCACGAGGTATATAAGAGTAGACAGAACGTCAGGATTATAAGAGACACGTATGTATACAGGGTGCTCGGAAAATCGTGGTAGAACCGGCGAGGGGATGATTCTACGTGTAGAAATAAGTCGGAAGAAAAGAATAATATTTTTTCATTTGAGGCTCCGATTTCTATTAGGTTACAGAAATAATACTAATATAGGGTGTCAAACGGCGCGTCTGATCACTGCATAACAATTCTACTTCTCGAACTCGACGCATCTTTCAACTCAGTTTTCTCCAGTCTTAAGTGAAAAAATGCTGTTCTCTTTTTTCGATTTATTTCTGCACGGAGGATCATCTCGTTGCCGGTTGTACCACGATTTTCCGAACACCCTGTATATATGTATATGTATATACACGTTACATGCACGTCGCACTTGTCCGGCATCGAGCGGAATTCGATTCAGTAGGGACTGAGAACGAGGCTTTGAAGCCGTCGCCACGTACTAACACACCTTGCCCGGCTTTTTAAAAAGAGGAAACGATTAAACTATACCTTGTATTGTATAATATATTATATTACCGTGTATTAATATAATATATTAACGTTAGTACCGTATACATATGAATATATACATAATATATACACACATACCATAGTTTATAATGTTCAAATTTAATAAATACAAACGTTATTTTAGAACACTTGTCTCCCGTGATATATCCAGCGAACAGAGTCTGCTAGAGTTCGATTCGGTCCCATTTGCATAGGCAACGTTTTCGCGAGACCCCCACTGCGTTTTGGTAGGACCCAGAATTTTCCATAAAGAGGCCCACAGAGTTTTCCGAGTCGACAACTTTCCCTATTTTCGCTCAAGAATTTTTCGCGAGCCTTAGAATCTTTTAGCAGAGTCCAAACGATTTTTTTTCGGGCCCAAAAATGTTTTCGTGGGCCCTATAAATTTTCTGT
>CM052156.1:3384694-3394833 GCA_028455555.1 Augochlorella aurata | reverse complement strand
AGCATAGCGTACTGTAATTTCCAGGAACCGTGTAAATAGATCGAATAATTTCCACTGAAAAAGAAGTTGCATCGGAACTGCATAGGAACTGCATAGGAACTCGGTTGCATCGACAGACGTATGGAAAACGCAGGCGTACGGTTGCGCAACGATCGGTAAACAATATTTCCGCGACCGGTGCGCGAAAATCACGACAATAGTGTAGGTTTACAGGCGGCTTGCGGTCGACGGGGATAAATCGAGCAAGTTAGTCGATCGTCGATAGAAAATCAATCGGCTGTCTCAAGGAAACCCTGTTCCTCTTCGCGCAAAAATGCTCAACTTTGCACCCCCGAACCGTTGCACCTCGATCATTGTAATCCCGCAGCCATTTCCGGCGCGGATGCAACGTTGTAATCAAAATCACGGCAAATCTCATTGAACGAGTCCTTACAACTGTCACGAGCAATTAGAAACTATCGAGTCAATTGCTCGGTGCATTAAGCGTCTGCAACATCCAGACTGCAGATCTTTATGCACTCGTGGCGCAAGTGCGGTATCATCGTTTTATCAGCGCGACAAATCATCGACAATCCTCCCATACCAACGTCGCTTAATTAACACCAGAATTGAGCCAAAAGTGATCCGACTCGTGACCGATTGTTACAACAAATTATTACAAATTGGTTATGATAATCAGGGAGGATAGGTTTACGGTGAATTAAAAGCAGCCATTTTATTTTATTCCATAGGAATAACAAATATATATTTACGCAGATTTCCAGCGATCTTTTCATAACGCATGCTCGAGAAAACTTTATTGTTATTAATCAAATAAAATATCTTCAAATCCTTCGAACACGTTGCAGTAAAAATGAATTTAGAAGCGACAGCTGTAGGAGACCGACGCGACTCTCGACGCCGATAGAGATCCAGGAAACCGGCGAACGATATTTCGCGCGAATAGCGCGAGATTTAACGAAGCGAGGCGATTGGCTAATCCGCGCGCCGCGGCGACCGCGAGGTGCGAGCAGCAGCGTGCACGTTCAACCGCGTAGAAAAGTGCTCGCTCAAGGCAGGGTAGCCGATTCGATTTCCTCCGGGGTGTGTATCGGATTCAATCCGCGTGGGAAGCGCGGCTGTCTCGGATCCGGGTTTCCGTCAGCCGAGTCTCGGTTTCGAGGCATCTCGCAATATCTTCGGATATGTGATTGTAACGCGGTTGCTGTTGCACAATTTCGCCTGGGAACGACTCGCGAGACTTCGTCGATTCCGTCGATTCCCTCGCAGCGCCGCCTCCCTTCGAGACGAATTTAAATTTTCTACGATGTAATTATTATTAAAATTGAAACGACTCGGATGACTCAGAAATGATCCAGAAACGATTCAAAAACGATTCAAAAACGATTCAGAGACAATTGAAAAATTTCTTAGAGGCGAACAGAACAATTTCCGCCGGCCATTGTACCGAACGCTGCACTACGGTGCAGTTTCCGTAACGTCGCCTTCGAGACGAATTTAAATTTTCTACGATGCAATTATTATTAAAATTGAAACGACTCGGATGACTCAGAAATGATCCAGAAACGATTCAAAAACGATTCAAAAATTTCTTAGAGGCGAACAGAACAATTTCCGCCGGCCATTGTACCGAACGCTGCGCTACGGTGCAGTTTCCGTAACGTCGCCTTAGAAGCGCCGATCGGCGAAGTTAGGGGACGAGCATAGAGCGTAGGCAGTGTTCGGTGACTTTGCCGCTGGCCGAGCAGGAACGTTAAAAGGGAGGACGATCGAGTGGTCCGCGCGTTTATTTCCTGCCTGCGGTCGGAGGCGAGATTCTTTCGCGGATGTTGCATTCGACGCGCGTGCAGCCGCACGCCGGAAACAGATTGAACGTTGCGCATGGCTACCGCATAAAATCAAGTGGAACTTAACCTGATTGGTCCCTGATGCGTATGCAAAACAGGTGCTGGCCGGGTCTCCCTCTCTGTCTATCGAACGCGGTAATTGGAGTACGGGACGCAAGGCTGCATTATATCCAGCGATGGCAAGTGCGCGACACGAGGGGTCCAACCAGTGGGTCACTGCTAACGCATTGTCAGACGATTAGGGACGATTAGCGGCCTTTTCGCCAGCCTCGTTTTGACCGCCAGGTTCCTCCGTTTTACGTTTTCGACCGGGGGGAGACTCACGTGTCGTCTGCAGACGGACTTCTGCGTACGACACTCCGACGATCCCGACGACAGCTGACTGACAGTCCTCGTTGTAACGGATGACGAGCGACTGCTTTGGTCGCTGCCTTTCATGGCCGAACAGTTGCGAGATTTTGCTGGATGGCTGCTGGTTTGATGGGATATTGTTAACCTTTTGACTGGCAGCATGTACGAAAGAATACTGCTGCATCGATTTGTCACTGTCTTGATCTCTGTAATCACTATAGTAATGAGTCAGGCTCGTGATGAGGACTTCGTACAAGCTCCTCTACTATATATGGATATTATTAATTTCTAAATAATTTGGGCTCGGTATTTTAGGTTCTAGGTAGTGGTGGATTAATATATTAGTCATGGAGGAATCACTCCTCCGGGTACTGTTAGATTAATGTATTAGTCGTGGAGGACTCAGTTTTCTATGTTCCGGGTACTGCTAGATTAGTATGCGAGCCGTTCGCTGCACGAATCGATTAACTGCATAAAACAAGAAATACGATGAAATAATGCATGAACGCATAAATACAGATGTAGCTTTACGTGTATGTAAAATTAATAAGAAACAATAGCCAAAAAGTAATCGTCGGTAATTCCATCAAGCTTTAATTTTATTTCCACGGTACTGTAGAGCAACACATTTACACACCTGCAAAGATATAATATAAAAATTGCCTAAAATAAAACATAAAAATTGCCTAAAATAAAACATAAAAATTGCCTAAAATAAAATATAAAAATTGCCTAAGATCCAAACTAATCTTCAGCTGAGACAACAGGCTTCAGTTCTAATGATCGGCGATTTCACGCGATCGTTCGGCCGCGGGCCGGATCCATAGCGAGATGAACAACCTGGATGATCTATCAGCGACTGACTAATCGAGGGGTCCGCGTATGATTTCAGAATCGAACGGTGTATTACTGGTACCACGGACATCCGATGGTGGGTCTGGGGTACGAGGGTCGCGTGCACCTCGTTGAAGATGCGGTGAGCCGTGGGTACGGCCTGGGCAGCATCAATCTGACGAACATCCGCGAGAGCGACCAAGGATGGTACGAGTGCAAGGTGATCTTCCCGAACAGGACGCCGATCTCGCGGAACAACGGGACGTGGTTCCACCTCGCCATCGATGGTAAGGTCGCCGGCTTTCTCGTAATCCGTTTCGCCGTTCGAACTAATTCGATAACAGCAAGTGCCGGAGGGAATTAACGTAGTTAAGCGCCCGGCTGACTAACCCTGAGCACACTGAATTGGGTCACGCTGGTGCGCGGACACTAACACTGGACGAACCGGCGGCGGCTGTACCGTGAAAGCGCAGTTTCGAAGATGCAGCGAGCCTAACAGATCGATCCTCGGTGTCGAAGGAGTTCTCGCCTCGAGAGAACGATCGTCCGGAGATCGAAGCGCGGGAGCATCGAGGCCGAGGAAGAAGCCTCGGCTCTCCCGCGCGCTCGGATATTGGAGTCAATGATTCACTCGTTAACCCAGACGGAATTCTGGTTTTTGCTGCTGGAATTCTGTTAAACGGTAATAGAGAATTGAGTCACCGTGTGGAGAGCTAACGGCGCAGTTGCCGAGAGAGAAAACCGTCCGCCGACGGACATCCGAAGCACCAGGACAATAAGCGCTGCGCGGGACAATGCCGGCGAGCCCTTTTCCGGGTCCGCTCGAAACGTGGACGCCTCTGTCCCACCGGTTCGATTATAATGCCTATGTCACGCACCGATTCCTAATCACTGGACTGCGGGTGCTTAGGCTGGTCTCGTGTTGCACAGAAATCTGCATGGAACGTTCGCCGCACCGAGTTAGGCACTCGGCATTTTGCCCAGCCTGGAGCACCGTGAGACCGCTCCCGATTTTAACGCATGTAGGACCGCTGGACAATTTTCTCTTCGCGCGAGACTACAGCGAGCTTCGAGATCGAGGTTTCTCCTTTGCAACGAGCCCTTAAGAAAGGGTGCACGATTTTTTTGAGACGTTCTAAGCGAACTCTAAAATTTGACAAATAAGGTGCATCGGGCACCAGTCGAAAAATCGTACAAATTTTTTAGCGTCATTTTGGTATTTATAATATTTAATATGATGTCAAAAAATACTTAGTACAATATAAAAATGGAGAAAACGATAGAAAATCGTAAAAGAGAGCCACGAGAACAGGAAACATTTTCTAATTGGTCAAGGAGAAACTCGATTCTTCGAATCCGTGTCAACTTCGGCCGCGAGAGAAATGTCTGCGCGATTCTACGATTGTAAAATAAGCAATGTTAACATGTTAAATTAACGTCGGTAGTAATAATAATTACATCGCGTGCAATTAAATCTGGTCCGTAGCATTCGAGGATGAAAATCCGTGGCATTTGTTGCAAGAGCGCGTTGATGGGACGATTCTAAATTCCTGCGAAAGGTATGTCACTCTAATCTCGCACGAAACGAGCACAGAAGGATGCGCAGTCCAGCGAGAGCACTTGCGTAACGTGCGCGCTTGATTTGCGCTGGCCAGCGGTCGATTAACCTGCGCTCTGCGATCGCGATCGATTGATTAACGCGTTGCACTTGCGGCGACTGGCCGGCCGATTGCATTCGGACGAATTTAACACGGAAATAATAACGCGGCTCGTAAATAACACGCTGGCTGTACGAATCGAGAATTACGGAACTGTAATCCCGCTGATGCTTACTAACATGAACCTGGGCAGACTCGTTAAATCGTTCAACCCAGGTGCGTCGCCGTTTGGGACGTCTGTTCCAGGTGAAAACATCCTGGCGGTGCCGCCTGTTAACAAAACGATCATGGAGGGCGACTCGGTCAGCTTCGAGTGCGTCGCCAAAGGGGAGAAATCGATCATCACGTGGTTCCGCGAGGGCACGGAGATCTCGCAGATCGAGGTTATTCGTTTCTGTTTTTCACGCTGAAATTACCGAGCTCTAAACGCGACTAGCATACCTTATTTTATAACAGTGACAAGTACGACTACAAATTTCTGAACAATTTTATAATATCGAGAATCGTTGGAGAAAAATCAAGATCCAGCGAATGATCCATTTCTGTTTTCCTATTTTGTTAGTCAAATATTATATTATAATAAAAATTGCACAAAGTCTGACTGAATGCAATTTTAAAGTTGTTATAGAACTCTTATTAAATTTTTATAAGTCACTTTTACTGCTCAGTATATCTATAGTGTTAATTATTCTTCATTGCTCATCTTAGTCTTTTTTCTCTATCGTTTTATTTGTCAATTGCGCGACAGGATTTCACGAGGAGGGCAAAGGTCGCCGAAAACGGGACGCTGACCATCAGGAACGCAGCTATGGGGGACCTAGGGGAGTACACCTGTACAGTGACAGGGGAGACAGGGGAGCAACAGAGTGCCTCGGCCTTCCTCAATGTGCAGTGTGAGTATTAATCAATTGTTCTCTCTATCTGGTGACTTTGGTGGCTTCTTGGGAAACAGGTCGCTGTTTAATCCTGTCAGAGTTTGCCCTAAGTTCGTCAACTTTGTAGTTAATGATAGCTACCACCACGAATTCTCAATGAAAACTGGAGGAGCCAGCTATTCGGGCAGGAAGATACAAAGTTGGAGGTTAGATCTAATCTAGTCTAGAATTACCGACCACTTTTCTAATAGCGATCTAATCTAGCGACGATCATCTTAGCTCGCAGATCCTAACTGGTAGCTTTCCAATGAATCCTCATTCGAGACTATTCGAATATTTTTCTACACGCCCGAAACGATCACCGTGAATCCCCTTTCAGGAATCCTCAGATCTATGGAGTCTAGATCTTCCAATGTCCAAAATTAAACCCCATAGACTCACCTAGCGCTATCATTACGACTCCTCGCTAAAGAATCCTCCTCAGATTCCATAGCGTCTCTCTACAAAGTCCACTATTTATTGGACTTTTTTTGGATACCAAAAAAAGCCATGAAAGTCCCATAGCCAAAGCAGCAAGACCAGCTCCATTCCCCGTTAATTCGTACCATTTGCAGTCAAGGCGAAGGTGATCTACGCTCCTCGAGAAGTCTACCTTCCCTACGGGAAGCCGGCGCTTCTAGACTGCCACTTCAGGGCGAACCCTCCCATGACGAACCTCCGTTGGGAGAAGGACGGATTCCTGTTCGACCCGTACAACGTCCAGGGCGTGTTCTACAGACGGAACGGTTCCCTGTCTTTCAGTAAGGTGGACGAAACGCATTCCGGCGCATACACCTGCACGCCGTACAACGAGCTGGGCACCGAGGGTGCCAGTCCTACCATCACAGTGGTGGGTGTTGTCCTGTCCCGTTGTAATTGAAGACCGCAGAGCCCCGCTCGACCACCCTTGACCACCCTTGGCCACCCTTGGCCACCCTTGGCCACCCTTCATTTTACCCGGACTAAGGTAGCACAAGCTACGACGATGATCGAGACGACACGGTGAAGACCACTGACACCGGGCCCAAGGCAGACGAGCGTTAAACCGCGCCTTTATCCGGCAATTGCGATTGATCGTCGCGGCTCCTCCGCTCGCTCTTAATTCGCGATCGTCTTTTTACAGATCGTTCAGAGGCCGCCGGTGTTCACTGTGACGCCCCAGCATCTCTACATCAGGAAATTAGGGGAGACCTTGGAGATGCCGTGCGACGCCAGGGACGGGGACCAGGCGCATCGACCTCAGATCGTTTGGTACAAGGTGCGGAATTACTGCCGCACTTGCGGCCATGATTCGCGGCAGTATGAGACTGAATTCTCTTGAGTCTTCCTTGAGACGTCGTTCAATATTAGTAATAATTCGGTGATTTTTAAAAGTCTTTAAAAACCTATGAAATTATGAGTCTACAATTGATAATTTGAGGAAGTGAGAAATGCAATTGCAGGTGTTGAAACGAACGAAATAAATATTAGAGTCGAATATTAGTGTAGTTGAGCTTTTGTTCATTACTGTACGAAAGACACGTACTGCTGCGAATCATGCTGATGAGTGGGACCATCGGTCCCCGAGTTATCTGTCATCACATTTCCCATGAACTCACGTGTTCCGTCAGGATGGCTCACCGGTCCCGCCCGACAGGACCATTCTGATCGGTGGCAATTTAACGATCGACAGGATCCAAGTGCAGGATAGAGGACTGTACCAGTGTGCAGCCAGCAACGAAGCCGCGACGGTGGTAGCCGACACGGAGCTTATGGTGTTGAACGTTCCTCCGCGAGCACCGTACAATTTGAGCGCCAACAGCAGCAACAACGCCGTCACTTTGACTTGGGTGCCGGGATATGTCAGGCCCAAAACGGAGTACTCCGTCTGGTAATAAAGAAGATCGCATAATTTTATTGATTCCAGACCTCCATGGTCGTTGAGGGGAGCATTTGGAAGAATTTACTGTTGCTTGCGATTAGGTACAGACCCACTGACACCACCGAATGGAGGACGATGAAGCTCGTGTCGAGGAAGATCACAGAGGCGACCGTGAACAACCTGAACTCTGGAAGGGAGTACGAGTTCATGGTGCTCAGCCAGGACAAGCATGGCGACGGGATGTTTAGTAAAACCTTGCGGATCTTCACGCAACCGCGTATGTTCGGGGCCTTATCGATCGCGATCGGACAAGCGATCATTTTTGTTGATTAACGCGGCCGTTGCTGGTGAAGATTCATCGATCGCCTCTCTGACAGACTGATAGAATCACTATAGCAAAATTAGATAGTATGCAATTTTAGCACAATGGTCGTTTCATCGCGACCAGATTGTTTTATAGGAAATTATAAAATTTCAAAAATTGTTGCAATTTTCGTAACTTGATCGATTAAGAAGATCGTCTACAGCATTCGCAGATCCAATAAATACTGCTACGTGCAGAGAAATTGTTGCAAAATGTTGCAAAAGCCAGCAGCGAACGCGTCGATCCTATATCTTAAAATTAATCCTAGCAACAGCGTTTTAATCGATGCACTTTTCAGACATGATCGACGAGAACTCCGCGTCGGAGTACCGCAGTCCTCCAGGTAGTACTCCAATCAGTACCTGAATCCTTCGACGACTAGTTAATGATTACCATCTACAATTCTTCTTAAATTTCGAAGAAGTCTAACGAGAGTTTACCCTAATTCGTAGACGAGAGAATGGGGCCGCCAGTAAACGTCAGAGTGCAAGCAACGGTGGAAGGATACCTGGTCACCTGGGAGCCTCCTGCATACGGCAAGGAGCAAGTTAGGCTCTACGCTGTTAGGTGGTTCCGTGGACCATCCGAACGACTTTATGGGAGAGCGGAAACTACCGACACTTACTATTTAGGTATCGTCTGCCATTTATCTTCCTCAATTCGTCGAGAAACAACCTCGAGACTCGATGAAGCAGCCTCTTGCGATTTTACTTTGATGGGGTGGATATTGCACTCGTTTCAATGCACTTTCGTGCATTGGTCCGGCCGGCCTAATTGCACTTAGACGGCTAGTTAGGCGGCTGGTTAGATGGCTGGTTAGACGGCTGGTTAGACGACTAGTTAGACAGCTACTTTAGAGAAGCTGCTGGCAACATGGATGATGCATCGTTTGTCTCGATGCAATTTAGCAAATGGCGGGATCTTGACTGTAATCTGTCAGCAGTTAGTTTAAACGATTAACTATTGACAGTAAATTCAATAAGAGGATGCAATCTGGCAAATGGTGAGACCTCGGCTCCAGCTTTCTACCAGGCAATTTGAAGGATTGGCTATTGATAGCGACAAGGGGATCAATCCCAGATTCAGAAACGTGTAGAATAAAATTAAAGTAGGATGGCTTAAATGAATTTAGATAGAAAATGCATTGACACGAGAACGCAATCCAGCAAATGGGGAAATTAAAATTCTGTCTTCCTTTCAATTCAATCATTTATTTAGTCATACATTATGCGACGATTGTACAAAAATAATTCGACAAAAATGGAATAAAAATGGAACAAAAAATTGAAAAAGAAATCCTATCAGACAATTACGAAAGCATGTAAAATAATACATCGAAAAACAAGGATTTAAATTATATAAAATTTTTTCCAGTGAAAGCTCTGGAAGAGGAGAGCTACTACACGTTCGAGGTGGCAGCGATGTCGGTGACCGACGACGTGGCGACCAGCGACAGGATCAGCCTGGAAGTGCCAGCGTACCGTCGTAACCGTGCGATTTCCATGGGGATCGTGGCGGGTATCGGTTTCCTGGCAGCAGCGCTGGCCGCGATATGGTGGGCGAGGAAGCGCTTCTGTCACCCTCCGAACGAGAAATAGGGGACACGGGTGTCACACTTAGGCGACGAGCCACGCATGCAGGCGATCGCCGGCCACGGTCAGCGGGGCCCCAGAAAAATCCGTAGCGTTTTAGCGGAATAGAGAAGAGCGGAAGAAGCTGAAAGAAAAGACGGCGGAGCGTCAGTGTCGTTTTCCATGGGATTCGGTGTCGCGGTATCTCGTCGCGTTGTAACCGTTTACGAATTAAGTTATGTAACATATTATCACATTATACCGAATGGCTATCGATCCGCGTAGACGTAGAGGAACGGCGAAACCGGGCCGAGAGGAAACGGTCACGCCGAGGAGGAATTTCGTATCTGGGACGGTTACCAATCTACTGCGTTTACGTACACATCAGTTACATACGAGTGTGTTCTCGCATTGCATCTCGTTACATTATGTATCGTTTAAAAGCTTTATTAGATAAGTGTGCACGTTTATTAAGGATTAGTTCTGGCATTTGATCGTTATTCGGCCACCAGGCCGCGCCAAACAGAGAGAGAGAGAGAGAGAGAGAGAGAGAGAGAGGCTCGCGAGCTTGGTGGATTGGTCGAAGGAAAGTCGTCCGACTCGGCTAGGATCCACGCATATATGTAACACATCCGATACGTTTTTTCTATTGTAAATAAATTGTGTCGATTATCTCTGCACCGGACACGTTTCATCTCGAGCGTTGCGCAACACTTCCGCCCGCGATTTTAATATTCCG
>CM052156.1:3360916-3372568 GCA_028455555.1 Augochlorella aurata | reverse complement strand
TGAGCGTAATGAAACGAATTTAATGAATTGAATCTAATGAAATTAATTTTAAGAAATTTACTTTCGAAATAAACATTTTTGGGACATTTGGGACCCTGGCATGGTATTCGAGGTGTTAAAGTAAGCCCAGCGGAGGGCAGAATATGTTGAAACTGCAACGTAGAAGTTCGTCGTTGTTTCCAGCATTCTGCGGCGTCGAAATTATCGGTAATAGTCTCCTCGGAACAGGTTTGCGTTATCGGAAAGCGATCGCCGCGCATCGAGCTTCGCATAGTTCGGAATAATGATTAATAAATGCCTTCCTGGGAAACGTGGACAAAGGTTTTTGCTCGCGTGGATTTTAATCGTTTAATAATTACACGGAGTTTCAGCCGATAACGAGTTTACTTTAATCAACCGGGCGACGACGATGCTCGAGCGAATCCGCTGTTAACAGCGATTCTTTATACCTTTGTACTCGAACGGCGACTCTGAGGCAACGATAAAAACGGCGCTGTAATTTGAAACAATTTTTGCATTAACGACTCGTCCCTCGGATAATCATTTCGAGAACACTGGTCACGCTCTATTCATCGAAATAATTAGTATATGATATAGTGGTTCTAGAATTGTTTTTAGAAAAATTCTGTTGATCTACGATTTTAGAAAAATTATTCAAGATTTGATACTTGAGTTTTTAAAGTTTATAATTTTTTATATTAACTTTTCTAAAGTCGTAGATCGACAGAATATTTGTAAAAATTGTCCTAGAATTAATTCATTATCTCTGGACAGAGGTTGAGACTTTTAATTGGTTTCCAGGTTTTTAAATAATGCCGAGTGAATTGAGAAACAACGTAAACTTTTACAAAATCTAAGAAAATGCTAGCGCGTCGATGTAAAAAGCAAATAATTCAGAGCATAAACCAAGCATAAAACTTTCCAGTTAAATCCGAGTACTGGTTCTGGAGTTCGAACACCTTCGAAAGCGAAGGGTTAATATCCGTAATATGAAATCCGCGATCATTTTGGAGATACAATTTCCGGGGAGACTACCGTTAAATCGCGTTCTTTAATTTTCGGTGGAGTCGATTAACTCCGGGGCCCGGTCGATCGTAAACGAAGCGATAAAATGGCGAACAGGTTTACGACGTAGCGACAAGAAAACGCGTAAATACGAGGCCGCAATTTTCCCGGCGTTGCAGTGATTTTCGAGACAGCGCCGTCCATCGGTCGAGCGAACGAAAGGGAAAAATCGCGTGGAGGAAAACGAAAAGGGAAAAATCGCGGCGTCGCGTGCAGGGTGGCCCGGTAACTTTTCCTTGACCGAGTTCACCTGGCGCGTTGCCAGTCGACCAAACTTCCGAGAACGAGCAAGATCGACTTTCCATTTCCGTGACAGAGAGCCAGCATCGCGAACCTTGCACTTTCTTCGTCGCACGCGTCGCCAGACGGCGAAAAACGGACCACCTTCGGACCAAGTGCACACCTTCGTCTAGAGAAAGGTGGCCACGAAAGAAGCGGCCGGACGGATGGGTCGATGAACCGAGCCGGGCCCTAAGGCCCTTCGCTGGCTTCTTCTCGCTCCGTTCGCTCGAAACTTCCTGCACCGGTCGACCGACGCCGGAAAAATGTTCGATATTATTTCGAGCGGACATTCTATTTTATTTTACACCTGTTTCGTTGTTTTTAATTTATTTTGGACCCATTCTGTCACTTTTATTTCATTTTAGATCTCACGCGATCTGTATTTCTTTTATTAATTTTGAACAAGAGAGTGGGCGAGCTGTGCGCAAAATTAAAATGCTTTAAGGAAATTCTGAGAAACGATAATGGAAGAAAAATGTTCCAAGTGAATTCGAAGGGCCAGAAAATTAAATAAAAATGTTCCAAGTCAATTCGAAGACCCTGAAAATAAAATAAAAATGATCGAAATCAATTCCAAGGCACGAGAATGAAATAAGAGCGTTCCAAGTCGATTCAGAGCCCCAAAAATTAAAACAAAAATGTTCCAAGTCGATTCGGAGCCCCGAAAAATAAAATAAAAATGTTCCAAGTCAGTTCGAAGACCCAAAAATGAAATAAAAATGTTCGAAGTCAATTCTAAGACACGAAAATAAAATAAAACTGTCCTTGATCAATCGTAAGACAGAAAAATGGAGTAAAAATGTCCCAAGACGATCTCGACGAACAAAATTAAAATAAAAATATACCGTCTCTTTTAACAATCTAAATCCTCGTGATCCATTTTAACCCACGTTTCTTCGCGATCGAATATGTCGTGGACGAATACACGCATCGTCTCTCCAGGAAAATTATTGCTCGGGCACGAAGTGCATTCTTTCTATGCACCAGAGAACGAAACAGAAAATGCTTTCGTCCGTAAAGGATCGAGAGCACAGGAGAAGCGTGATTCGTTACGGTGAAACGGAGACTGTGTCTTTCTAGACTACCGATTTCTCTGTTACGGTAACTTTCAGTGTCGTGGGTGAACGGGCTGGATAAGTTTCGGTCGCTCGGCAACGTTCGCCGGATATCCGGAAAATCGCACGGCCGGCGAACCCGCGAAATCCTAGATCCTCGATTTCTCCGACCGCGAAAATCGAGCACATGGTGTGCGCGTTTCCTCGTTCCAAGTGCATAGACACGTACACACGTGCATTTATATTTATATATATATCGAAAGACGAATCGTCGACGCGCAGACGGAGCACTGTTTAATTGCATTTGCCTTCTGTAAGCCGCGAGAATCGGCGATCTCTTATCGCGCGTTGCTCCAAATCGTTGCAACGCGGACGGTTTCGTTAAAATTGCGTATGAGGAAACTCGTGCCGCACGGCGGAGTACTATGTTACGTCCTAAGGAAGATAAAAATCATATTGAACGCTTCTGGTCGGGTTATGAGACCGGGTTCTATGCAGGAGATGCGATAAAATGGTTGAAGATGCGATAGAATGCTCGAGGATGATGTAAAATCCTGGGAAATTATGTAAAATGCTTGCTTAAAAATTCTATAAAATATTTAAGAACACTGTAAAGTACTTGAAAATTTTAGAAAATACTTAACAATTTTGTACGATAGTTAAATGTTCTTAAAAAAAGTACTTAAGTATTTCATAGCATTGTTAAGTATTCTATACAATTTTCAAGTACTTTATAGTGTCTCTTAAATATTTTATAGAATTCTTCAGCAAGCATTTTAAAGCATTTTTGAGCATCCCATAGAATATTCCATAAAATCTAGTTCTATAAATTGACAACTCTATAAAATACTGAAATATTCCATAAAATACTTAAAAATTCTATACTTCAAAATGCGATACGTTAAAAATTGAACAGAACGCTTGAAAATCCTGGAAAATGCTTGACACCGATACAAAGTGTATCAAAAATGCCATGAAACGCTAAACAAATGCAACAAGCACGCGTAAATTCCGAAGTCTACTCACTACGAATTAAACATCCTGCGAAAAGCGTTCGTTCAAGCGAATCGACGGTTTCTCGTTGCAGTTTACCCCGACGCGTCGCGTGAATATTTTTCTCAGCAGGATCGTGGCACCGCTGAACCCGCGTCGATTGATACTAATTTTAGCGTTGTCTAAGATCGATGAGTAACGGACCAGAGAGCCGTGAAGATCGTATTATCGCTATCGTGCAAGTTCTAGGCAGTTCTCTTTGTTTGGCGAACGATTAAAGGGGAACGCTTGTGCACACAATTCCGCGCTGCGTTTCCATTTATTTCCACGTCCACCTTGTTATCGACGTCGGTCTGCCTCGATTCTATCTTATCGCGAGCACTAGATCCACGTGAGCGGTCTGCTGCAGCCACGTGTATACACGTGTGCTTCGGGGTACTCCACGGGAACGTGACAGAATTTTCCCCATTTTTTGCTTGACTCTCTTACTATTTTATCGTGCGATTACATCGATATTTTTAGCTAGTTTTATTTACGTTTATTTAATATTATTCAGTTTTACTTAGCCTCGCCCATCTTTATTTTATTTAATTTCGTTTATCTTTATTGTACTCGCATGGCAGCTACACAAATTCCCTTTTGCTTGTTCACGTTTTCTTTTATGACAAAGAGCGTCTTAACCCGCATAGACGACTAAATTATCATTATTATAGAATTTCATTTGTTCCAGCGCACCTTGCTGATAAATACTTAAATATATCAGAGAACAATTGTGACGACAATTTCTAACGAACAAGACCAGAATCTTAAGTCACAGTGAACAGAATTTCCAAAGAGTTCTGAACCCTTCTACACAGTTTAATAACTGCATTGACACCGCGCTGCGACGGATTCGGTCGTCACAGGAAATCCTCGATCACCTCCATGGCCACCGTGAACAGCGATTAATTAAGAAGAGGAGACTACGGTCGTCTCGGCTTGAAAATTCGATAGCGATCGCGATCGCGCATAGCTCGTACGCGGCGCGTGCGGCTGACACACTAATCCAATTTCCATGCGTGCCATTCCAGCCGGTTCGATAGGCTACGCCGATTCCATTCCGAAACGCGTTTCCTCGTTTCTCTTTCCGTCGCTCTCCCTGTCTTCCTCGCTTCGATTCGCCCCGCTGCAAGTAGCAAATTGCTCGCCGAAAGAACAGACGCGGTTGCAGCCGCGCTGCTGCTCCCGGCGTCGTCCATCCGCGATCGCCGGCGCAAGGATCCCCGCGAATTTCCGTTCCCGTGACTTACTTCTGTCGGCCATGCATTATCGCTGCCCTCCCCGCATTTCACTCGGCAAGGAGGCATCGCACGCGACCGTTCGAATTATTTCGCCTCTTAATTGCCTCGTTTTCGTTGTTTTAGACGAGCTCCCCCCGCGAAAGTTCCAACTGCGCTCGCAAGTTTTGATAATTGGTAGAAACTTCGGAGAGACGCGGGACCAAGAACCTCGCCGAGACGCCGGATTCAATCTCCCCGGGAAGTCTCGTCGAAATTAGGGTGCCGATAGACTACGGATTTCGCGAAAGTTAGCCGGAATAACGCGATAACGGAAGCCCCGGGCAAATTGACCGGTAATGCTATCGTCGCTGCATATTTTCTCTCGTAGCATTTTTACTTCGCTAGGAAGTTTGTTATTTTATTTTAGTTCAATTGTTCTCTATCCAATTTTTCCTTGGGCAAATTCGAACAATGTCTCGCAATAAAAATCGTCTGCCTCGATTACTGAGAATATGGAAAC
Source organism: Augochlorella aurata (assembly GCA_028455555.1). Lineage (NCBI taxonomy): Eukaryota > Metazoa > Arthropoda > Insecta > Hymenoptera > Halictidae > Augochlorella > Augochlorella aurata. The sequence goes on along the minus strand of CM052156.1, from coordinate 3,367,394 downwards.
CAGATTTTGTTTTTAGTAGCATTAATAGCTTGACAATGGTATAATATAAAATTCATTGTACAAGTTATTGTGTTTTAACCGAGTTTAATTTATTGTATCTTACCCTGAGATTAAGATAAAATAAAGTAGAATAATATAAAATAGAAATTTTAATTTATACTATTTCATTCTATTCTATTTCACAGTATTTTATTTTAAACTGTTTTCAATTCAATGTTAGAATTGCAATTACCCAGCTTTCTCGTAAATGCATAAACGTCCGGTTCAATCATTGGTGCACCGATGAAGTACTCTAGTTTTTCCGGTATATAAGAAAGACAGAACGAGCGGAAGAATCGGTCTATCGTTTCCGTGAGAATCGCGGAAAATGAGCGATCGAAACAGGCGGCGCCGCCGCGGCCGTCACGCTTCGCCGACACGCACGACTATGGCAGCCATGGCAGCGCTGATAGATCTTGATAAGGAAACCCGTGGCACGCCAGTCGCGAATACGAATCGCGATACGCTTCTCTTTTTTCACCCCATGCTTCATTGTCCCGCCGCGCCGTTTCCAGCGACCGTCGACGGTCTTTCCAGTTTCTCACGAACCGGGAAACGGGGCCGCGGTTTCACTCGAGTCTGTCAGGGACACCGGCAATCCCCGCGACAGGTTTGACAGTGTCCCCGCACGCCCGCATGGGAAAAATACGGGATTCCAATTTAACGCGACACGCATCGCGTCGCTCGGACTCCGATTAACTTGTTCGTTGCGTTACCGCCGTGTTGATTAACGGCTGAGGCAAGACTCTATGGGAAATCACGGAGCAATGCTCCACGGTTTTATAAAGCAACGCGATGTACACTACTATTTCGTGTCAATATTAAATTAATATTGAAATTATGATATTAACACGTGTGGCACATGTAACGATATTAAAAAGGTTACTTTCAAAATACGAGGAGTACTTTAAAACGGTGTATCTTCGCGAGTGGTTATGGTAGGATGATGATTCTTCTTTTAGATTGAAGCTTGAAACCTCTATTTTAAGATAATGTTACTTGATCTTAGGGTTGATGCACCCTCGCTATTGAAACCCTTTAAATGCGAGACTATGTTTGTCACAGTGAAAATTGCCAAGTTTGACGAAATTCACGGACTCTGTAAAATTTTTTTCCGAGATACCGTTTGCAGAGAAATAAAGTTCGATCCTTCCTCTTTAATTTAAAACAAAAGAAACTCTGCTGCGATTTTTTCTCGCGAAGTTACAACACTTTAAAGTAACACTTGTATGTAGCATCTACATTGGCGTTATCGGACGTGCGCATGACCAAGATAAGGATACTTCAAAGTGCTGTAACTTCGCGAGAAAAAATCGTAGCTGAGTTTCTTTTTCTTTAAATTAAAGAGGAAGGTTCGAACTTCATTTCCCTGTAAACGGTATCTCGGAAAAAAATTTTACAAAGTTCTTGCGTTTTGTCAAACTTGGCAATGTTCAATGTGACAAACGTAGGCTTACTTTCAAAGGATTACAGTAGTGAGAGTGTGTCAAACTTAAAATTGAAGAATGCTGTCTTAAAACAGAGGCTCCAAGCTTTAATTTAAAGAAAAAGTCGTCGTCCTAAGATGACTTTCCGCGGAATTACGATCAGTAAAAGTCGGCCACTTTTCCTTGTGTAAGGTTGTAATTTCCTCCTCCGTATTTAGGTTCTATTTCTCGCGTTCGAGTTAGGCAATTTCTATTTCGCATAAAAGTCGGCAATCTAACGATGACACTTTGAATTTCTGACGTTTCTCCGATGATCGAGACAGGACGCTCGGATCTGGAAGACGCTTTTGGAAAAGCGGCGCGGCGGCAGGAGACCGTCGCGAAAAGTAGGCGAGCCGTTGACAGCGGATCGATGCCGAGTTGCTTGTTTTCCGTTCGATGGGTCCGGGACGGCCCGACAGCCGTGAAAGCCGAGGAAAGTGGTTCTCGAGGGTGGCGGCGGCCGCGTATAATGGACTAGACCGGTCTTTTCAATTATGCGACTCCTGCGCGCGGTCGGTTAACGAACGCTTTGATGCCTTTGTTGGCGGAAACTGCGCGAAAACACGGAACGCGGGGGCGAAACCAACGGCCCGGAAGTCTTCGATCTCGGCGAGTCTATATTTGCGGGTCTGTGTACGGGGGCGGGCCGGCCGAATGCTCCAACTAATTCGCAGGAGAACGGGGATGCGCACAGGTGTCTGCCCCGCGTGTCTGGGACCACCCCGGACGATCGAACGAGCCAAACGGAACGCGGAAAACTTTCCAACTTTCTTTCAATCGACGCACGAAAACCCGCCAGTTACGAATTCGAGTCGTATCACGAGCTTACCTATTTTCTGCCACGATTTTTTAACGAGCTCTGCGAGTGCTTCAGTGCATTGTGCTGGGCTTTTTATTGGCTTCCCGGTTTTGCCGCACGTTTTACGATTTAATGCCATGTATGGAGATTCTTTTTTCCATATATGGAAATTGTCTGCTGGTTCTACGATTTTCTGAGAGGGTATACGATTTTTTGAGAGGGTGTACGATTTTCTGAGAGAGTGTACGATTTTTCGAGAGGGTGTACCAATTTTTTGAGAGGGTATACGATTTTTTGAGAGGGTGTACGATTTTTTTAGAGGGTGTACGATTTAGGAAGCTGCAGGATTTTTAAACAAACTAAACGATTTCACAAGAAGCTGCACGATCTTTTTACAAGCTGCTCGATTTTTTAAGACACGTCGTACAGATTGGATCGCTTAGGTACGTTCCCCCGGGGCGAAATCTGAAAAAGCGTGTGAACCATTGATCCACGAAGAAAAAGGTGTTCTGAAGCGTGAACCAAACTGAGATTATCTTATCAGTTAAAAGAATCTTCGTGTTTGCTTTCGGTAAAAAAAGTCCAAGGAAATCGAATGATTCATGCGATAGCGATAAGTCCGCCGTTAGGCGATACATTTTTCATTCAAAGTACGATACGCTTTTCGCACGACGTACGATACACACATTTATCTTCCGAAGTACGATACGCTATTTTCATTCAACGTACGGCACACACATTTTGCATCGAAAGCGCGACACACGCCGAAAGTAGGTTACACTGTTCGCATAGAGCACGATGTATCCGTGACGAAAAATCGTAAATAAATATTTCAAAGAAGATCGTGGGTCTCCTTTGGCAGTCACACGTTAGAACGATACGCGTGAAACAGATTGCCTAATCTTTATCCTCACCGCGAGCTCGCAAATGACGCATTAAAAGGAGCCGCGATTCCTCCTGGCACTATCGTTGTGTCGTCAGCACGAGCAAACAATAATTTCCTCGAATTCGCGGAACGTCGGTACGCGTTACAGTATTACACGCTGCGCGATGGAGAAGCAACGATATTTACAAAATGATCTCCACCGAAATGCCCGTGGAACGTCGTCCTTATCGCGATGAAGATACGTGGAAGCAGAGTCGGAATATCATTTTACAAATTTATCATTATACTAATTTATCATTTTATAAATTTATCGTTCGACAGATTTATCGGCTGACAGAAAAATACCGGTTTGCAATTCGACGACTGCAAAATATTTAAAAAATGTTCGCGGCCGCAACATCCACGAGACGTTATCCTTATCACTAGATTGCGTGCCTTTCTTCGCTTACGATAAAAACGGATTTGTCGATACAGAAACATTTAAGGATACTAATCATAATAATAATAATAACAATAATAATAATAATAATAATAATAATAATAATAATAATAATAACAATAACTGATCAAAAATAAGACTAAATTACCTATGTATAAACTAGCTATGAATTCGGATAATCGAACTTCTACTCTAATAATATCTGCATCGAAAGCTGCTTGCAACCCTGCAGTCGTACCTCTCGCGGGTGTAATTGACCCTGCATTCGACGTACGAGGGTCAACGAGAGAGGCGCACTAGACAGAAAAACAGCGAAACTAATTAAAAGCATATTTAGAAACCAAAGAAAACGACCAGGATTCGAAGGGTGCAGGAAACGGTATCCTCATCGCAACGAAGGTACCTAGAAACGAAGCCACTTTGTCCAAACGACGAAGGTAGCAGCTGACGCTGTGATAAGGGCACAGTGTAGCAATAGAATCAAGATTCGATGTTCTAGAATGAAACCGAGATTCCCAGGTAGACAATGGAGCCGCGGATCGACCGGTAAAAATATCGAGTAACGTGAATCGAGCGGCATAGTGGTCCTCGCAGCTCGAAATCGACTGTTCTGGCCGCGGACAACGATCCAGCTCGTATTCCAACGCGATACCAGTTGCGGGACAACGCGTATTGGATTGGATTGGTTTGCTTGCGTCACGATTCGGCGTACTCGCAGTTGTCCCGTGTAACAGGGCAGCTTTCTCCACGATGCGGGCGGATGCGCGTTTCGAATCGCGAGATCACCGACCGATCGAATACACATTAACCACAGATAGAGAAGAAGAGAGATAGTGTGAGAGAAATATAGATATAGAGAAAAAGAGAGAGAGAGAGAGAGAGAGAGAGAGACGCGTGCACAAAGGTGTCATCGCAGATCAAAGAGAAATAAATTAGGGTACTCACACAGGGTCGCCGGGTGAGCGGTGAACAATCGCTGAAATCCGATCTAGCGCGGGCGAGGAGAGAGAAGAACGGTCCCGGGTTCAAGCTCGAGGATCCAGGGGCATGCTGAGCGATCCACCGGACGGTCCTATAGATCCGTGACACTCGGTGTACTCTGATAACGGCCGAGGATAAACGACGATGCGCGCGCGAGACCAGCTAGCAGCAGACTGAGGATCCGCTTCGGAGCTGCTCGAGCGGGCACCGAGGAGGCACGAGGCGGCCGGGAAGGAGAGCGCGAAACGCTCCGCTCTCCTCTCTCTCTCTCTCTCTCTCTCTCTCTCCTCCTCCTCCTCCTCCTCCTCCTCCTCTCTCGTCGTGCGCAGTTCTACGCGCTCGTACGCTGTACCTACGATACGATGCTCAGGATGCACCTTCCCGGACGATTAATGCAGCCTCTCCTTCCTCCCCCCTCTCCCTCTCTCTCTCTCTCCCTCCTTCTCGTCCTTCCGCCCTCCCCACCATAGGATGTCCACGGCTCGATGCACAATCGCTCGTGCTCGTCCTTTCTGCGAACTCCTTCTTACTGCGACGCGCAGCGGTAACCGAAAATATTTGGGATTAGCCACCCCGTCGTGCGACACAGAGTTTCGTAAATAAAGGTACTTGAACGAAATTTCCACTTGCCGAATTCTGAGAACACCGAAATATTTGCGGTCTATTTGTTTTGAACATCTGTTATCTCCCAGCCGTGAATATCAGCGACGGGGTGGGAGGAGTTCTCCGAATATTTTTTGCCAGGGGTTGCGGAATTTCGCGCGAAATGAAAATTAGATACATCGATTTCAAAATATAACAGCGTTACTGACTTCTTGATTCGTTGCTTTATTAACTGTAATCAGTTGCAATTGATAATCGTCAACTGCTTTTGATAATTAACTTCTCAAAAATCGGCGAAATAGTTCCTAATGCTACGAACTTAAACGTCCGCGATTACGTTGCAACAGTTTTTTCGCGCGTGGTATCTTACACGAATTTGTAGGGCGGAGCTTTCTCTTTGCAACGACCTCTCGAACTTCGCTGTACGATTTTTCTCGAACGAAATTTTTGCGCTTTATTGCGCTTTGAAGGTCCACTTCGGGATAGTACAATGTGCTCGACTCCGCGGCACCGAGCTCGTTTCTGTTGCATAAAACGTCTAGGGAAAATCGTAGAGCAAGTTTTGAGGGCTCGTTGAAAAGAGGAAGCTTCGACGATGAAATCCGTGGTGGATCGATCGACGAAAAAAATTCACCGAACGTTTCGACCAGCTTCGAAGCCGAGGCTCCGCGCGAGGGCCACCGTTGGAAACTCGCGTGATACGTTCGCGAAGGATCGCTCGTAATACGAAAGTGAAAAGAAACGGCGGGTCACGACGTATCGTGGCGTACGGTAATTTCGTTCGACGATCAGGAATAACGATGCATTCGTCGCGCTCGCGCGATAATCGTTTTCTACAATGCACGCGCGTCGAAAGCTTGGACGGAACGGATAATGGCTGGAACGTGTAGCTGCGTCGAGTTCGTTAGCCTTACCACGGGGCCTGCTCGTTCTTGCGGCTGCTAATGGCCGAACGGTTAATTGATCGTCCCGAATAGACTTTCGTTTACTGTCCCATGCGCGCGGCAATGCGCGAACAAAGGTACGAACACGTTTCGAAAACGGACCTCGCGGTCTCCTCGGACTGCGTCCCTCCCGGCACCTAACTCTAAACGATTCGGCCAACGTCAATTACCAACCCTCCTCACTCGGAGCTATTTTAAAGCTAGGTTCACGTAGCATGTCTCAAATTTTTTAATTCGTTATTAGTGAAGCTAATGAGAAGTTTATGCGAGTTCCGTCGGATATACGAGTGGGCTAGAGTCACGTTGCCAAAATGTTCG
>CM052156.1:3251664-3360816 GCA_028455555.1 Augochlorella aurata | reverse complement strand
AATTTATCGGTCATTGTCTAGTAGACTTGAACTTCGCGAAGCTCTGAAACTTGGTCGACTCGATTCGAGCTCGCTGCTTTTTATTTGTAGATCGGCGACGATTAGGCTTACAGCAGCTCGTGCGACCCGTAAAACGGGATTCGTGGAACGGTACCCCTTGAATCAGGTGAAAGCACCGGCACCGGAGAAAGCCTCGCCTCGGGATTTGTTTTGGGTCTGCCTTCCTTCCGGTCCGCGTGGCCTCGCGTGTTTCTGGGTCGGAATCGCGATCTCGAAATGGCCCCTGGCACTCCGCACGAGCGAGTGTCTCCGCGAACGAGTGTCTCTCCGGATCAAAACACTCGAAATCCCATGTTGTCCGCGCAGAAAGTGAAATTGAATTAGGCCCGAAACTTTTACAGGAAAACCGAATTTCGCTTTCGGCTGGAAGAGTTATCGCCAAGCATCTCGGCTTCGCGAAGACATCTTCTATATATTTTATATATCTTCTATCTATTTCTATTACATTGTACTGTCACATTTATAAACTAGCACGTATAAAACAGCCATTACCTCTGCTCCGCAAATCTAGCGTTAAATTCGAACTAAACGTCTTGACTTATTTTGAGATAATAGTATCAATCTATTAAAGCTAAAACATGTAAAAAAATAAAAAAAACAGCGTCCCCTCGCCTCTTTTATCAGCAACGAAAATCTAAAAAATGCAGCGACTTGTACGCATACAGAGCGTTTCATCGGTATCTATCGAAACTCTTTCGAACGTACAATAGAAAGAACGCCGACGCAGCAATCCCGATGCGGCATCCGGCGGAGGAAAGCTGTCCTAAATGCGGCAAAGAACTGGGCCAGTGACTAATCCGCAGTGAGGGTAAACGGATCGAGGAAAAGCTGAACTTGGCACAGCAACCGTGCAAGTGTAGATTGCTGGAGGGAGCAGGCCGATACGGTCGTCTCGCTTCGCCTCGCTGCGCGATGCGACGGTCAAGTTCAGGGCCAACGAGATCCAATCTGCTATTAAAACAGCGAACCATGATCTCGCTGCATCCTCGTTCCACCTTGCAGCCAGCCACTTTCGTTAGGACCGTGCCGAATCGCGAGATGTCGAGTTCGCCGACTCCTTGTCGCTGAAATTTCAACGGCCGACCTTTATCGCGGTTACGAAACCAAATCAGATGATTCATCAAGTACCTCGTGTACTCCGAATTACATTGACGTTCGATAAAAGATTTTAATTGATAAAAAATATTATTTCATTGTTGTATGTATTGTATTTGTATTGTATTTTCTATATTCTATATTCTATATTCTATATTCTATATTATATATTCTATATTCTATATTCTACATTCTATATTCTATATTCTATATTCTATATTCTGTATTTCATTATGCATTTCTATTTTAATATTCCCTATTATTACTGTTTCGATCAAATGGTACCACAATATTTTTAAATTATTTGAAAGTCTTCTTATATTTCTTATATTTGACCTCTTCATTTTTCTTATTAATCCTCCCACTCGCATCCTACTTTTTGATAGAACGAAATTAAGAATTAATTCGATGGAAGCGAGACATCGTGTTCTAATAAAGGAAAAGACATCCCAGAATGTTCAAATTATATTCTCAAATTGTTTCGTTTCAATAGTGTTGCTCGTCTTTCACTGACAGTTGACCTACCAGACCAGACTCTCGCAATATTTCTTCTAAAATTACTCCGACACTTTTACAGAAAATAAACGGATTCTTAAATCGAGCCGAGTGCAGAAAAATCTGTAAAAATTCGATCTCGTTATTCCTACGAATTAAAACGCATCTAGTAAGACGAATCCAAATTACATGGAAGTAGAGCTGGCCGGAACAAACGGCATCCGAACGGATAGTCCGTGGGTCGTCGCACGCACGTCCGAAACCAGCAATCGTTATTTACCGTTCCGACGACAGCGTGCGATCATAACGTTGCGGGCCTGCGTCAGCTGAACAAAAGACCCACTAACATACACACAAAGGAGCAAGATAATCCATTCGCGACGAGCAAACGGCGGCCAAGCACCGCTACCTATCCGATTAGCAGAAGTGGCACACGTGTTTAAACGATAGACGAGGACACCGGAGTTTCCGCACACGCTCGCAAACTTTCGATATCTACTTATTCGTGGACACGTGGACTATACGAATTCGTCTGTTACTTACACGATTTTATCTTTCCGATCGATTTGCCACTTCAAGTGGTTAGTGCAGAAAGAAACGGAGAAACATTTTGTTAATAAACGCCAGTGTAAACTGATGTAGGCAAAAGTAACTTCTCCTAAACTGGAGCGAACGACTTGAATCTTCGCGGGATGCTAGACGGAGTTATTTTACTGAAAAATATTTTGCAAAATTTGCAATTGGTTCGAGCGACGAGAAAATTAGGAAACGACGTTCTCGGTTATCAGAGCGTATAACGAAGATTTAAATTTAGTAAACTGTTCGATTCAACAAGTCCAGAAGTATACGATTTACTTGACGCAATTTTGACAAATGTATTTCGGTAGTAGGAAATTTTCACGGAGTAAACGCGGTCCTCGTGAACGACCTTATCACAGATAATCCTAATCGATACGAGTTACAGCAATCAGTAATTATTGCCGAAGGTGATAGCTCTCCCGGGAGGCGTTCACTTTATCGATTCCAATTTTATCAGTTGGCGGGGCAGGACCTTGACTCAATCTTCGAGATGATCGAAAGGTCTCTAGAAACGCCTGCGAACTGGTTCGCCTAATCTCGGCCCGGCCGAAAAGACTTTCGATTGAGCGAATCTCTGTAATCCGGCGGGAATTCGCGACCCGGTGGTCTCGGCGTGTTCAGGGCCTGAAGTTCAGGCTCCGCGTCTCTATCCTGGAATGCGGTTGTTCCACTCCGCGCCGAACCTAACGCCTACGTTCGCCGACCGAGGGGAAGCGACGCTTATGATGTAAGAATCTTGCCGCCATCCTCTCGGTAGAATGTCGGTGAGTTTTCTAGACCGATCATCCGCGAAACCAGCACGCCGTCCGGATACTGTATTTCCAGCAGAGCTTCTCCGGAATCAGGGACAGGAGTAATCGATAGACGGCGATCCATCGATCGGCGCGTGTCGCCCGACTACGATCACGTGTCCATCGTTTTTCACTGTCTCCTGTCGCTCGAACGAGCATCCGACGAGAAAGCTCCATCACACTGGTTTCACTGTCATCGATGCACATCTCCTGGAAATTAGGGTGTCCACAGAGCAGCATAGTTTAATTCCATCTTTTATTCGGAGAATTTGTTCCAATATCATTCGAAAAAAATTTTATTCGGAGAATTTATTCGATATACTATTCGATATAATATTTGAAGACAATTTTATTCAATAAATTTGTTCGATATATTATTAAAAAGAAATTTTATTCGACCAATTTATTCGAAAAAACTTGTTCGAAGAATTTATTCGAAACGTTGTCCGACTAAAATTTTATTCGCATCCTGATCAACGCCTCTTCGTTCATCTTTATTCCTAGATGTTAGTAACAAAAGAATTTCGTTTCGATGTAGAAGAAATACTGACTCTTTGTTACAGTGCAATTGGTTAAATATGAATTCTATATATTCTCGTGGCATTGTTTAAAGTCACAGCGTAGAGTCACTTCGTCTTAGGTTAAAAAATCTCCTTGGAAATAAACAATGAAATCAGGCTTAATAGCTCGATAAACCTAGAAACTTCTTTAAAAGAAATTAATCCTTGAAATGAGACCAACCCTTAAAAAACAAGCTAAACAAAGTCGAAAGGATTTCACGATTAATATCGTGAACGGGGGTGGTATCTTCTCGGCAATTTCTTAGACACGAGTGCATCTGAAAAAATCGTCTGCCTGATCGTCTAGCTGGATCGTCTAGCTGGATCATCCGGTCCGAGTTGCAAAACCGGTGACGTTTACTCGACGTAAACGCGACGGTACGTCGAAAGATCTTCACAAGTTGAATCGCGGCCGGCGTCACGGAAGAAGGCTGCTCCGAACCGGTCGCTTCGTGTATTCGTCCTCGATGTCGTGTAGATCCGGTGGATCCGCGAATCCGCTGTCCTCGTACCGGGTGCACCTCGATCCCGGCGATCCGTGGGGATGCACCGGATGCACGCTGCAAACGGCGACCGTTATCAAACTAGCCAACTCCTCATCCAGTCGCTCCGAAACAGACGCTAAACGTCCAAGTCAAACAAATCGAAGCTGCCATAATCTCGCGAGAAATAATCCTATAACCATAGAATTGTGCTCGCCTTCTATGATAAATAAATAAGAAAAATAGTAACAAATGTTTTAACAAAAAAATGATTTAACGCAGTGCAAAATGGTTAAAAACGGTACAATAAATGGTACCCCAGAACCCGATATACAATTTCGTTAGCAAAGCTAGCATTACCTGGTGCACCTGGAGGGGGTGTTGTCCAAGGGCTCGTCGTATCTGCGGGACAACATGGTGAAGTCCCGATGCGCTGCAGCCATCTTCTGCAGCCGCGAAACGATCTCATAATCGGGCGTGCAAATCGGTTCTGAGAGCAGCTTCACCACGGAGACTCGGAAGCTTTGCAACTGAAACAGACGGTCGATGATCGTTGACCAAAAGGACAAGGGATGAAGGACGATGGATGCTCTGCATACTTGAGCCTCTCTTTTGGTGACATCGGCGAGGTTCTGCTTGACCTGAGTGATCTCGTCCCTGAGCAGCTGCATCGAATGATCGTTTATGGACCTCTCCTGCTCGACAGTCTCCGTGGTGCTCCTGATCTGCTCCTTCAGCATCGTCATCTTCCGCGTGCAACGTGTCCTTAGCATCTCGCTTTCGACCAACCGTTTCTGGAGCTCCTCTATCTTCCTGCTACGCTCCAGAGCCGCTATCTATGCACGGCGACTTGGTTATTATTCCATTATCTCAACATTTATCGTTACTATTAGAAAAAGTATCTTATCTTATCCAGATGTTCGTCTGAAAGATAACTAGACTACAAATTTTATGTTATGCTATCAGTTTATAGTATCTGCGGGTTTTCAACGCTGGAATAGAAGTCGCGACTAATGTATATTGTTTCATAACAGTGACGAGATAATATATTATTAATTAATATATTATTATATATTAGCGTATACTGTGAATCCTAATTCTATTACTATATATTACTATAAATGTATAAAACCCGCGGTCACGTGATAACTCGCCTTGTAGTCAGCCGCCTCGGTTAATTGAGAACCGAGCTCTCGATTCCTGGCCTTCTCCTCGGTGTACTGCGCCTGGAGACGGTCCAGCTGCTTCACCAACTTCTTCGCCCTGGAAAGCACAGAACCGTCGATCAGAATACACAGAATACCCTCTTCCATCCTCCGACTTTCTCCCTCTATCCGGAATTTAGAAACAGCAAAGCCAGGGAATCACCTGAGGTTCGCCTCGTCCCTCTCGGTCTGCAACAGCGACTTGATCCTGACGCTGTCCTCTTGCAGCGACAGCTTCCGCCGTAGAAGATCCAGGTGCAGGTCCCTTCGCTGCAATTGCTCCCTCAGAGTCCTCACTCGTCTTTGCAGCTGATAGACCACCGACGTCTAGAGGACGAAACAGAAACGCAAACGAGTCGGCTGACGCTTGGTACTTAAGGGAGGATACCACCCTGGGGCGTCAAGAAATGGTTAAACGTTGGCAATCTTTTAATAGGTCATTACTACGTGAAAAATCTAACCTTTCTAAATATAGATGGAATCCTCAGCTATGTTTCTCAATCTTTTTAAAGTAAAAATTGCACGAAATAGCGAAATTATTCGTTGTCTTCTTCTCGTGGAACATTGATTGCTGGCCGTCACAATTGACGGATACCGGGACGTATAAATTTCAAAAATGATCTAAAATCTATTATCTATTATCTAAACCATAACAGAAGTCTCAATACATTACAGCATCGCTTTCACATAACATTCTACAATCTTGAAACCCCTTAGAAAATGAAAAAGGAAAGTCAATTTTTCTTGAACGGTCAGGGTGGTGACCCCCATTAAGCCGTTCGAATTATAGACGCTAAACAGCTCGAGCATCAGGCTACTTGAACGTGTTAGAACATGTTCGACAAGCTGGAAGGGCTCGGCTACCAATCGCTAATCGCAGCGGTTCTACGGTTCTCGTGCGAGTTACGGTGCTGCTACCAAGTTCCGAAAGCGCTAGTTTTGTGGGGTGAGACGTTATGGGGCCAGGGGCTTACTTCTTTCGCGGAGCAAAGCTCGTGGAAGGACCGCTCGCGCCGAATCCTCGGCAGGGTGATGTAGTCGCGGTACAAGTACTGCGGGGGGTAGGAAGCGCAGGGTTCGCGACAGAGGAACACAGAAGAAACGAGACGTTAGCGGGCCACGTCAACCTGCTAGACAACGAACGAGCATAGCTATCGTATTTGGCACCTTGTCCACCAGCTTGTCTGTCTCCAATCTGGCCAGCTGCTCGGCTCGCACCAGCAACGACTCCGTTTGCAGGTCCAACCCCATCTCCTCGGAGATCTCGTCCATCTGCATCGCTTTGCTCAATCGATCTAGGAACGTCACGAACTGCGAAACGAAACAATACGAAGATCAAGTATATGCACCGAAAGATGCTAATGGTATTTCGTTAATTTACAGTGGTTTTTCTGCTAAATGAAACGAACGTGGGAATCAGTTGCTTACAACAAAAGATACCAGATCATCTGCCATGGTCTCTGTACGAAGATCTCCAGCGATTATTGCGTCCATCTAGTCTAATAATAACCACCAGTGACTAATTTACAGTGGCTGGCTAGTATCAAACGGAATCAACATGGAGATCATCAAATACAATGAAGATTAATCTACTAATAACCGGTAATAGCTAATTTACAATGGCTTATTGCCACCAAGCAGAACTGTCATGAGGATCGTCCCTGATGCACAACAATGAGATCTGGTACAACTAAAAGAGAACACCATGGTGTCTGCAATCATTTCTACGCGAAGATCGACGACTTTCGCGTCCTCCTAGTCTACTAATGGTCGATGATGTTTTCTAGCGATCGGTCAGTACCATCTGCTTGTCCCTGGCCAGAGCCTCCTTGGACAGCTCGCAGCTCGTCAGCTCGGCCTCCAGCTTGCGGACCTTGCTCTCGAGGCACGATCGTTCCTCTTCAAGGTTCCGTATCTTCGCGACAGTGGTCTCGATCAGCTCGCTCTGCCGATTCGTCGATTCCGACGCGGCGTTCACTTTCTCCCGTAGGTTTTGAATATTCTAGGAGGAGAAACGACCGTTCTCAGAATCGATGAAACCTGTTCCCGACGCCGGGTAGGCGTAACGTTACGGATAATCGGATAATACAAGAGCCTGGTCCTTGTTCTCGGCTAGGATCTCACGGAGCCGGTCCTTGATCGCGTTCTCCTGCGACTCTACGAATCGGTTCGGCCCGCTGACTAGGATCGCCAGGGACTCGAGGATGTGTCTTGTCTCGTGTTGAGCTCGCTGCGTCTTCTCCTCGCGGTGCTTCAACTCGTCTGCAAAGAGAAAACACTGTCAAGTTGCCGACCTGAGTAGGCGATCGAATTTACATTCTCTAAATATTCATCTCGCAGCTTTCTATCGATTCGACGATTGTTTTATGATCACGGGGTTTGCGCGTTTATGGCAGCCATCGTTTTCGCAGACTGCATTCTTGAGCGGTCTAGCGTCCGTCGATTATTATCTCTCAGACAGCCTACGACCACGATGCTGCCAAAACATTTCGACACCTCTCAATTGGCAAATCATCGCCTCCTGACTGGATATGTTTCCTGTAGCGTTCGTGATGTTTCTGTTGGCGTTCACCAGCTTGTCCCTGAGATCGTTCAGCTCCCTCTCCGCTACTCTCTGCTGCATCTCCAGACATTCTTTGTCCTGTACGACAATCGAAATGTGAGCGATCCTCAGCACACTCAGTTGCTTCGTATATCAACGAATCGAAAGACAGCTTCACCTGTTTCAGTCTGTCCAGGTCGATCAGGTACGAGGACACCTGTCTCTGTAGCTGCTCCTTGTCGGCGACTGCCCTGTCCAACGCGTCCCTGCAGCTTCTGAAGTCCACCTGAACGGTGGACAATTGCGCCTCCGAGTTGGCGGTCTTCGCCCGAAGACGGTTCGCCTCTTGGACCAGCTCCTCGGCTTTGTGGATCACGATCTCCGGGCTAGGGTGCACCGTCTCGCAGTATTCGACGTTCAACGCGTGCGCCAGTTGACGCGCGAAGTCCTTCGAAATTCCAGATTTGAGGGACGAACACGCGGAACGCGGACACAGAGAAAATGAACAACCGAACCTGGAGGCTCAACCGGGCTCGTTCCTTCTGCTGGATTTCTTCGGAGATGCTCTGCTCCAGCTGGCGCACCTTCTTCTCGTGGTCGCGGATCTTTTCCTCCCGGTACTTCAGGTCCCGTTGCAGACTCTGTATCGTGATCTCGCCGCGACCTTGGGCCGCGTACAGGTTCCTCTCGCGCTCCTCCAGCTCCTGATCACCGAAACGCCGTTCAATTGAGAATCTCTGATTTTTGACGACCTCGAGCGAGCACTTCTTCCATGTTAAGACTGCGAATATTCGCGCAGGATCAAAATCTCTGCATCGAAGAGCAATGTTCGTTCGAAGTCGTCAAAAATCGATCGTTCCTCATGCCACGATCCACTGATTAGATCGACGCTATCGATTCGAGAGTTCCGAAGAGAACCAGCGACCTGTATACGCTTCTTCAGACTCGAGACGACGGCGTTCTGTCTGGCAGCCTGCTCGCGGAGCTGCTCCGCTTCCAGCTGCATCTCCGCGATCCGTTGATCCCGCGATCTCACCAGGCTCTTCATCTCCTGGAGCTGAACGAATTCGTAAAGTCTAACGTTCTTCGCTAGGGGAAGCTGCGAATGGCTTACCTCGGACGTGAGACGGTCGCGTTTGTACTCCAAGGCCGCCAGCTCGCTCCTCAAGGTGGTCGTCAGGTCGTGGCTCATCGCGTCTTCACGGGAAACCTGATGCAGAAAATCCCGCGGAATGATCTAATCATTGCAACCGCGGTGGAAAGAGACATACGATCTCGGATTCTTCGGAAAAAATGTTCTCAGCGTTTCGAAGACCCGGAGAATCGAGTTGATATTTGACACTGCAAATACCGAGCACCAAACGTGACTAACGTGGTCTATTATTTTATAACAACGACAAGATTGGATTTACTTAATCTTTAAATAAATATTTTTAATTTAAATTTCTGAAAAAAATGTTTTTACGGTATCAGGAATTATCAAAGAAATATGGGGGATCGATCATTTTGGCTGGTTTGGTAATGCTAGTGTTAATACGTCCGCTGTTAACGTCGCATAAATATGATGATTTTGATTCGATATTTGACAGAGAAAGTCGTGTTATTTCGCGAAGAAAATCATGCGCTAAAGTTCTAATTATACCGCGGTTCTCCGTGCAGAATAATTTTGTGTATCGATTCCAAGGGATAGAAACTGCTCAAACATTTATTCTCTTCTTGGATGGTTTATGCGAGCTAGAAATAATATAATGAAATTATTTCTCTAACAGTATTTTCTTTCATGTTTCGTCTACTCGTGTATGCCACGAACGCACAAAATCTGCAGTCTATTAACTCCTCGCATTCGAGCGGTGACTCAGAGGCGTCACTAAAATCGTCATATCACGTTCCGAGATAATTTTCACAGTATCAAAGTTTAGATTTCAAAAATCGTTAAAAACGTAACTGCTGTATGAGTCACAAGACTCGATTTCGTATGCGTGAAATGCACTTTGTCGTATAAAATAGGAATACTACAAACCAGAAAAATTATTTCAATAATTATCAATAATTATATATTACGGACGTTCAAGTGAAAAGAAACTCGCAGGCTGCAGTAACTGTTGCAAAAACAATTTCTCCGACAAGTATAATAAACTATAAATGGTTTATCAACGTTCTAAAATCCTGCGAATCCTCTGCTCATGTTCCAAAGTCCGCCAAGTGTACCTCGACAGTGGTCGACGACAATTGTAGACGAAAGTGGACTCATCGTCGTTCGGCCTGCCTAACAGCGCGAGTATCTCGAGATCGGCGCGAGGGTGGCTTCGAACATCCCCGTCGCGAGCGAGACGTCCGACTGGAAGGTCCGCGAGGGATGATCGCGGGCCGTGACTCTCGCGAGATCGCGGCGAACTAGTTTCGCCAGCTTTACGTGACTCGATTTTATTTAGGGTAGTGGATCCGTTGATGAAGGACGCCCGGAGAACGCAACGGTACCAATCGCGGCGGTGCCACGAACAGCCAGGCTCCCGTTTATCTCTGGAACGACGACGGCACGATTGTCTTCACACACAAGATACTGGCCGTTCGATATCGATACACGATAATCGATCCGTGCGTTTTAAGGCTGCCTGTTTGTTTATGTGGCTGTGTGTGCACTCGGAACACGTTTCGAGACGCAATCGGTAATTGCGGTTTCACGGTAGCCGCGATGATAGAGAGAACGCGGTCGCGATAAAACCGCGCCATCTGGGTCGTCGCCCGAATAAAATCCCGGCAATCTTTGCTCGCGAATACCGATAGCTTTCACCCCGATCGCGTGCGATCCCCGGCACGCAGCTCCCTCCGATCGCAATCGCGAATCGCGCAGCCGAAACCGGTGTCTTTGGAATCCGAATGCTGCCTCGCACGCAATCGTACCGGCCTGTGGATCCCAGAAAAGTCCACGCGAAACATTTCCAACCCCATCGAACTAATTTTCGAAGTTACCAAACTCCGGGTACGAATTAAACAATTTCGTTCAGCTGAAGATCCTGTACAACCCTTAGCGGAAAGCACATTCGCTCGCCTTTTAAAACGCGATAACTCGCTTAACACGTCGAGCGCCACGGGTATTTCTAAGGCAATTCCGTTCAGGCCACGCGCGCCGCTTAGAAGCGCTGGTATTGCAGGGCCAGTGTTTCTTACACGCTGTCCGCCACCGGTGGTGGACGTGGCCTAAACGAAAAGTCTAGTATCCGCCACCGATGGCGGACGTGGCGCTCAACGTGTTAAAACTGGACAAAATGACTTTGATGGCGGACGGTAGACATACGATCGCGAAGGGTTAAATTTGTTTGTTCCTTGAAGGGGTTGGTTTACTGTGGAACGACTACAATACTTTTTAATTTTGCTGTTGCATACTTGGAAAAAGGAAAAATACAACAACGAATTCGTTGTAACAAATTTATTTCGACAGATTTGTTCGTATCGGGGACAGTAACGATATTTGCATGCGCCGGACAAAAGGGAGACACCCTGTGCACTTCAAAGAATTGCATTTCGGGTAAAGGGACTACCGCGTGACAGCTTCTTTCGCAGCACGCCCGAGTAACGGGATTCGCTTCATTCGCTCTGTACAGTGAGTGATTGGATCCACGTTTGCGGTACCGACAAGACAGTGCATGCGGGATGGAATCGTCGGACAACGAACTTACAGCCTTGCGAGGGAGCAAAGCGGATGACAGGACAGAGCGTGTACGTAGAGAGAGGAAGAAAAAGAGAGAGAGAAAGGCGGCCCTTTGTAAGGGCGGTCGAAACGTCGCCGGCGAAAACCGATCGTGACAACGTGGAAAAGGCCGAGCCCACGGACGAATGTTGTCAGGGGAGCCACCGGCGAAGGTGCGGGACGACAGGTGAAATCGATTCAATGCAACGCTATGGCAACGAGGCGTTTGCTCCGCGCGCGCCAGTCAATACCTTTTCAATTCGCCGGAGAGTACGTATGAAAGCACGTGCGATACGCCGCGCACAAAGGGCAAAGTACGACGGCTTCGAGCATGAATCGAATCGAAGCCTCTGATCGTAACAGTGGCGCGGATTTTCGCGGTCCTGTCTCGGCTTCGACCGGCGAAAAATTCTGCGGTTCGATCATTGGATTCGTCTAAATGCACTGAGAAGTCTAAGGGCTGCGTTTCGCGATTTTTGAATCAATCGTTTTGTTTCGTTGCTCACGGAAAAGTGGCGTTATTTTTCCATCATGTTATAGTACTCGTTCGTAGCTGGTCTGCATGCTACGCGAAATGATAAAAATCTTTCGATAATTGAACAGTAACCTTATCATGCCAATTAAGCAAGCTTGCATAATGTAAAAATGATTGATTGTTCAAAATACTGACCTACCAATGGACACTCATTCATAAAACCTCCGATAGGTAAATTTATATTTATTAAAACTAAATTAATTAACAGCGCTTGTGTCGGACGATCATAACAGATTACTTTAATCTCGCAGGAAAATCTGAAGTCACTATAGCGAGAAGGAAGACGATAAGACTTTGAGGCCAGTCCGATAAGGCGGTCTATCTTCGGATAACGTTTCTTCAAGAAAGCATAGCTGCGGATAAAGCACGAATTGTTGATCCAAGGTGGACTATAAGAATGGGCGATGGCCGACCCGTCGTTAAATTTTCTTCCTTAACGTCGCGCGATTCGTCGTAGATCTATCACGGACGCTTTAACAATTCGCTGGCATCACGCGACGTTAAAGAAGAAAATTGCAATCTAAATTTAAATTTATGGTGGAAATTCATTGCAATGAAATCTTATATTAAAAATTTGTCATAACAGCAATTTGAATTCACATGAAAATCCACTGTGGTTTCAATTTCTATTAAAAATCTTTTACAATTTAAATTCTGTTATTAAAAATTATTGATCGAGAGCGTAATGCTAGAACGATTATTATCCCGGGCAGATATTCCTCGCTATGGTCGCGCGACGCAAAGGAGGGAAAGCGACTGTCAAAGCCCCGTGTGACAGAGCGAAAAGTGCGGTTTGCTGTGAATCTGAAGTTGCGTGAACGTGTGGAAGGTGTGAAGCGTTCTTTGGATAGAAATATAGCTGGTTAGAGAGAGAGAGAGAGAGAGGACACCTTTCGAGGCGACGATATACAGAGGGTCTCGAAGACCCGGAGATCTTCCTCGGCGGTTTCCCTCGCTTCCTTCGCGTCGGCGGCCTCTTCGTCGCTCGACATTTTCCCGGACGGTCTCGGACTGCGCGGAAACGGCTCTCAGAATCGACGTGCTCCCTCCGAAGACATATTACGTCGCGCCTCCAGAAAGCACACCCGCCGATGCGACGCTCCGGAGTGGAAAACCAGAGCGGGGGCTGAGCGTCGACGCGCTCTACGCGACGATTCGCCAACCCCTGGCCGACGGCAGGCCTCAAGATAATCGAAATGCATCGATCGAGGTGGCAGCTCTTCGTTCCTTCTTCTTCTGACGCGCTTATGCGAGATATTGCCGGCAGTTAGGGCAACGGTACCTGTCGCGCCTGAATTGCAACCCCTTCATGTAACAGTACCGTAAATAACGCAATAAAAACTAGACGGAGCATGTGAAAGAGGATGCAAAAAATCTACCCCTATTTTTGAACGTTCTTCTTTATAAATTCGCTAGCATAAATGATATTATGTAACAATCGGCTGTAGAAACAATGTTTATTCGAATATTGACCCGGTTAGTACTTTTATGTGTAATTGATGTTAACAAAGTTTCTTGGGAAGGAAAGCTCGATCGCATTCCGTGACACAACGAATCAATAGGATTCGTACGGTACATTTCTAATTAGCAGCTTCGTTTCGTGTAATCGATGCGTTCAGCGAGCACGCAGGCGCTACCTGGTGTCCGCACGCGAAATGATCGGCGTGCATTCTATTGCATCGTAAATGCAAGTCCTAAAACAGTCCGCTATCTGAATAGCTGCACGAAGTTTGTCACAGATACAGAACAAATAGTCTTTTTTACTGTTGTTAAAAACGACACGATTCGTTGTAACTATGATAACGATACGTTGTTGCAATCATCGCTTCGAGCGATAGAACCGGCGCACATGATTCATAGTATAAATATCAGTGCAATGTCCACCATTCCGCACGAGTGCACAAAAATACGCGTTCCATTCTACAACGATAGAGAATTTCACGTGACCATGAAGGCAGCAAGATTTATACTTGTCGCAGCAGTTGCTATGGCAATTTCTTTGATGTCTGTTGTCGCAGCGGTACTACCATATTTTTTACGCTTGATATTCGATTGTTTTACGAAGGTATCGCTAAAATTTTGTCGTTTGATTTCCAGGAGCCTGAACCGATAAAATCAGATGCTATTAAAAGCCTTCAAGGAAAATAATATTCGAACTAAGGATGTCCGAAGCACGAACTAAAAATGTTCGAAATATAAACCAAAGATGTTTAAAACATAAATTCAAGATATTCCAAGCATGTTAAAAAAATTCGGCAGTAATAAATTTGTCGATTAAAAATGTTTTATGTAATTTCACCCCTTTCCCGAGAACATCCCTTACGCAGTCACCGAAGAAAAATGCTAAACGCAGTCGCGGGCTTTTCTAATTACTTATAAAGCAAATAATTCGTATGGCTGTGAAAATCGATAAGATTGCGTATAATATGCAGTAATGATAGCGTTCATTTATTGCATTGAGGGACGATACCTATGCACGTAAAACACTTGCATAAATAGCGACTCAATGCTTCATTCCGCACGAGTGCACAAAAATACGTGTTCCATATTGCGTCGATAGAAAGTAACTAGTGACAATGAGAGCTACGGGAATTATACTTGGTGTAGCATGTGCTCTGATGATTTCGTTAATTCCTTATGTGGCAGCGGTAATGCATTTTACAAGTCGACATTGTTGGATCGTTCTACTAATCTAAATGGAACTGTGATCATTTTCAGAAAGCTGAACCGATAAAGACGCCCGTTATAATAACCCTTGCCGGCCGTTAATGACAAATATAAATCGGAACGCAATGTAAAAATGTCTCCAAGTTCCTGAAAAAGGGATATTCAAATAAAGGATTAACTAATTATTTGCGCGATTGTTAATTCTGCTCGCTCCTGATCCTTAAAAATATCTTCGACAGTTTTAAAAGCTTCTGCAGGACTTGAAAACTCCAGTAGAACGAGAAACTTTGAAACAATTGAATTATTCAAGCAAATAATCTAAGACATATTGGGTTGGTAACTAAGTAATTGCGGATTTCACTCATAGATGGCTTCAGTTGAGTTTTTAGGTTTGCAGACGTAGTACAAATGTAAAACACATTTTGTTATTTGATAGTTGACAATTCAGCTGTCAATCAGTAAAAAAAGTTTTTTGATCGGTTGCATTGTTTTCGTTTGGCGTTCGTTGAAAAATGGAAAATCAAAAGGAACATTTTCGTCATATTTTGCTGTTTCATTTCCGCAAAGGGAAAATTGATTACTTTTTGTTTCGATCTTTACAAAACTCCTTGAATGCTAAAAATTTCAATAATGATGATGATGTCAAATCGTACCTGATTCAGTTTTTTGCTAATAAAAACCATAAGTTTTATGAACGTGGGATTATGATGCTGCCTGAAAGATGGCAAAAGGTCATTGATCAAAATGGGCAATGCATTACAGAATAAAGTTATTTAGTTCCATGAAAAAATTGTCTTTGATTTTCTAACAAAAATCCGCAATTACTTAGTTGCCAACCCAATAATATTAAGCAAATAATCTAAGACGACTGTATTAAAAAATATCGACATAATATTAAGCAAATAATCTAAGACGACTGTATTAAAAAATATCGTGCACGTATTTTTTACTACTTCAACCATAAATCGGGTAATGTTTATAGGTGTTAAAATTGATAAATTTGTCTTATCGCTCCGAGCAGCCAAACGTCTGCACGTGGTGCACTTGCATAAATAGCAACGCAGCGTACGATTTTGCATCAGTGCAGAAAACTACACATTCCATTTTACAACAGTAGGAGCTAACAAGCGAGAATGAAAGCAGCAAGATTTGTCCTCGTTGCAGCAGCATCTGTAATGATTTCATTAGTTTCCTATGTGATTGCTGAAGCCGACCCTGAAGCGGTAACATATTTTATACTATTGGATTTGCTATAGATTTCCTGCAATCTCAATTTTATTGCATTACTTTCCAGAGCCCAATAAATGGAGCTGTTCTTGCGTCACTCGCAGGAGGCAAATAATATACGAAACAACAATTAAACCAAACCATGTCGGGTAACTTGGACATTGTGAAATAAAATGTAAAAGGTTTTGTTGTCAGAAATGACCCGACACCACTGGCACCATTGTTAAAAGAATGTTGAAATAAAGAATTAAATCATTAACTATTTACTAGTTCATTACCTCTTTCTGATCCCTAATTGTGTTCATCGCAATTCTTATTTTCCACTTTTGATTACTCAAAACATTAAATTTGGTTAATTGAATTCTACAGTGCAATGCTAATAAGATGCAGCAGAGATATGCAAAAGAATGTAACAAATTATATGACAGAAAAATTGCAATTGTACTTAGCGAGTTTAAACTTTTAATACGTGCACGACTGTGCAGAGGGAGCTACATCATGGATATATCAACGAAAGAGAAAAGCATTTTCTGCATTATCTGGTGAAGAACATTAGGTTTCTATATTACTCGTTCTTGAGGCCTCCACACGTGTATCAAAATGGTGGCATGAAAACAGTGTGTCAGTGTTTTGTGGCACACAAGATACTTGTTTAATTTAAATAGAAAATGTTATTCCGATTTTGCAAGCTATGCTGCAAGAGCGTAGACTCGTCATTCATCAGATTTCCCAGGCATTACGTAAATAATTTAATACTTTTCTTTTTGTATATTTTTCTTCTGACTTAGGTTAACTCTGTATAAATTTTGTTATAGGCAAAAGCAGCCGCACATGCTCGTAAAAGGGAAAAAAAATCGCGCGATAACGAGTCGCCGGAGCCCTTTACAGGGGGGATAAAGATAATAGATTGCAAACGAAAGGTTTATGATTTTTATAAAGGTCAAACTTACCCTAAAAAACAGATTATACCATTAGCTAGCCACGGTTGGAATCACCGGAAATCTCAGGGCGATTACTTCACCATATACCCCTGGTTTGATGTACGTTGCTTCCTCAAACGTTATTCGCGACTGTATAATTTTATTTCGAACTTAGAATTGTTTTATTTTTATTTTTAGGATGATGTAGACAATGAAAATGAAGAGCCTACGACCAATACATTTGATGGCCTTAATTTAGCCCCTGCTCTGTGTAATCAGTTCGAGAGATTCCAAATTACAGCACCCCTGGAAATTCAGCAATTGGGAATACCAAAAGTACTCTCTGGAAACCATACACTGTTAACAGCAGAAACAGGCTGTGGTAAAACACTGGCATATTTGTGGCCATTGATGACCCAGATATTGCAATGGAAAGAAGTTATAAAGAATCCTATGAACAGCCCATTTGTTGTAATTTTGACTCCTACTAGAGAGCTGGCAGTCCAAATTGGAGTTGGTATTCGTTAATTATAACTGTTGTATGGTGTAACATCATTTTAATCACAAATGTTGCATCTTTCAGCTTGAAGCGATCAAATGGTGCAAACCACTGGGTATTACTGTAAAAATGATTACTGGTGGAAGAACAAAACTAAAAATGCTGAATCCTCCAGTTAATAATGTTGACATCCTAGTTGGTAGTTTTGGTGCAATCAGTAAATTGATCACGGTTGGTGTCTATAGAAGGAATCTAGTACGGTGTGTAGTTCTAGATGAAGTGGATGCCTTATTCCACGAAACCTTCGAAGACAAGCTGAAAGTACTTCTTCAAAAATTGCCTGTGCGTAAACACGATTTATGCCGTATAAAATAGTAACGGAAAATATTATAACGTGCCTTTGTATATGCAGATAGGATATCGTCAAAAGTCAGACGACGTGTTCCCGGAGACTGTGCAACTCATCTTAGCTTCTGCCACGGTTCCTTCACGCATGGAAAATGTTTTAGGCGAAATTATAAATGTAAGTGAATTAAGATCCGGAAAACGACTTTGATAACACAATTTTGTAATTATTGATAATACTTAGATAAGCTCTTTGGACCATGTGACCACGGGAAAGCTACACAGGATACTGGTTCCACAACGATTTGTGAGAACAATTCCGAGTCAGAAATCGGTCGAGCTCCTGAAGTATATAAAGCCAAAAGTCGCGAGAAAGGAGCCTGTCATTGTATTCACCAATTCCAGCACTACTTCTTATTGGCTCAAGCTGTTCCTGGAAGAATGCGGCGTACCCACTACCAATTTGCATGGCGACATGAGCTTGAGATTGCGGACAGGGAAATACGGAGAATTCTTAAACGGCCATACATATGTTTTATCTACAACGAACGCGGGCGCTAGAGGTCTGAACACTGTGATGGTGAATCATATTCTGAATTTTGATTTCCCGTCAGATACGGCTTCGTACATCCACAGGTAAGTCATTGAAGCAATTTGTGATTGAAAGAAGCTGAAGTTACGGATAACCGATTAATATTTCACGCAGGTGTGGCAGAACCGGCAGAGTAGGCACCTATGGCGATTGCAAAGTAACAAATTTCATAAGCCGACCAAAAGAAATAATACTAACTCAAAAAATCGAATGGGCCACTAGGAAGATGAAACCAATACCCATTGTTAACCTTGGTGCACCAATGGAAGGAGGAAATCTAGAGATGGAGGAGATCGAGGAGGAAATAGAAGATATCCCCCCTGAGCCAGAAGTCGAAAGTTTGGACCGTGCGAGTGATATTCCATTCTGAAGCGTGTACGGCTCTTTTGCTACCAATAAATTAAGCAATCCTGAAGATTAATCACTAGCCTTCGTTAGCTCTCCCCCACTGTCTTCTTGCGTTACACGTGTGCGAAGTTACTCAAGCAAAAAGAATCTTGGATGAAACCTTTGCAGTGACCCCCGATGGGATCAAAGAATCGACCAAGTGTCGTTGCCCTTCTATCCGATTCCACAAAAAAGCTCTCAATCAATCATTCTTCTTGAGACATAGAAGACCTTACTATTTGCAATTATTTTCAGTTTCAACGGTACCGTTCCTCGAAGTTATTTTTAATTATTTGACTTCGGATATTCGGACTGAAGTATTCTACGAAGCTTTAGGATTTTAAAGTTATGGTTGGAGGAAGGAAACGATCACGACCCACACGTGCGTGCCCATCCATCCGTCGATCCAATGTTCCATCATGTCCGGCGACACTCCCACACTCACCGCCTACATATAGCAAATAGAACTGCCGCGAGGCAAACCATGCGTCTAGACCAGTTTATTAATCGCATTGTGTTTTAGTGAAATTAAACTCGCTCGTGGGCATTCGTGCTCCCATGGTTAGGGAGTGTCTACGGTTGTATATTCGAGTCCTCTGGAGAACACCGTGGCTCTTGGCAATTATATTTCCGACCAAAAATATGCCTACAATTATCGTTGGCCTTAAAGACACCGCTGATAAACGAGTTATATCAGGTCTTTAAATTTAATGTGATTGTTTAAATAATAAAATATGGATATATATTGCATTTAACAGTTCGATTCTCTACTTTAAGAAATGTTCCAACATCTTCGGAATCGTCTTCGATAAGGTATTAATAAAGCGACGAGAGGAGACACGCGACCAGTATACCGAAGAAAATGAATTGATCGAATCATGAACAAAGAGAATCAGATCAGAGCATCCATTGTGAGAGGTTAAATCGTGTCAAGTACGAGTACCGATGAACTTTCAATCTAAAAGAACTCTACAGTCGATTGTTCGTGCAAACGGCTATATAAATCCTTACGGCAGCTATCGCTAAAGGACCATTGTTCTCCAAATTTATTCGGAGGACTTAGACCTACTTCCAACTTTCTCAAAGCGTAACAATTTTCTTAATTCAGTTCTATACATTTACCAAAATGTAGGTCAACCTTCTCCTTAACATCTTCAAATGATGGAGGCCCCCAATCATGTCATGACCGCTCAAGAATAAATATTTCTCTTCTTTGTAGTAATCTGCTTTGGAATGCGCAATTAAAGAATTAGAAAAAGAAGTCTGATTTTTAACATCAACCCTTTTAGTAGTGCCGACCGATATATCGTTGTTGGCTACACTTGAGAAAATATTGTTCTAATTAGTGTTAGTTAAAATTTTAAATAAGCGACATTTTCTTCCTTATTAAATTTTCTAATTATCAGATTTAACGAAATTGTTACAATTTCTTTAATTCGATAAGAAATGGTGCTTTCGTGATGTCTTTCGGGGTACTTTCAGCAACCCCGAAGACATGACTCGCCATACCCTGCTGCAGAACAGCGTACCCTTCCCATCCACCCTTCAGACTGGAGTGGAGTGGCAGGCTATTGTGACCACGGTATGCCAGGTCTGTTTCGAGGAACAGGCTATGGTAGGGCGGAGGGGAGGGATCTACGACTCTGAAAGGCACGCGCTTTGAACCGGATGGAGGGGATGCCGATGACCGGCCTACTAGAAGGGAACTCAGTACAGTGGCGGCGCGCAACCTGTTAGCGTCGTTTCGTCGTGTTGCGTTTCGTGTCCGCTTGTCGTCGACTTTTACGTCCGTTCAGCTGCGTCACAGTGATCCACAGATCCGTCCGAAGATCGATCTACGCCGCCGGGAGTGTCTTGTACCGATCATTACCGAAATTCCGGCCGATCCAGGGTCCAGAGAGCCAAGCGGAGATCTTGTTACGGCTCCGGGCAAGAGGATCGATCGCGGGGGAAGGATCTACAGTGATCGAGCCACGGCGAGACGCGTACCCGTTGGTTCGTGCCGTATCCACGGAGTGGAGTCGTGTTCTATGAGGTTGCCCGCGATCCGTCCTACGCCCGAGGAAACACGAGTGCGTCGAGTCCCGGTGATTCATAGATCGCGGCGTCGTCGATCGGGCCTCGCGTGTCCAGTGCGGTTGTGGGAAGAGAGACCGCGGCGAGTAGAAGCGACCGAAGGAATGCACCGTGTGCACGAGCGGTGCAATTCGCCGATTTGGTTTATTTAGTGGTCACCGAGACCGGAAGCCGCTATATTGGAGAGGAAGCGGGAAAGCGGCGTGCCGCTGTTCTGTGTACCGAGGCAGAGGCGATCGTCGCAGCCGGAAAATGTGAGTACCGTGTTGATAGCATGTTCTTATCGCAACGATCTGCCGCACCATGGAAGCCTACCCCTCTACTACCGAGGAATACCGATAGCCGAAGGTCACCAGTGTTCATTCAGAACACGTCGCGGTGCCTCGGCACCGTCTACGCGCAATTTTTTTCTTATCGGAAAACCGAATTCCTGGAAAAGTCGTTCGACATTCTCGCCCGTAATCCAGCAAAATATTTGGGCTAACGCGTCGCAACAGGTTTGTTCGAAGTACGTTTAAAAGGAAGCTATCATCGAGACGCAGTATAGTCGCGTTAATAATAATATCGCGTCTGCCTAAAATCTGTCGAATGAAAGTTCCGAGGGGATGGAAATATCTAGAGCGGGTCCAAGGGGACCCGATGAAGTACAATAGACTATATAGCCCATTTAATTACGCTTGTATTATATTTCTATTTGGAAATACGGTTGTATTTGTTGACGGACGTTGTTTAACGAGGTACTTGCTGTAAAGTAAAATTTGCTAGGCAGAAGATCGTGCCCTGTGCCGGGTTGAAAGCCGGCTCGCTAAGCAAGGGTTGAAGGAGCAGCGATTAAGGAAAGGGGTAACGATTTTCGTCGTGGATCCCACGAACTGTTCGCGCAGGGTTAATGGCACTTCCATGCGGCACGGTTACACGCAATTAAAGCCGAGTACCGAACCCCTCGTTAGTTCTTTTGTGAGCCAGCTTTCGCCCCGCAGATTAAACATCGAATACTATATTTCATTTCGAGCCGGAGCGAATGGGTTTCGTATTTATTAGGGCGAGGGGTTGATTATCCGAGCAAACAGTTTGCGGACACGATCGCAAGATCTGTCGACGAAGAGTGGTTGTAACGAAGCAGCCTATTTAATTTCAATCAACAGGGAAATTACTATATTGTTTATCTATACTAAACGAGCACATATTCTAACAAATCGTTCGACTCACTTTTGACGCCATTTTGTTTCAACTTGGAGCAAACGGATAATCATTAGAACCTAAAATTGAACGTCAAAATAAACCTTGACCAATTTCGCACAGAATTCAGTATCTATCGGCGCGAAAATAGTTCGAAGGTCTGAAGAAACAGCTAAACTTGCTCGCAGAGTTTTTACAAGCAAGTGAGTCAAGCTTTGCAATTTAAATGGGCGCGTTGAAATCATTGCATGTTTATCGTAAAGTGCACTCGTCCGCATTGTTCGAGTCGAGCATCGCTTCTGTGTCCCAAGAGGAATAATATCGTTGCGTTCCTCGACGATTAGAACCAGCATCGCAGACGCGTTGCGCGGAAAGACGTTTAAAGTCGGATGAGGCAAGATCGCGTAAGATCAACGTGTGTGCGAACGCTTTTGTGGGCCAGCGTATACGCCTTGGCGTTGCGGCAGGCAAGAGAATCCGCGTCCTAGTACTCGCGTTACGATCACCTTCGCAGCGCGTCATGGTCCGTTACGTTTCGTTTCTTCTCCGGCAGCTATCAAGAGACGGTTTAAAAGCTTGATTCCTCGGCAATGTTTGTACACATAATGCGCGTCTCTGTACGCGCGTTACCGCCGGCTCGAACCAAAGCGGCCCTCGATTTGACTCGCGAGATTCCCCGGCCGTTAACCGAACCGCCAATTACCTCCAATTACCCGAGACCCGAGAACACCGTGCAATCGCAGGCCTTCGAAATTCACTGTGAATGCTCGACAGCGACACCGGATTACGATGCCATAGGCATCCGAGAACTAGAATCGACGGATTCCTCGAGCTGCATTGCTTTGATGCGGTTTAACCAGCCGGGCTATAAAACCGACGCGCGTTGTTTCATAAGAACGACCAGACTGGATTTATTTACACCTTCCGCCATTTTGTTTGTAATTGAAGCCGGTTTGGATTGTCGTCGAAGGAAAACAGCCGTTTTTATTTATCGCGTGGCCATGTTTACTCGACTCACCCTCAAGCGTCTTCGAAGTTTGGATTTACGTAAGTGTAGATTTCCGTTCGAAATGTTATATGTAAATATAACATTTATTATTATACCCGATCGTATGTTTCATTTATTTAGCCGAATGACTCGGTCGGAGTGCAGATATTACGCGTTGAAATCTAACCGCGCGGAGATACTCGAGGGTTGAACAAAGTTGAACATCGATGGCTCGAGTACAGAAATTAATTTCGACTTTAAATAAGTAAATGTTCAGCATAATTCGCACGGTGAACCAAGCAATGGGAATTAACGATAAAGAGCGATCTTACGCGAGAGTTAGGTTTCGACTTTCTTCAGGGTACT
This sequence comes from Augochlorella aurata, assembly GCA_028455555.1. Taxonomy (NCBI): domain Eukaryota; kingdom Metazoa; phylum Arthropoda; class Insecta; order Hymenoptera; family Halictidae; genus Augochlorella; species Augochlorella aurata. The sequence continues at coordinate 3,337,538 of CM052156.1, read as the reverse complement.
CGAAGCGGAGTCTCGTCGATTGACCTTTCCCCGTGGCCCGTTCGCGATCGAACAGCCTTTTCATCCTCTCGGAGGTCTCCGAGTCGCACGCGAGCACCTTTTTCACACGTGCCGACACGAGCAGCCTCGGATCGGCTGCTTTGGAGTCGTCGACGATCACTTCGCCGACTATGTTTTCGACGACGCGAGTTCGCCGACACTATGAAAGCGTCGACGGATTTTTTAATCGACACTCGTTCTGCTGACCTAGCCTAACGTAACATAGCATAGTCAACAACTACATAGTCGACTATTTCGGAATAGCCCGGCTCGAATCGCTGCGACCCCTTTCGCGTTCAGTACCGTGGAAATCGGCTGGTGGCTCGCCCTCTCTACGGGTTCGAGGAGTCGCGTGGTTTCGTTAACGCGATAACTTGAAACTCGTAATTACGTTCCGTCGTAATTTTCGACGAATGGTCGCGTGGGCCGCGAATTCCTACCACCCACGCGATCCCCGCCGAGCAACAAAGAGGCCTCGCACCGACGCGTCTCGGAGAGGGATGCGGCGCGACTACGTTTTCCCGTGGAACAATGCTCGTCGAACGATCGTAAATAGACTGTGCACCTTCATGCAAATTGCCGCACGTATCGCTGCGTTAATCAGAATTCGGTAAAGACTGATTCATAAATCCGTGCGACGTAGTTGCCTGTTGTAAATCGTAATCGTTTTCCGTGGTCGTAACTAGTCTGTAAACATTTATGCGAGTGTCTAGCACATTCATTCATAATCCCTGATCTCTCGTTCTGAAAACGATTTGCCTATTTCGCCTGTCGTGAATTATGCAATTTATAAATTAATATTGATATCAAGAACTTTAGATTAAAACGGTGCAACCCTTAATTCACCAAGAGAATATAATGCTATATAGTATAATCTAATGTAATTATATCAACAATATACGTCGATAAATTTACGATTCCATGAGGAAATTAATTGTAAATGCTCTAAGTCGATAAAAAGAAAAATCGATAAATATCAAAAGAATTTTCAAGATTAGCGATCGTGACTGTTAAAAAATGATTAATCTTGAAAACTGGTTATAGTCTTTAGTAATTCTAATATTCGATGAGTGAATAAAAACCTATTGTTTCGCATAGTACGCGAACGAATGCGGACAAGCAAGCGACGGTCAATGTCCCCGTCTCGGTGCAGCAGCGATAAAAGCAAACGCAGCCTGAATTTTCCGAAAGACGTTTAAAAAAGAATGGTGTCCCTCTTGTGAAAGAAGCTACTAGGAATTTGTGGGTATCCCGGAGTCCAGGAGTGACCGTTACAAGGCGAGCGAAAGAGAGGGACAAGCCTTTGTGTCACTCGCATACAATGTTATTGTATTCCGGGCACGTATAGGCAATGGGAGTTCGTTATTACGCCTACTTCCGGTTGCTGGATTGTCGCGCGGACTTGCCTCGGGGCTCGACACGATGCTCGAAGTGCATCTCGAGACCGTTTTTCCACGCGACGACGAATTTCGAGATGAAAAATTTGCTGCGGTTCTGTGATCCGCGATCTTCGGATCTGGGGACAAGGACTTTGGTGTGGGATCTAGGGGGTGGAATTTGGAGGCTGGGATCTTTAGGTCTGTGATTTCGGGGCTGGGATATCTGGAGCGCGGAATTTAGAGTCTAGAAGTTACAGACTAAATTTAAAATCTATGATCTAGAGACTAAAATTCAAAATCTAGAATTTAAAGTCTAAAATGTATAATCTCGAATTTAAAGCCTAGAATTTAAGATCTAGTGCTCAGAGTCTACAATTTAGAATTTTAAATCTAGAATTTAGAATCTAGAATTTTAAATCTAAAATTTCGAATCTAATATTTGAAGTCTAAAATTAAAAATCTAGAATTTATAGTTTAAAATGTAGAACCTAGAATTCAAAGTCTAGAATTGAAAATCTAGAATTCAAAGTCTAAAATTGAAAATCTAGAATTTGTAGTCTAAAATTAAAAATCTAGAATTTGTAGTCTAAAATTAAAAATCTAGAATTTGTATTCTAAAATTTAAAATCTAGTACTTAAGATCTAAAATATGGCATCCAGGATTTGAAGTGTAAAATACAGAATTTAGAATTTAAAGTCTAAGGCTTAGAATGAAAATGTAGAGCCCAGAATCAATCTGGAAGAATTCAGAAGCCAGGACGCACAGGGTAAACTGCGAAGGCTAGGATCAAGAGGCTCTGAACGAAAGATCTCGGTATCGTTAGGCGAGACCCGATACTCGAAAATACCGTGGACGAACGCGCCAGCCCCGCTGGAATTTTCGAACAGCTGCAGGCGCATACCTAAGCGATACCTCGACCAAGGCCCAGGTCTACAGAAAAGACCGCTCGTAAAACTCGACCAGGATTCGCTCGACTCGAGTTGACTTTATCCTCTATCTCGTTTCAAACATGACGGTGCCACGATTCGGAATTAGGTGACTTTCGCGCGCAAGTTGCGACGAACGATCAGAACCTATACCGTGCATTGTATTATAACAATATCAAGATTTATTCAAGCTCCTTGCAATTTATATTGTGACAAGCATTTTTGTGACACCAGGAACTGTTATTAATATTATTAATATAAAATGATTAATAATTTTGTCACGATGGAAATGATAAAGTTAAAAATGTAATAAGAATCTTCCATCTGTATATGACACTTCGAGTAACATTATGCGAATTTTGTGAAGAAACGACGTAAATTGCTCGTGTTGCTTGACCGAGGGCGGGGGCTTAATAAATAATTTGGAGCGATTGTAGTCGCCTTTTGGCTTCCACGGTGTCCTCCCTCGTAGATACGGATTAAATCGACGCGAATAGGGCAGCGTGACACGAGTAGCGGTATGAATCGCCGATACAGCTAATCCTCTCGTCGACGATAGAGTTTCTCGCAGCCTAATGGCTGGAAAGGCCGTATTACGGCCGGAGCATATGGTCGAAGGTAGCGGTGATCGTTTCGTTTGTCAGCCAACTGCTTCTCCGTACCGGTGTGCAGCTCTGGTTCCCGTACTCGCTAGAATGACTCGTAAAATCTGTGTGTTCGTTTCGCGTTTCGTCCCTCGTGTCTGTAGCAAAGCGCGACGTCCGACGACGTCACCGTAAACGGACCGCTGTCCTCTCTCTCTCTCTCTCTCTCTCTCTCTCTCTCTCTTTCTCTCTCCCCTTCCCACCTCTTTTTATCCCGCATTCTCGTAAACAACCGAGTACACTTTTGCGTACGTTTTCGAGAGAACGCCGGGTCGAGACTGCGAGATGAATTTGTCTGCGAGCCTACGTCCTCGAACCTCCTTCTCGGCAACCCTCTCCGCCCTCTTCCTCGGCTACGAGACACGCGAGTTCCGCTTAAACGCGATGTCACGCATATTAAAAGAGATCCACTTGCCGCCGGGACGAGCCAGACGATTCCCGAAGCCGTTTCGAATATTATAGACGCGATTACAGAATTGCCTGGGTCAAAGATTACGGTACGAGGTAAATTGTCCCGGACCGATCGGCCGACGATTTGCGTACATGGAGCAGATGTTTCGTGGACGAATTAATTCGTGGATGAATTAAATTGTCGACAACTTAACTTGTGGACGAATTAATTCCTGCATGTTTCTGTAATTCTTGTAAAATTGCTCTTTCAGGGGTGGTCCAGTGTGTGCCCCCTTTCTCTTCTCAGATTGGCTTTGAAATGTTCGAACTATTCTTCTCAAACTCTCTCAAAACTCTTGTCTGTTATTCTTAAATTTATTCCAATTTATTCGCATAAAAATCGCAGTCCCTCAACGATGAAACGCGATCCGAATTTGCTCGATCGTCAGTAATAAGGAGCGCTAATCCCTCTGATCCAGAATCCGATTATTCCAGGAAGAGAATTTTCAAGAGCCGCGGGTCCTGGATCCTAGATCACTGGTAGAACGAATCGGTGCAGGGGCTCGATTGACAAAAAAAAAGGAGGAAGAAGGCGGAGGATCGGGTTTCTCGAGTGATCTGGTTTCCTCGTTTCTGTTTAGGCTCGCGTCGATCGACTAGACCATTTCCTGCGGCGATAACCCTTCCCCGTGGCATGGAATTATTGGCAGTGATCGTGCGGCGTCGGGTCGGCAGGATACAGGTTCTTTAAATGCTACCAAAGTCAATTAATTAGGGCCGGATGCGTTGATTGACCTCTGGATAAGTTCGTCAGGGTCCGGCCGACCGGGGGATTAGCCCTTTCGCTGGAACTTTCGTTCGTTTCTGCTCTCGCCCTCGAAAACGAGCGACGCGACGTAATCGTTAACGACAGGGAGCAACAATCCGCGCGTTTATGTTATAAATAAACATTTACCTTTTCGCGGCTCTTTCTCTCAGCGCCTCGCCGACCCGTTTAGCGCCTATAAAAATAAGCGATCTAGCTGGTTAAAAATGAAAACAGGTCGCGACCGATTAAGGAACTTCGATGGATTATGGGATCGTCCCTCGCGACTAGAATAACGCAATCGACGGGTAAAGAATAACTCTCTATTTTTATTGTTCCCACTGTTCTCCCGGCCACCGGTTTCTGCTGCAAAATCTCCGGATATTACAATGTCTGTCTCCTGCTGTTAGACCGAACGAAAGTGCGAAGCTTTTTATTGTTTTATATTTATTGCTTCCAATCATTGTTCCGATCATTATCCCTTCCAATAATTTTGTTATATTATAAAGTATCGTCAGGAACAGCTATGACTCTCAACCACGATCCAAAGGCGATAGGGGTAGCGGAGTCATTTACTGTCGCATGATCAACTGCTTTGGTTTATTCTCGACTCTAATTAATCTTACACTTATCGAACGACACATATTCAATTTTTTGATTCGAAAATGAACAAAGTAAAGGATTTAAGAATGTAAAGTCGATTAACCCCGAAAACAAGGGTCGCACCGCTGCTCTATCCTCTGTTATCGTTCGATTCCCGAGCTCGGGATCCATGGATCACGGCGGATCGTGACCAGCAGGGAATCGGAACGAGTGCCCGATTACTCGAATCGCTAGACCTGTGCCCGCCTACCTCTGGAGAGAGAGCCCGCGAATACAGGTACTGTTACGGCGCAGCCTGTATGCTAACTGTAAAAACATCCACTTCGGCATCCTCGACGTGCGAACCTCGGCTGCTGCGAGCCATTCAAACTCTCAGACCGTCCCCGAAACGATACCAATCGTTCGCAGATGCTTCATCATCGTTCGAAATTCCTTCGCTCCACTTTTGTCGCTTGCGATTTCTCGGTGGACGAGGAAAACTGTTCTTCGTATTCAGATTTTTCTGTTACCCTCCGTTTGCTGTTCTTCGTCCTCAATAATTAACCTAATGAGACCAGAGAATATTTATCTCGTATACATGTCCATCCAGTTTCATTCTTTCACTTTGACGAAGGCGAATCTCTTCGCAAAATTCAACATTGCGAGAAAGAAGGAAGAAATCAAAATTAATATTTCCTTTAACAATTTTCATAAGGCGACGACGATGTATTAAATTCTTTCATCGGATAACAGATTAATTAAATTCAAATTGGATCACGGTGTCCAAGATTTCCCAGTAAAACACGCGAAAGTGTCGCATCGAAGCAACACGGCCGTCACAGATCGGACAACCTGCCCGTGGGTTTGTTTCGATTTCGCACACGTGTTCGCGCGAACGCCGGCCGACAGGCTCGATCGGAGAGCATGATCGAGCGATGAGACCGGCCGGCTACGTTACAGAGTGTATTCCGGGAGAATGCAACAGCTCGGAATCGCGTGTTACGCATCCGTTTGCCGCTCGGTTTCGTAAACGTTCGTCGTTTCCAGGGACAAGCGCGCGCGGTTCGGTTGCATTTCTCGCGAGGCGACTCGTTACGAAAGCAGACAGGCGCGAGCGTTTTGCCTGCGCTTTTACGGAGCCGCTGATGCACTGTGTTTTCCGCGGAATACGATATAGGCTCGCTTCAATCCTGTCCTATAACTCCGATTTGCTGGAGGAGGAACTTTCTTTCCTATATAAAGCACATCGCGAAACTATCCAGTTCAATTTAGTTCTACTTTGTATAATTTTATTTGATTTTATTTAATTATGTTTTAATATTATTTCAATTTTATTTCAATTTTATTTTAATTTATATTATATGCTGACGAACGTTTGCATTAAGGTGCACAGTGGCACCGGAGCGTTCTCACGTTTCTATGTTTGTATACCATTCGGAGATCGGGTTCGGGTGTGATTGTTCTAGGATCTGGTAGCGGCCAGAGACCCCCGCATTGGGTCAGTAGCATATTCGGGTGGTCACCCTCTCGCTGGAAAAAAAAGGAGGACGATAATACAAAGAATCCAGCAGTCTTTCTCTCTCTCTCTCTCTCTCTCTCTCTCTCTCTCTCTCTCTCTCTCTCTTTCTCTCTCTGATTGGGGCCCTCTCGTGGCTTCTCGGTTGGGTTAGGCTTGCTCCGAGTGACTCTCCGGAGTAACGGCATCTCGGGCCCCTCCGTTTGCCTCGTACTCCTTTCCCCGGTACACTTGGTCGCGTCGCGTCTCGTCGCGTCGAGCTCTCTCAGCGCTTGCAGACAAGAGATACTCCTCCTTCTTTTTCCGTATGCATTACTGCGGGCGTGCACGCCAGTCCCGCATACACGCCGGTGCATACGAGGATGCGCTCGCGATTCCACCGTGGCCCAAGATGGAGCGCACCCGCGCTCTGCGATTACCGAGGCTACCCTACGGGGCACTGTGCCTGCTGGCCATTGCGCAGTATCAAGCCCAAAAGATACGATTTTGTCGGTTCTAATTACTGACACTGTGCTAATTAAACACAATTTTTCGTTCGTCTATATTTACTGCTGGAAAAGATTACAGCATGGAAAATCTCGGATGAAAATCTGCCAACTTTGACCGACGATAACTCCGCGAAAAATGATTGTGTGACGATGACTCTATTTTGAAATTAAAGCTTGAAACCTCTACTTTAAGATAGTATTTTTAGATTTTAATCTTGATGCACCTTTATCACCGTAATGCTTTAAATGCGAGGCGATGTTTAATCGTGGGACTCGTTTTTCAATCGTTACAAGATGTTGCATCAATGAATAACTGCATGATGCAACCGTATTGTATTTTAGTGATCAAAGTGGAAGATCAATCGAGTGAAGAATTCCCTGTAATATTCTGCTTCGATCGGACGAGATCCTTGACCGTGATATTGGGACGATGACGACCCAATCTGGTTTTACACTTGGTAACACAGAAATAACAGAATAAATGTGTCACCTAGATACCTGGTTTAGGCCCGTCAGCGAATCCCTATTACAGACCACAGTACGATTGTTCTAACGAGAGGAGAAGTATTCAGGGTGGATCTCTTTAGGTCTTCCCTGTTAGAGTTTTAGAAGAACCACGTGTAACATTGCGTTCGCAATTAGCAGGGCTTTTTCCCAGCGACACAATTCGACCCTTCTCTGATATCTATCTTCGTTTCTCGAGGTCTCGGTCTCGGGAGGGTCTCAAGATATACCTGAACACCGATGACGAAACGTTCATCGATGAGTAATCCGAGACCAATGACGTCAGACTCCTACAGAATCGAATGTTTGATTCACGACCGCCACCTTCGCGAATGGAGCAGACGCGACCTATCAAACCTACTGTTCTATCTATTTTAGTAACTCTCGCAATTTTTAATAAAACGTCTTGGCAAAATTTACACTGTTCCTTCAAATACCTACCAACATGTGTGCGAAATGTCATTTCGGTGCATTCGACCGCTCCCCGAAAATAAATTCGAATGTAGTCTGACGTCGTACACGAAATTTCTTGTTCTTTTTTTTTTTTTTAATTTGTCTTGTTCTCACGGCGTGGTCGGCGCAGTGAATCGCCCTCGGCCAACATATTTCCAGAGGAAGCTGTATTAGTATATTGATAATAACATGACCGGTCGAGGCGATCCCAATCCGCGGCACGAAATCGCCGGGCACACCGGCGAGGAAGTCGTAGAAACGCAGCGACCTGCGGCCCGTTTCGCCTCGCGCCTCGATTTTCTGGGTCACGAAGGAGCCCTCTGGCCGGCCTTTCGCGTTCGCTTCTCGTAGAATCGCGGCTTTCTATCATTCTCCGGCCGTGTTCCGCTTCCTCCTGCCGCTTCGGACGGGTTCGAAAGCCGAGGAACTCGGCCAGAGCCTGGAACTCGTCGGCTCGTGTTCCTGGGTCCCTCTCCTTTGTCACGATTCGGCTACTCCTTTCGGCGAACCGGGAGGTGTACACCTGCGCACGGGTGGCCGAACCTTCTCCCGATATAGAGCGGCATTATGCTCGCGGCCAGCTGTGCGCGTCTTTCGCGTTCGCTTGGTCACGTACCGAGAGGAACAAAGCGCGGCCGGTTTTAGCACGCGAAATTGTTTCGCCGTTTGCTCACCGGGATCAATCGGCCGTGGCGACGCGGAAACTGACAGCATGGGCCACCCCTTCCCTTTCGAATCGCTGACATTCGCTTGGACCCTTTGTCACCGATCCGGCTGGTTTTCATGGTTATGGGGGCGTGGACCGGTGTTTCCGAGTGTTTGCTAATTTACTGCTACGAAGCCGGCCGACTTAGCCGGCTGAAATGTTGCAGACGCGTTTAGACGGATTTCGAACAGTGGCAGGAATTTTTACGAAGCGTTTTACAATACATACGTATACAAACACAACATACGTGCATATGAACGCACGTGCAAAATTCCAGCCAGGCAGATTTAACCGTTTCCTTGGCATTAATCGGCGAACGTTGAACCGATAATGAACTGAAATGGTGTATCGACCTCCGCGATTAAAGATCCTCGGTCAGAGGACTATGGTTAAATAACTGATTGCCGTTAATGACGCTGGGAACGCTGGGCAAATACGAGATAGCGTAGAAAAATAAGAAGATAGTAAGTCGCGGGGGGAAATATATGAATAAAAAGTGTTGAGAGATACAAGCATGAAATGCAAGTTGATTAATGATAAGATAAAGAGGAGCTAGGGGGGCGAGAGAAGAATGAGTAACCTTGGGATAGACACAATGAAGGGGAAGTAATGAAAATAAATGAGATGCAGATGCGTGGCGAAGGCATAAGGGGCGCGTATCTAAATTAAAACTGCAGCTCGAGTTGCAATAGGAATTAACGACACTATATTTAGCAAACAATGTGCAATATTTAATACGCAACCAGTATTAAATCACTGTTCCCGTGACGTCGAATAAATCAGAGCGGAGTCTGAAAGATTACTTGAACTCGTTCTATAATGATCGTAGTATGTTCGCAGCGTGTTCGTACAGCGGCGATCGTATAAATAGAGAAATGCATTTATATATGTAATTTCGCAAGAACAAATGCACATAGAAAATGCGTGTTTTAAATATTCGCTCCGGTCTCAGATAATTTTTTAATCTTTTTACCATTCCAACCAATTGATATTTTGAAACATTTTTGTTCGACCATTCTCTAACAAAATAGTCGGTCTGACATCTGAAAAAATTCAAGTTATCGTCCAATTTTGAAGCGGTTATTAGAATAGCCTAGTTACACGCTCGCCGCTTTAGCTGCGATCGTTTAGATCGGTATTCGCTAAGCAGAAAAAGAACTGGTCGAATGACGAGTTGTCGTTCGTTGTAGAATGCGGCGAAAGAAGGTCGTGGAAACGCGAAACAATTCCAACTTTCCATAGTTGACGTTACAGTCGGGCCCCGTAATCGGTACCCCTTTCCCACTTTCACCGGTTCCATGAAAATCACCGATCCGAGGAGCTGCCGAACGAGCAACGTTTATTGTTCGCCGATTCCGAGCGATTACGCTATCGCGACTCCCTTATCTCGCGATTAATATCGAACGATCGTGACTCAATGCAGAACCTGTATCACCGTGCTCCGCTCTCGATCGTTATCTCTGCGCGGAATTACCGATGGAAAAAATAAATCGTCGAAGATACCGCTCGCAATCACTCGAACGACAGCCATTCCACACCTTGCTCTCCGCAAAAACAAGTAGGAATATCCGCTTCTGGCGCAAATTACTCTCCGATAGAACAATCGGCGATCTCTCTACGCCGAGCGGATAGTTCAGATTTCAATCTAGTACTGGAATACGAAATCCAATTAGAATTTCCGAGGAGCGATAGCCTACTGTCGGCGGTGCGAGTTTTATTTTCGCGTCTATAGCACTGAAAAAAATTGAGATCGTTAAACTGTAGCAAAAATATCTGCGAAGTCTCGGATCAATTCGCTGCTTCGTTCGTTTTCAAATAAATGCGGAAGCGTCGGTGTTTTGGCCAAAGAAGACCGCTGAATCGAAATCGTCGAACACCGGTTTCGCGAAGCGTCCTGTTGCACTGACGATGCAACCGCCATTTTCGCGCGAAATGGACCGAAAAAATTTGAGTAACATGGCAAAAGTGTGACAAAAATATATGCACAGTTGCATGTAAATTCGCTCGTCGGATCGTTTTCAGAAAAATGCTAAGTGCCGACGCGTTCCGGGTATAGAGAGAGAAACTGCTGCATTAAAGTCGCGAAATACCGATTCCGTGGCGCGTATCGCTCTGAACCGGAAGGAGCGGCCATTCCGCGAGCGTAAAAGTGGCCGATCGATTTCGGTAACGATCCCGTAGAAAGTCTCGGGGAAGGTTCAGCGAGTCGCGACGCTCGTTCGCGGATCGGTTGGCCGATCGGCGATATTCCGAAACGCGGCGGCTCGGCGTGCCTTGCTACAAATTGCACGAAACGGAGGATGTTATGCGATCTTTATTGCGTCGGGTAGCACCGGACACGAATCGTTACGTCGAACCTTTCGTCGTTCCAGCGTTGCCCCGGCAGATCGCAGCGAGCCGATAACGAAGAACCGGGGCCGAGCCACCAGCGGAACGCCTTCGAGTCGTTTTCCTTGCGCAACGCATCCATCCACCTATTCCACCGCGATTTTCCGGGACCGTGTTCCCCGCGATCCGATCGAGAGATTCCCTCGATCATCCTGCCACACGAGATTTCCTGCCGAGAGCGGACCTCTCCTGAGAGGACTCGACGCCGCCGCGGAAACGCGAGTCAGTGGCTTCGCGGATCGACCGAGATCCTGAAATCTTACGCTCCGAAATTTTCGAGGATCGAATGGCCCTGATCCGTGATCCATGGCCCGTTCTTCCTGCTCTCTGCTTCTCCTTCGCTATGGGAAAGGAAGACCGGGAAGCCTTGCGGCGGGACGCGTGGGAAGAACACCGTGAAATTCCCTTAAAAGAGTGTGTCACCGCTTTCAAAAAAGCGGATTTTTAGGAATTTTTTCTGAGAGCGCCGGCGAACGCTTATTCTTAAATAATTATCTGGAGCGAATGTGCGTGCGTCGAGCTACTTGTCGCTATTTTCTTGCTGCGAAATCGTAAAAGTCGTCCGAGCGACAGATAATTCCCCCGAGGGTACTTCCATAGACAGGCTGGCTGAAGATGCCTACTCAAAAAGACCGCCGCTTCTGCATCTCGAGATCTCTTGCTGTTAGAAAATTACTATAAATAGTGCAACATCTGCACTTTCGAACGAGGTAGTCGTTTCGAAAAAAGGTGCAATGACTTGCCCAGTAAAAAGTTCGCGAGTGTCGCGTTTTGCTGCGAAACGTTTGAACGCCAATTAGGATCTGCGCCTGTAATTTCACTGTACGCGCTCTGCTATTCGCCTAATCGGGCCGACGGATTTCAGCAAAGAGACGAATCACTGTCGACGGGGATCGACGAACAATGCGGATCGGTGGACGCGGCAGAAACAGAGTAACGGGGATAGGAAAAAAGTATCGAGCCGGGCAAGTGTTCATGCAGGAAACTAATTTCGAGTTGAAGTTAAGTATAGTCCTCCGGTTTCTGGGACAGCAATTGCGGTTGAAAGAATGATAGCATGATCCAGAACCCGGCGGGGCGTCGGTCTCTCTTTTTCCGTAATTACAGTCGGGTCGTGGATCTTTTGTTTCCGGCGCGGTTTTTGTATGGAAATCTTGGCTCGAAACGAAAATCGAACCGACTGGGATGCACCGTCGATTAAGCGAGGGTTACGTGCGATAGATAGAAGCGTAGACCGAGGGACGCGGAGCGAGGGGGCAGGACTTCCGGTGCTCAGGGCCGTAGCCCTCCGCTCGACTCCCTTTCTCCGGGCAACACAAAGGATTCTCGAAGGAGCGACGAGTGCGAGCCGTTTCTCGTCGCGAGAGGACGAAAAGAATCACGTTGCCAGATGACGCTCGCTACGAACCGCCGATACTCTTTCACGGCGCCGATTATTCCGCCGATTTTTCTGCCCTGAAAGACTCTGCTGGACCACGTGGACTGGTATATAATCGATTTATATCAGAGACCAACACTGATTTAGCAGATCAAAGGAATCTGCGGTATTAAAGACAGAACGAAACGCGATCGAATACTGTCGAGAAGAAAAATAAAAAATAAAATCCCTTTCACAGTAAAAGCGTAAAGTAGAGGAGAATTGACAAGAATATAAGTCGGCAACAATTGCAACAAAAAGCATCTCTATAAAATAGAAATGTTCACTAAATAAAATAAAATGAAATAAAAATTTGAACGCGCCTGCGTGGAATGGAAATAAAAAGTGACAGAGAACGATCCACCTTCGAACGTTTACGTTCCCTTGGACACTCGGTGGTTTATAATGATCCCTCTTAAGAAACTACGTATCTCCGGACATTTTTGAAGCATTAGTGTGCTCGCGCTACATTACATGCACTTTCTCTGCTCCGTTCCGGAGCGCACGATAGCCGCAATCGCAAGGATTGAGACTATCTGCGACTGCCACGGAACTAAGGTGAATCAAAGATGAATCATGCGACGCATAAACCTGTAATAATGACGTGCAATTGCTTGAAAGACGTTGCACGTAACGCGCAATAATCTGTAAATGTATTATGAATCCTCTGTTTCGCGTTTTACAAGAGACATTTAAATACTTTATGATCCCGTTTCGACGCATATTTACGATTGATCGACGATCACCCGAAACGAATTCATAAACCGAGGCATCGATCACGAATTTGACTGGATCGAAGCCGAAGTTAATTGGCCCGGAAACAGGAAGAGATATCGAGATTTTCGTGATCCAGTTTCGGCTTGTCTTGGCTAAATAATGATCGATTTCTACCGGCGATTTTTCGACGGCCCGTAATCCCGGGCGTTGATCACGGTAAATATTTTCCTCGATGGAAGTCGAAGTGGATGGAGGAGGAGGAGCAGGAGGAGGCAGGAAGATACAGAGATAAAGGGACCCGATGGTTCCGATCGACCGAGAAACGAGCGATATCAAAATAACTCGAACGTCGGAACGACGCGCGGCGTTGGTTGGTTACACGGTGAGGAGGGCATCTTAGTTCCCAGCGGGAGCCTGTGAACCCTTCCCTGCGCTCCGAGGAGAGAGAACGAGAGAGAACGAGAGGGAACGGGAGAGGCAAGAGCGCATCGCCGGTGCTTTCCATTTATTTTCTCCTGGATTTAATCGTATCCGTTGACCGTCGTTTCCCGTCGCCACGGGCATCGTGCTCGTCCTCGTTCACCGACATTCGCCGGGCCTTACGCGACAAGCGTAGAAACGTACGCAGAATGACACACGGAGAAAGACAGACAGACAGAGAAAGAAAGATAGAGAGATCAGAAGAAGAGAGAAGAAGAGATCGATAGAAAGATAGAGACGAGAGAAAGAGAGAAAAGTCGCGAGAGATCGGTAGAGAAAGAGACCAGGAAAGAGAGAGAGAGAGAGAGGAGCGGTCGAAAGCTTCGGCCACGATTCATTCATCGTTTACCGTAAGCAATCTTATCTCGGTATCTCGGTTTGGAAACTGGTTCGCGAGACCAGGGACACGCGAATCGCGTATATTACGTGGCGTGTTACGCGCCGGAAGATGCCACATGGCGGCGCGGTTTCCACGAGCATGGTAGTTCGACCGGAGAAAAAAATGATCAACCGGCGAAACGAGGGTAACGACCGACCGTAGCAGTGTTCACAGTCGAGTAACACACTCGGTGCACTCAGCACGGCTCTGCTCGACTCGGCTCGGCTCGGCTCGAGCCAGCGCGAGCGTGGACGGCTGCCAACTCTTCTTCGCGGAGCGATTCTCGATCCCATCGCGAAGGGTCAACGATCCAGTGCGTCGTATTTCGTTCGCGGACAGGGAAACTGATCGGATAGGTTCTGTGGAAGCATCATCATCATCATCATCATCATCGTCTTCTTCTTCTTCTTCATCTTCATCGTCTTCTCCCTTTCCATCTTCTTCTTCTTCTTCTTCTCCTGATTCAAATGGATGACGAGGATTGCCCTCTGGGGCAATGGTCGCGCTCCAGAGAAATCGAGGGCAACCTGGCCACGCCTGCTTAGCGATCTCCGAGCCAGAGAGATGGAAGCTGCATCCTTGATAGATGATCGTGACGTCTGTTATCATGGTCTAAGTTCACAGATAATTGCGAATCTAAGAAACTCTGGTACTCTGGTAATAACTGGGACTCCAAGTTCACTGTCGATATCGTTGGCGATGAACTAGATTGTTAGGGGATATCGGTTGGGGATGTAGTGTCTTCTGGGGATGTGTTTATTAACTTATCGAGGGTAGCACTGTTTCAGATCTTTAGAGCTAGACCTTCGAAGAGTGCAATGTCCAAGTCCATCGGATTTGGATTGTTCGGTGATGCAATGTCCGAGGTCTCTAGGGCTAGACTTTTAAGGGATGAAATGTCTAGAACCTGTAGAGATAGATTTTTCGAGTGATTCAATGTCCAATATCTGGAGAACTAGATTTATAGAGGATGAAATGTCTAGGATCTGTGGAGCTCAATTCTTAGGGGATGTCTCCACTATCTTCAGTGTTTATTTGTATGCTAATAAATATTTAACGATTAAATATTTATTAGTATTTAAGAGAATCTTCCAGACGATTAAACTTTTAGGTCATTTAATGGTGGACTTTTAAGGGACGATGGGCTGTCTAGTTGCAAACAGCCTCGCGAATGACCCATTTCTGACACGGAACTTCTGATACAGATCGGAGCAAGGAGTCAGCGGTCGGTTCGAGCACGGAGGGCGTTTATTTCGAGAGAAGATTAAGAGTCCGGTGCCGCGGTCCCCTGCTCGTACCCGTACCCGAGACCCCGTACCCGTATCGCGGCCCTGTTTGTTCGCCGCGACTCGGTTACGCAGTTTTTAACGGTCCAACTATAAATACTTTCGAACTCGAGCACCACGGCGAGACCATGCACGCCGCGACGACACCAGAACCCGTACAGAAACGGGCCGACCCCTGGTCGATGGTTTCACAGTTGTCATTATCAGTTTATTAAACGGGGTCGAGTCGTTCGAAACGGAAAAATGTAGAGCGATTCTGGCAATTGGTCGGACAAGCCTGTCGCGCATTAGGGATGCAGGGACTACCGATCCGGCATTGGTCCCTCGAAGCAGCCGGTGATTTTAATTGCTAAGACAGCCCGTTGCTGACACAGTCTCGCCGAAATTGGCAAGAACATGGTAGCCATTGTGTTGAACCGCTCGCTAAAGTTGCAAAACGAAGTCTGACACAGCCGACACCATTATTACGGGGACCGTGAGACTCAAGGTTCGCCTGTGCACCCACGGCGCAGCCTTCTTAGAACAATTTTCTTTTCAGCGTCACTCGCCGCACGGTCTTCCAATGCTCGAATCACCCTGAAGAGGCTCTGCAAGTTTCCTCGGTCCTGGGTTCTGTACTCTGTGAACGTCTAGCTTCGAAGTTACTGGACTTTGTAGTCCTCCTGGAAATTCTAGAGTACATCTCCGAGGATCTAGCTTTGATCAAGTTATTGGACTCTGTATCCTCTAAACGGGCAGATTCAAAGGCAGCTACAGACTTTGCTGCATCAGAATATCCGTAGGTGCGATATTATTACGAAGATCTGGGATTGAAAGTAAGATACGATGACTATTAGACGTTGCAAACATTCTAAAAATTTATCACCGAGGAGTAGTAGATTCTGTATTCTCTAACAATTTATTTTCAATTTATTTATCATCGAAGATTACTAGCCTCTTTATCCTGTAAAAAATTAGTTACGAAGACTACCAACCTTTTTATCCTCTAAAAATCGAACATATAAATATTGAATTAAATGAATAATCGAAACGCTTCGATGATAAAGACAGCTCTATATATCCGCTAAAAGACTGGCTCGTGTTACGATCGAACGAAGAACACCACGAGGAAAGGATGAACCAATTTTCCATCCGCAGCCGTCCCAATAGAAAACGGTCCCGTTGAGACCTAGCGGACCCAGGAGACAAAAGGGCCCGGAATTGAAGTCGCAGCATCTGTCGCGGACTCTTTGTAGAGGAGAACGCGTGGAAAAATGAAAGGGTGGAATCGACATATGTGCTCTCGCTCTCCGTTTGTTTGATTAACAAGCAGCCATGCTAATCGCCGAGCGTTAATCACCGCCGGCAGCGGCGCGGTCGAACGGGAAAGAAAATTTGTCGAGCTGGAATCAGTTGGAGCGCGCTCGCAGATAAGAGAGATCCCGGATAAAAGATACCGAGGTAACACGAGCACCTCGGCCAAACAACGGCCGCGATAACACGCTTCCGCCCGGGAGAAACGTCCTCGGTTATTGTCGCGCTCAGATTAGCCTGTTAGGCTCTCCCGTTCGGTTTGAATCGCGACCGGTCTCTAATTAATCCGGCGACTCCCACGCGATGACTAACTGTATTTCGAAACTGCGGAGGCTGCACGGAAATCTCTACCGGGATCGTCGTTTATCTTCTGCTGGGTGGAATAGGGCTGGGACACTTTCATTCCGCCGAGAGATTCGCGGCCTGTTGATCAGAATCCGAGGACGACTCTCTTTCTCTTCCGAAGCTATTCGACGAGTACGTTTCGACAATTTGAAAAATTATAATCGAAAGAGACTTCGAACGTTTGTCAAAAATTAAAATTAGAATTATAGAAACGATGACCGCGAGATTTGCGACGAAAAAGGCTCGAGCCATTAGAAAATTAGATCGACAATGACCTCGATTCGTGAACTATGATGCGGCGTCGTCGAATATGTTTGCGCGATCGTCGGGAACCTGTTTCGACAATCTGCCGCGATAATCTTTGAGTTCCGGCTCCGGAAACCTGTCGTTGTTTGCGCGGCGATCTATCTGAATCCATCTGGATCGGCCGTCGAAGCGCGCAGTCAACGAGCAAATTCGGGAAACTTCGCGGAGATAACGCACAAAGCGTTGCTTGTCTCTTTATCGGTACAAAGGAACAAAGCGTTGCGCTCTCCCGAAATGAACGACGGTTTGCACTCGCCTGGAAATTCGAAAGGGCCGCGTCGCGAAAGAGAAAAAATTGCTGGAACGCGTGCGTAATTATCTTCGGTCGATTAATTGCTCCGACCACGCTGCTGCTCTCGTCCCTCGCCAGGCCAACGAAGAAAAAGGAAGTCGTTGACCCGATACGTCGGTCTTGCGTAACAAGCGATTTACACACGTGACCCGTAAGCTAATCGTATCTACGCGTATCGGGACGAAGAAAGAGTTCGTGGTCGTTGAATGATAAACAGGAACGCGTCCACGAAAAATAGTGCGATGCAGCCGGTTCTGGGCTACAGAGTCGACCGATGACCGCGCTTGTTGCCGAGGCTTCGAAAGAAGCGCAGTCTTCGGGATTTTTTTCTGATAAGGACGTTGGACTTTTTCGTTCGACGAGTACATCGTTCGAAAGTGCGCACATTGCGCATTCTTTAACAATTTTACTATAGCAGAAGCTTGGAAAAGGTGTGAATAACAATTAATTCTTCAGTAACTGTGTTGCTCGGAGTTTGAGAATTTCAAGAAGATTTTAATATATCGAACTAGTGTTATTTTATTTATTATTCTTATTATTATATTGAATTTTTGTAGATAAATTAAAAGAGAAATCGGTCCGTTGATGAGGAATAAATATGTAACTGCTGTAGTTGCAAGTATAGAAATCCCTCACGGGCGTCGTCGCTGCAGCATGCTGTTGCAGTTTCGTCTCGCGTTTTCGAACGTAGTTTCAGTCCGCCGTTTCTCCGGTCCCCTCGATCTCCGGGAGATCCGAAGATCTTCCACTTAGATCCTAAGCCAACTCGACGATTCGCCTCCTGCCACGTTCCACGGACCGAAACGAGGCCGGGGAACGATAACGTTAATGGAATTCCGAACGCGTCCCCTGGCCATTATCCGTGGAAACCTCGTTTTTCGTGATCGACTCGTCTCCCGTGCAATCCACGATGCACACGGATCTCCCTCGTGGAAAGAACACGAAACTACGAATTTCCTCGGAGATTGCGTCTCGATCGAGTGGACGCGGAATTTCCGTCGGCGATTCGCAACTTTCACCGTTCGCGAACTTTCGACACCGCCGACCTCTTCGAAAAATGTGACATCGATCGGCTGCGTTCTCCTTGTCTCGAACAAGTTAATTAACAAGATGAGAATAAAATAAACCGATCATTTCTGAGGGTGATCTGAACGGCGCCGGTAGAAAAATGTCCTGAATCCGCTGCCTAATGCGCGATCCTGAATAACACCGTTGTGCGAACGGCAAGATTAAATCGATTTTCTCGACACAGTCGTACGATTCAAGAGGAATGAGGCAGCTCTCGTGCCATTGGTAAATATTGAATAGGCAGCTAGGCGATAAGCCGTGATCATTTCTCGATCCGGTTGTCGTTTATCGTTCCCGTTAAACCCTTTCGAGGAACGATCGCTCACAACGCGCGTCTATCGTTTCATAATTACGATCTAACCGACGCGGAACAATAATCGTAGATTTTTACTGCCCACTAGCTTTCGTCACTATCTACTAGCTTTGTTATTGTCCACTAGCTTCCATTATCGCCTACTGAGTTTGAAGTTACCCTTTCAATAGAAATCCCGATCAACTTGCTTTAAATAGGGATCGCGTCGATTCTATTTTTAATAGAAAATTAAATGTTATTACATTTTTAATAGAAATTTAATTATCGATTGTAAGGTATTTATATCTTAAATTAATTAATAACCGAGCAATCATTGTCTACAATGGAAGGAAAACATCCCCTTCCCTCTCTCCCTCTTCCAGCTTCTCTAAACGAATCCTGCGAAGGATTCTCAGCCTGTCGATTGACATCCGCGATTATCAAGATATAAACACACCTTTATGTCTCCCCTGTGGAAGAAAGAAGGGTTGGTTCCCCGACGCGGACCCCCTCCGGTCTCGAAACGTGTCCGAACAGGCACGTACCGGCTACCGACACGCTCGGAATTTCGCTATTGTCGATCGGTAGATGTTCTCTTGTTCGCCGTCGACGCGAACACTTCAGTGACGGAACCGGCACAGTATTGCGCGGAAAACGAGCCCGCGAACGTGTGTCCATGTCGATCAAAATCGTCGACGAATTTCTCGACGCGGTGAGACGGCTCTCGCCGTCCCCGCGGAGGACCAGGAATAAGTGTGCGAAAGCGAAGAAAAGTAGGAGATCCGTTGGAGGAATACCTGAGAAACGGGCACGTGGAGGACGCAGATATTCGAGCATCGAGCAGGTACATTCGAAATATTTTTCGAAATAACTTCTCCCGTTTGGAAATTTCTTCCCTGCTCGAATCGTCTTAAGTGAAGATAACAGAGTGTCGATATTCGTCGACTCGTCGAATCTTCCACTCGTGTTTTTAAACAACGCCTACACGTTGTCGCAAGATCGGTACCGTAATCATCGAACTGCGGATGTTTACACAAAATAAAGATCATTCGAGTTCTTCTGCAAGATTTATCTCTTCCCTTTTTAAATAATAATCTTAACGAATTGAAAATGATACAGCAGATTGTTTAGAACTCTTGTAATGTTTTCGTTGTTTTGCGTCCGATCTACACATTTTTATCACAAATGCATCAAATCCGCGGTCTGGGAAACATCATAATTCAGTGAAAACGTGACTGAGAATTCCAAACTACCGTTGCATAACGTTCACTGTATTAACGTCATTAAAAGGAGAAGCACATTTTCATCCAGCTTCCGTTTTATGTAATCGCCGAGGAAAATGTTTATTCCGCATACAGATTCGCTCGCTAATCATAACTGTAGTGCCATCGGAGACAGACTCCGCAGGCTAGTTAAAATTGCAAAATTGGATTCCGCGACGAGATCGTTTCCAGAACAGCATGCAGTCGGGGATCACCGGTGCTATACACCATGAGATTCGACATCGCGGATGGGTAGACGTTTAGGTGTGGGTCGCTGCATGCCCGTAGGAGGTCTCGAGGATGGAAAAGAAAGACTCTCGATGCTGGTCGACTCGCTGCTCGGCCGATCGTCTATCCCATCCGACTGGCTGCTCGGCCGGGACCCGCATTCCTCTTCAATTGTCCCAATTTGAGGGAACACATTCCTGAAAGCTTACCAGTACACGACAGCCGGGCACGCAGCGGTTTTCGTCATCTCTTTGCCACTCTCTCACTCCCACTTCCTCACTATATCGCTGTTTTTTCTCCGAACGAGAATACATTTTTCGACCCTCGCATTGGCCGAAGGAAACGAAGGAGTGCGAACAGCATTTAGGGTCAGACAATTTTCGAGCAGCTGCCATATTTCTGCATCGTTTACTATAGTTTTTAATCGTCTGCTACATTTTTGCAACGGCTACAATATTTTTCAATCGTCTGCTATATTTTTCTATCGTCTGCTATATTTTTCTATCGTCTATCTTATCGTTCCTTAATCGTCTGCTACGTTTTTGCAATGACCGCCATATTTTTGCATCGGTCGCTATAATTTTGCATAATCCACGATATTTTTGCATCGGCCACCGTATTTTAGCAGCAGCTCTGCCGAAGATAGACACGTGGGAACGGGCGATCATTGTCGATTGTTGGCGAGCTCGCTCGTTGCGCGGCTCATAATCAGGCACGTACATAATTGCGCTGCAATTAGCAGTGTCGTCGGTGGAACCGAAACGCTGACGACGGTGCAACGTTCCTTGAAATGCGACAATGCCGGTGGTGGCTGACGATATTTTAACCGAGCGGTGGGATACGGTACAATACGTTACCGAAAGAATGCACAACGCTTTGTGAAAAGGAAACACAATACTTTAAGAAAAGATCGTACGATGTTTTAAAGAAAGATTGTAAAACAGTTTAATTAAGACAACCTCTTGTAATGCTTTACTCAAAGACGATGCAACAATCCTAAAAGACCAAACAACAGAGAACACGAGATTTTGATAAAAGATCAAACGATACTTTACTGAAAGACAATAGTTACTAGAAAATGTCACAGAAATCTACTAAAATCGGCACCAAATATCTCACGAACGAATTTATTCAGACCGTGCGCGACTTTCGGAAGATCCGGCGGAGTGATCCATCGATCAGCGATCGGAGTAGCAGGAGAACGCACGAGGCAAAAGCGAAGGCGAGGATCTCGTTGCCACCGGAGGTCGGTAGTATCTCCAGCCGCGATTCGACTTCTCGTTTTTGTAGTTTAACACTGCCGGGGGAGCATCGGTAGGCTATCCTCGTCGTCGTGGAAAGAGAAACGGCGAAAAAAGAGACGGCGAACGACGAAGAGAAGCAACGGCTACCGTGCGCGCATGGTAGCCACATGTTGCTGTGGATTCGCACACGAGGATCGTTACAGTCGAAGGAAAAGGGCCGTCTCCAGCGGCGCGGCAACGAAATATTGGCGCCGAGGTGTGCTGCAAGGTAGCACGATAAATTCTATCGGCGATATTATTACCGGCGATAAGCGTCGCCTTGGCAGCTTCGCGGCTGGCGATTCGCTATTGCGACCGGGGCTCCGCGGAATATCACTTCGAATGGCGAAACAGGCTTTCCCTTGGTCAATTTAGCGGAAATATACTGGACGAAATTAACCATATTCGCGTATCTTTAACGGAATTGCGTCAAAAGCTGGGGACGAGAAGGTACAATAATTTTGCACCTTTTCAAACTCGCTGTTTATATTAAATTAATTAATTCATTTATTTGTCGTTGCATCCTCGTTAAAATTGTGCGAAAATCCAGCAACGATGTTTCTAAAACAATCGCTATTTTATCGTCAAAAGTATCGGCAATAGAACGGAACGAGCCTTTCCTCGTTATCGTCGCGTTCCACCCCCACCACGCGGCTCGAGCCCCGCCCACAAGGCGTCTCGGTCGGCCGGAGACATTTTTGCAGCGCGTTGACGAGGGAAAACCATGTTTCACCGGCAACAACGATGATTTTCCGCGCCGGGAAAGGCTGCAGGAAACGGGAGCGCAATCCGGTCTGGTTCGCGGGACTTTCTTTTCGCCGTTGAATTCGCGCAATTAAAAGATAATCGTGCGTTTGGTTGCGTAGAAGGCGAGCGGCCCGCGGATCGCGGCCGCGATCAACGGAAGCCGGCCAGGAAAAAAAACGGCGGAATTTTTCGCAGGATAAATGGCCGGGCTCGATGTTGTTACGATCTGTTTTAACGCCGGTCTCAGAAAAAGGGCAGAAATAATATTCTCTATCTGCCCCGGCGGCTTTATATGGCAACGAGTTCACGCTCGAGGGATCCGCGAAAAAACGAGGAAAATAAATAATCGCGTTGCCTCTCCCACCGTGGCGTCGCGGCGCCCGGAAAACTCGCTGAATGGTAATCGCCGGGCAAAAAGGAATTGTTCGCCGAGCGCGGTTCCCAGAGAGAATCACCATCATCGCGCTGCCTGGTTAAATATTCTTACGACTCCGGGTAATTAGCATTTTCCGACGCGTAGACCAGCCTGCTGGAAGATACCGCCGCTTCGACTCTGCGTCGGACAACTCGGCGATAATGCGAGCCACGGACAATACTCTCTTACTGAAAACGTTCGATAGGCATCGTGTCGATTGAATAATTTCTCCGAGATAAATCGCGCGATGAAACGAGACTCTAACAACAATACTCTTTAGCAGAAAATAATCTATAAAAATGCTAGAGGGTACATATTCATCTGGCCTGCCGATTGAATAATTTTTGTCAAGACTGTGTTTAGTAGGCAGAGGATATGTACTCTGATGAAATGAACCTCGAAATAAATTAATATAAATAAAATACTAGACTTCTCCGACGATCCTTCCGCCTCATTTGGAACCTTTACTATAGCCACGGTTCATGGCTTATCTAGTATCTGAACATTTTAACCGTCTTAGTCCTAGACTTTATTACCGGCTCCTAGACGAAGTCTGGAGATTCTTTCAAAATTACAGTTCTTTGTTTCGCGTAACAAAAGGTATTCCCGTCGGCATTACCAAATAAATGAAATAAAATCGAAAAGATAAAAATACTTTATCGCAGGAAGCATTCGATGAAGATCGCGGATGTTGCTGAAAGTACCTATCTCGGCTGCTACACAAAATCCGCGAGTGTAATAATCGCGATGCTGGATCGGTCGGAATAATTTTTCCCAGGATAGATCCCGAGCGGCTGAGTTCGAGGTACGCGGTGAAAACGATTTTTCTCAGGAGCCGAAAGAATAGTAGCGTAGTACGGCTCCGATCGCCGACAAGAGGAATGCGAGGAAGAAAGAAGAGGACGTGGAAAGAATCAACACGCCGTAGATCTTGTCGAGAATGCAAAGGCATTTACATAACTAGTTCGGCGGATCGTCGGCTCTACGCGCGCTCTATCCTCGTTCTTTTTGTTTCGATGATTGGCAGTTCCGAGTGAGCCGGAGTGGGAATCGGTCAGGAATTAATTGGTGCGCCTAATGCGGTCGCGACTCCGCGACTCGAACAAGGGGGACGGCTATCAGAGAACAAAAGGGAGAGCACGACGGCAGCTCGACGACCTGCTGCACACACGGCACGGCCGACGATCGCGGACACCGGGCAGCCCATCCGTGAAACTTATCGAAGCAGATCTCCGACTGCGGATACTCGAACGCTGCGCGATTTTCTGCTCGTGCTACGTTCGCACGGTGTTCGCCGGCAGGGACCGTTCGCGTTCACGTTTCGAAAGCCGTGTACACCGATTCTCGGGTGCCTCGCCGCGGCGTACGTCCGTTGATGGATCCATCTGTCTCTGGACTCGGGAGAGGGAACGATGGGTCTGCGGTTGCACGCACCTCGAGCGTTCCCACAATACGCGAGCGAGCGCGGCCACGGAAAAGTCGTCGTGCGAGTTCGGTGCCTAGCTGAGGCCCGGAGCTACAAGACGACACCGATCGAGGATCGAGAATCCGATACACTGGACACCGAAGAATGTCCGAGAGAAACCCCTCTGGCGTTGCTGGAGCACCGGCTTCCATGCCATTGGCATCCTCCACTCGCCAAATATACTCTAGAGCTTTTGGGGACGAGATCGATGGCCTTCGGATTGCTAGACTTTGTTGAAAACTGCCCTAATCGTCCTCTAATTGTCCTATGTAATTTTTGCCAGGCCTTGTAAAACCTAGAACAGACGCATTCGTGGCCTAAATAATAGCCTTCACATTTTCTGACGTTGAAACTCGGGGAACCAAGGTCGATCGCCTCTGGATGGTCGTTACAGACTTCATTGAAAACGAAGGATCGTGAAGAGCGAGTGAAAACAGTGAGAGTCGAAATAATCGTTTCACCGCGGATCAATCAGCTTTCACGATACGCGTTAGTTAGCATACGTGAAACTCGGGTTTTCCATTTGTCTGCTATCTTCCCGCGTTTCCATAAAACGTAAATGTTTCGTCTCAGTGACGATAAACAGATTATAACAATACATTTCTTACTTTAATAATTACCACAACGTGAAGAGAAGGTGACAATGTTCTCCAATTTCTCGATCTTGTTTACTCTTTGCTATTTTATCTAATCGCTGTTATCACATAAGCAATAAAATCCGTGGTTTACACGTGAGCCAACCGACGAATCATGTGATAAATGCTTCTACCGAATGCTTCCCGAACTTACCCCGATTCATATGACAAGGAATGAATTTTCCTGCACACAGGGATCCAGTGAATTTTCCGGAAGACCGCACTCAGGATATCGAAAATTCTGAAAGGATTCTGATTTTCTAATTTTTACCTTGTAAGTAGAATCGCGTCGCCTGGTCTCCCTCGGCCACTTATCGTGCCACTGAAAGCTTCTCGGTACTTCGAGGGTGGCCCCTTATCTGCCGGGTAAGACGCGTAGCATCCGTGGATGACTGTCGTAACTGGACTGCTTGTTCCCGAGAGCCTGGCAGACGTCGCCTGACCCTAGAGCCACGATGGTAGCGCATTTACAAAGGGGCTATTTACATTCCGCTTCGCCGGGAATGTATCGGCAATCAAAAGAATCACTTTTACCGTTCACCAAAGTGGAAACACGCGGGCTGTGTTCCGATTGGTCGATGCTGTCCCGCGACCGAACCTCCATTTTTATCGAGCAGTCGAACGTCTCGGCGATCGAGCTAACACTTTAATTGGATTCGCTAATTAGCCCGGATTTCCTGCTCGCAAATGGTTCGCTGGTCGTTACGTAAATCGGCGGCGTTGGCGCAAGGACGCGCGCCGTTATTGGGAAAAATCGTGAGCCGTCTTCTTCGTCCTTGTCGAGATGATCTTCCGGATGGTTGCATCTTCGTTCCCTGAAAAAGACAGCACTTATTAGAACTAAATAAAATATCCTGCATTTACTAAAGCATTAATAAATAAATGAATAAATAATTGCTCCGCATGTGGAGCCAATCGCCTAGTAGAAATTGTTGACACTTTGGCAGATGAGGAGAACAAATTGCTATAGAACGAAAGCTGTTGAACAACCAGCTGGTCCAGCAAGCGAACAGTCGAGCACTCGCGTCGTCGTCGTCGCGTAGAAGCAGCAAAGTGACGCGAGGAACGCGAGGAATGCAACGGGGTCCTGTGGCCCTGGCGAGCCGTCGATCGTGCCAAATACCTTCGACCGTGGATCCTTCCGATCGTCCGTCATCGCTGAGCTCATTCGCCTCGGCATTCGAGGATCGTCGGCGCCGAAAATGCGCCAAACGCTCGACATTTCGAATCGTCTGCGACCTCGCGGCTAATACTCTTCTCGGTACGCTTTACCATCGATAAACTCCTTGGAACATACCGACGAAAGAGACAGGCCCATAGACATTAGCCCTTTACACCGGAGATTGTCCCTTCTAAGAGATCATCGCGAAGTTTGAATATTCTTCTATAAAGACACAAAAAGATACCTTCTCGTAATAATCCAGATGGCTGGATCACTCCTGACCGAACACTGCCAATTAATCTCAGGCCGGCTCGATCCTGGGACCAGTGTGCGAACGCGGATACCGGTTCCGAGTTAACAATGGAATCGCCCATTCACCGAGCACATTTCGAGGATCAGGCAACGGTACAGCGTTAAAGGCCGGTCCACGTTGAGCACTGGTAGCCATCCTTGCGTCCTCTTAACTCGATCCTGATCGTCTAAGGCGAACCTGAAAGCATAGATCGTTTATTATTCCTCAATTTCAGTCTTTCCTCGGTAGCGTCGCGTTTTAACTCCGCCCCCAGCGCCCAGAGACCTATAACCTTCGTCTGGCTCCGCCCCCAATGCGTCACATCTTCTCGATCCAATCTAAAACATCCTCCACTGCCTCGCATCGTCTCCCAAAGCTCTCGGAGCAGAGAAAACCGTGTCTGCGATTCGAGTGACCCTCGATTTCCTCGGCGATGCGCAATGTGAGGGCCGCCTAAGTCTCGCTCGGTCAATCTCGAAGGCAGTCAGGCAGGTGCATAGCGCTTGTCCCGGTTTCGTCGTGCAGGCGAGAGTACGCGCGCCTCAGCACGCGTATCGCGTTTCAAACAACAATAAACGCTTCGTGTTTCGCGAGCCTGGAGCTCGGCCGAGTTAATTGACATCCCGGTCTCTCACGAGGACGGCCGAGCGGCCCGGCAAAAATCGCGATATTTCTCGGAAACGTCGTGTTGTCAGACGTCGGGAAAAGTGGGAGCGTCGCGACGACGAAGAGCCAGCCACTCTGTCAAATGAATGGAAACGCGCGGCGGGCTACCAAAGCCCCGGGGACGAGTGCTGGGAGCGTAGGTGTGACTGGGAAGGGCTGTGCGATACTAATTAGATGCCCTACTTCGCGGCTGTGTGTCGGCACCGAGTTCGTTTCTACTTATCATGCGGCGGGAGCGATTAGTCTAGCCGCTAAACACGTAGACAGCGTACAGCTGGCTCGACGACAGTCACTGGCAGACACATTTGCCCTGAAGAGGATAGGATTGCTCCGGGGCCAATGTTCTGGACAAGTGACGTCAGAGACGGGAGGTTATTAGTCATTTTGGGCTCTGAATTTTCTGATGGCTCTACTGTCCCCTATTTCGTTCTGTTTTATCTTCAACGCAAGGTACATGAGGTACTCACTGGAGTAGATGCTTTTTAAGGCGCAGGATCTTCTTGGAATTACATACCGTCCACTATGATTTTTCATTTTCTAATTTCATTAACCTTTTGAGAGCCGGAGAGATAATATATTGGCTTCGAGATGACTTATTGTAAATCACATATACATGCAATTATTTTTACAATAATACTACTGGCTTGTATGAAGAAAATTGCAGGCTCTCCATAGATTGATTAAATTATTTTGACCAATTGGGAATTTTTATAGTCAGCGAAATGAAGACAGCAAGATGAAGTAAGTGCTGATCTTTGTTGCAGAATGAAGAGATGATCGCGAGTCTGCCGATACACAGTGGCGGCAGCGGCGGGCCCAGCAGCCGCGTGGGTCGGAGCCTGGCCCTTCACAGGTCCAACTCCAGCCTGGAACTTCCGCACAGTCCGGACCCCGGGTCGCGAGTGGCAGAGGCTCCCTTGAGGAGGGAGTATGGGTCGCACGGTAAGTCAATCGCATCAACCGAAAACAGCTGTCGATTACGAGACCGTAATCTCTCTTTCCTTGCCTACCTATGTCATTGTCTAGACTATCTTTCCTTCTCTAACGTCTGTTATCGTCTTGACCATCTTTCCTGTCTCCCGCAGGCAGCATCGACGCAGTGGCGCAGTCCGTGACGGTCGGCGAGAACTTGTTCGCGATGTTGCAGGAGCTCCGACCATCCGCTTCCGATCAGCGGAACTCTGTCGGCGTCGACTATCTGAGACGCGTGCCGGATGGACAGACGGTGGACGCTGATGAGGTCTGCGGCCCGGCCGGAGGCTCCAGTCCGAAGTTGCGGTTGAAGCTGAACAGATTGTGGGGCGCTAAACCGCCCCGGGCCATGGAGGAGACCTGCACCAGCCCGGTCGTGTCCGCAGACGTTGAAGAGAGACACAGGCGCAGGGCGTTCGCTCACTACGACTGCCAGTCGCTAACTGCGAACTTGGGGTACGCGGCCAAGCTCAGGGGCATATTGCTAGCTCGGAGAAGAAACACTGCGACCGGTGCATCCGCTGCCAGCTCCTTCAGGGCGTCTACTCCGGACGAAACACCCGAAGAGGACGCCGGCGATGGAAAAGGTATGGAAGAGGGCTTACGATTCCGTTCTTCGTCCTATTTCTTCACTGCAGTACAATCTGCAATCAATTCAGTTTTCAAGTTACCTTTCTCTCGTGTACAGAGAAGATAGTTCTCCAAATGACCAAAAGAGTTTGATGATTGCAGGTAACGACCTACTGGAGTCGTGTCCCTTTTTCCGGAATGAAATCGGCGGCGAGGGCGAGCGGGAAGTGAGCTTGACTCGTTGCTCCCAAGGCAATGGAGTCCATAGACCTCCTCTGTCCTATGGGGTGGCGGTTTTGGAGCCGCCAGCAGGAGAGACGCTGTGGAAGCATACTTGCCCGTTGCAGAAAAGGCCGCTGCCCATCGAGAGCGTTGACGAGGGCGCGCATTATTATCGGAGATACTTCCTGGGTAAATTGAAGAAAACTTTGCGGCCTAATTCGAGAAATAATGTTTTATAGAGGTCGCTAATACAAGAACTGCGTTTCAATTACTTTCAATCTTACGTTAAACCTTTGATCTAAGGTCGGGAGCACCAGAACTGGTTCGGAATGGACGAGCAGCTAGGTCCAGTGGCCATCAGCATCAGGAAAGATGTGAATCAATACAGGATAATCGTTCGTACGTCGGAGCTGTTGACTCTTCGCGGATCCGTGCCTGAAGAGGCTTTGGGAATCAGGCCACAGGGTAACCGATTGCCGACGAGGGAGCTTTTGGAGTTGGTAGCGCCGGAAGTACAGCTTGGATGTCTGAGGCTGGGCACCACCGTTGCCGAAGAGCCTGTTGCCAGATTGGACGAACAAGGACTCTCCAGCAGGTACAAGGTCGGCGTGCTGTACTGCAGGTCGGGCCAGAGGACCGAGGAAGAGATGTACAACAACCAACATGCTGGTCCCGCGTTTCTCGAGTTCCTAGACACCATCGGTGAGCAATTGATCCTCACACTTGATCCTTTCTGACCAATATGGCTTCAAAATTACACTCATCTTACACTTAGAAGGTTTATATATCTTGTAACTAATTAATTGATTGGTCATCATACGTGTAGAACGATTTCCTCTTGTTTGATGTAAGTAGCCACGAAGACCTTGAAATTCGTGGCACGAGATCGCGGCGAAGATTAAATTGTAACGAAAAGATCCTGCCGCAGGCCAAAGAATAAGACTGCGGGGATTCGAGGGGTACAAGGCAGGGCTGGACACGAGGACAGACTCGACAGGTACCCACGCAGTTGCAGCGACGCATCGAGGAGCGGAAGTGACGTTCCACGTGTCCACGATGTTACCGTTCACGCCGAATAACAGGCAACAGCTGCTCAGGAAGAGGCACATCGGAAACGACATCGTCACGATTGTGTTCCAGGTAAGCGGACAATGGGGCACGCGATGATTTCAGTCACGGTCCGAGTGCCTCCGTTTATAGCCCGTTTCCTCGATTCGATGTTCGCTCGATTCTCGAACGCGAAATTCTTGTCCAGGAACCGGGAGCGTTGCCATTCAGCCCGCGCAGGATTCGCTCGCAGTTCCAGCACGTGTTCATCGTGGTCAGAGCGATCAATCCTTGCTCCGAGAATACTCAGTACAGCGTGGCCGTGTCGAGGAGCAAGGAGGTGCCTATTTTCGGACCTCCGGTGCCGGCCGGTGCCACCTTCGCCAAGGGAAAAGCGTTCGCAGACTTCATACTGGCGAAAGTGATCAACGCTGAGAACGCGGCACACAGGTTGGCCGACTCTCTCTCTTTCTTTCTTTGTTTCCGGTGAAAGATAATTGGGATGTACAATGAGGGTCTGTCGTAGGTCGGAGAAATTCGCAACGATGGCGACCAGAACCAGGCAGGAGTACCTGAAGGATCTGGCTACCAACTATTCCTCGACAACGGTGGTCGACACTGGGCAGAAATTCTGTAAGTGTCGTGTTTAGCAAGATCTTCATTTTCCTGAAAAAGATCAACTCCCATGTACCATTTCCAATTATTCCCAATGTTCATTTCAAACACCCATCTACGTTGATACTGACGATGATTGTTTCTTGGAGCAGCCATGCTGTCGTTCAGCAGCAAGAAGAAGGCAGCAGTGAGGCCAAGACTGTCCTGTGACGCTTCGCAACGTGGAGCGATCTGCTGGCAGGTGATTCTAGAGGACAGCAATCAGAGCACAGACTGCTACTTGGGGATCAGCGTAGACACCATCGTCCTGATAGAGGAACACTCCAGGCAGATAGTCTTCGTTGCTCCCTGCGCCAGCGTGTTGGGTTGGCACGCGCAGACCAATAGGTGAAGAAACTGGCTGCATATCTTTGCAATAAATATTCCTTGATATTACCGATGTGTTTAATGGCTGGTTATAGTTAATACAAAATTCCTTGAGCCAATAAAGTACCATAAAATCGGTTTGTCCTTTGCAGCCTGAGACTGTACTACCACCAGGGCGAATGCATCACCATCCACGTCCGCGGCGATTACGGCGAGAGAGACGAGTTGATGGAGATAGTGGCCCGACTAAGAGCCGTGACCCAAGGAGCACCTGCCACGGAGCTGTCCCTGAAGAGGAACAGTCTAGGCCAGTTAGGTTTCCACGTGCAGCCCGACGGCGTGGTGACGCAAGTGGAGAGCATGGGACTATCCTGGCAAGCAGGCTTGAGACAAGGTTCCCGGCTCGTGGAGATCTGCAAGGTGGCCGTCTCTACGTTGAGCCACGACCAGATGGTAGACCTGCTGAAGACCAGTGCTCAGGTGACAGTCACTGTGATACCACCGGGCAATGACGGTAATCCCAGGAGGTGAGTGATTTAGGATACCATAGAGATCAGGAGACCGGTGACGTTCTCGACTAACTCGTTTCTTAATCGCAGAGGTTGCTCGCTGCAAAATTGCCAGTACCTGTCGAGCAACTACGAAGGAGATTACGAGAACGTGACTAGTCCGGACAACACGCCTACTCAGCAGACAGCCATGTCCGCTCATCAGAGGCGGTACGAGCCCCGTTCGTTTAGCCCACCGAGATCTAGTAATAGTTCTGGGTATGGAACTGGATCTAGCTCGAGATCGTTTAATGATCCTAGGTTCCCGTTGGAAGGCACGATGACCAGCAGCAGCAGCGGCCATAGTAGCACCGACGATCGATGGTACGACCTCCTAAATCATTCATCTGGCCGATCGAAGTATTACAAATCAATTAGACTATCCGCCAAGTAATCGCAGGACCTCTAAGTCTGATCAGAAATGTCCTCGCTCAGGTACGAGCTGCTGGAGCCGCAGGATCAGGAAAACGGACACCGGACGGACGGCACGCCACCTCCACCGCTGCCAGCACGACAGAACTACCAGGTGCTGGCAGGGAAATCCGCTCAGAAGAGGGAGAAGGAGTCTCACTACGCCAGTACCAAACAGTTCACGGAGAACTCGAACTATGCTTCGACCAGGGCTTTGCAAGAGAGTCTGAGGCACGAGAACTATCAGAAACAGCTGGACCACGCTCACAGAGGTCAGGAGCACCATCACGTTCCTTCTAACTATGTCAAACTGCAGAAAGAGAAGTACGAGATCAAGCAGGAGAACCTGTACGCTTCTCAAAGGGAGCTCCACAAGAACGACGCTCATCATCGGAGTGTCCCGCATCAGAAGCTGAGCGCATCGAACTCGCTGCCTTTGACGCAGAACGCTACCTACAGTCTGCCCAAGTCCAGCAGCAACAACAACCTCGGCAGGTATAGCGATTACGAGCAGCCGGCTAAGTACGAGTACGAGGGCAAACTAGCGGACAGGTGCTCGAAGTATGAGCCACAGGATGAGAATAGAGTGTCCGGGAAGTACGAAGAGACGTATGAAAGGCGGAACAGCAAGTACGACATGGACATGAGTGCTAAATACGACATGATCGAGTGCCAGCATGGTGGTGGCAACGAGAGGAAACACCTGGACGCCGAGCAGAATTGCGAATCGATCAGGTACGAGATACCGCACGAGTTCAAAGTCGGCGAGAAGGTCACCTGTCTGAAGACCACGATAACCGAACGGCCGGTGCCCCATAAGATAAACGTGGAGTATCGACAGACCAAGGAGTTCGCTGCTAGCTTGCCACCGGAAGTTCGCATTTCTGATCCTAATTGCCCTGAAGCGACCACTTTGCAGAGCGAAGATGAGCTATCCACTGGTTCCGGAAGTCTTTCGCCTAGACTGAGGAGGGCTAGCAAACACCGAGCTGGGAACCTAACTCCTTCCAGCGGCAGCTCCAGGAACCAAAGTCCAAGGCCCAAACCTGGCATCAGGAATTCCCATAGGAACTCCGCCAACCTGACGTCCAGTACCCTGCAAGAAGACCTGATGAAGCTGATCAATCCCGACTACATTGCTGATGACAGCCAGTTAACGAATAATAACGTGAACGCCCTGATGGCGCAGACCCCTAGCAAGACTCTGAACAACAATATGCTGGAGTTCCAGAACAAGTGCAGGTCCAGGGAGAATCTGTGTGGCAACAGTGCGACGACGTTGACTGTTCTGCCAGCGAACGGACAGGAAAATGGAAATGGAAACGGCAACGGCAATGGCAATGGGAACGCGAATGGGAACGGGTCAGAGGTCATTCTGACGATGGCGAGGCCTGCTACTGTCATTTCGAACGCTAGCACCGCGTCCAGCCCCGCACCCAGTGAGAACAAGCTGACCAAGGAGGAGAGGTATGGATCCTCGCAGCTATTCTAAAATCATGGGAGAAACTATCATCAACCCTTTGAAGCCGAAGCCATTTTAATTCCATATCTAAAATAGATGTAACACTGGACTTTAATTCTACCGAGCTCTGAAACATGACCGATGCTTTTTTTAGATATAAACAGAAATAATGTGAAAATTAGCTCGGGACATTGTGTAGCCATTTTGAATAGCACCTCAGAGTCACTGCGCGTGTGCAAAGGGTTGAAAAAATCGCGGATTATTAATTCAGTCAATTTTCAGACTGTCGCCACGCGTGACCAAGCCGTCACACGCGATGTCGAAGTCGCCAAGTAATTTAACGTCCATCAAGGATCCTAAGGGTCTAAATGACTCCGAGATCGACTGCTGGAAGGGCCATCACGTGGACTCCAGATCCATCCAGCATCCCCAAGAGTGGCCAGACGAGAGGCTGATCGACAGATGCGGCGCGATTGCGTAAGTTCTCATAAAACATCTCTCCAATATTTATTTCATCCCTGTAGGAGACTCTAAATTGTTGTTTCATCTTTTTCCTGGCAATTTGATCTTTTTACATTGCAATCTGATTTTTATTCAGACTCTTTACATTTTTATCTAACTTTTAGAAATCGTTGTACCCTTTTTTAAAATGCAATGTGATCTTTTTAGAAACTCGGTGACGGACCTGCAGTCCCATCTATCCACCCTCGAGCTCAGGGTAGCCAGAGAGACAAGACGCAGGCTCTCGTTAGAGGATGAGGTGCGTCGGCTAAGGGGCGAGAACCGACGACTGCAGGACGAGAGTCACGCAGCTGCGCAGCAACTCCGGCGATTCACTGAGTGGTTTTTTCAAACGATAGACCATCAGTGACCTGCACCTTTGTTCGACTTGACATTTTAATTCCACGATTCGTACTACAATGACCCGAGCTGCTTGCACAGCGAGTTCATTCGATATTCATTGGTCTTTTAAATCGCGCGTCGGACTTTCGAAGCTTGTTAATCCTCTGTGCACGTTGCGAAGTCACGCATATTTCTCTCGTTTCATCTCGTCGATAGAAGCTAGCATAACAGTTCATTGTTCCTTCTTTGTAGCCAAAGAATCCATCACGATTTTGCAAACTTTCGAACTCTCTTTCCCATGGGGCACGTTCAGAGGTTTCGTGTAGGGTTCATAGAAGCTGAGTTAACTTTTCTCTGTAAAGAAACGATTAGATTATCGCTGTGGTCTTCAACAGTGAAACCAAATGGTGTTTTAAAATAGTTGAAGAAGCAGTTTCTGCGGATAATTTTCCAACGATAAAAATCGTGGTTAAAAAGATCGATAAAACTGGATGAATTTCGCTGGTCGTCGTCGCTCTTCGTGGGGTCACAGTATGCGGCTTCGTTTCTAGATCGTTTTTTAATAAGAGCAGTATTAGTTTCGCGCGTTTCCTCGAAAATCGTCCGCGATAGAGATTAAGTCACGAATCAAAGGTAATTTAACGTAACTGCGAACGATTCTCGCGAGCCCGCCGAAAGATGTACGCTAACCCCGCAGGCCAGGATATCAGAGGACCTTGAAGAATAGGATTCTGGGATTATCATCGGTTAGCGTACAGTGGAAGTTACCACCTTGCCGTGTTCCGCGAATATTTTTCGAAAATACAGAGAAATGGTACCAGA
Organism: Augochlorella aurata; assembly: GCA_028455555.1. Taxonomy (NCBI): domain Eukaryota; kingdom Metazoa; phylum Arthropoda; class Insecta; order Hymenoptera; family Halictidae; genus Augochlorella; species Augochlorella aurata. The sequence goes on along the minus strand of CM052156.1, from coordinate 3,302,809 downwards.
GATACCTGTGTTCGACGCGTAGTCCAGCAGACGGAACGAGCTCGTTCCGTTTACGAATGCACGTTAAATAGAATATATAAATATATAAATATAAATCTCTCTATATATATATAAATATAAATATGCCGTCTACACTTCGAAACGACCAAATATTATTACTAGTTGCGTAAGAGTCACTTCGGGTTCGACTGTAATTTATTACAAATTTTTGTATAATCGTCCGAGGCGTCGCGGCTCGGCCCGGGAACCGCGATTGGCATCTGCGGTGCGGAAACCGCGCCGCGATTCACGCTGGCAAAGTACGAAGACGTTGTCCGTCGAAGAGGAGCTCTGTAGCCTGAAAAATAAAGAGAGAAATGCACATTCGAGAACGGGACGTTGATTTCATTCGATCGACGCGCTGTGTGCGGTTGCAATTCAAATGTAACGAATCCATTGAGATCCATTGTTCGTTCGAATTGCTGAATGGTCGCGAGGAGACGGAGCGGAGAACGGAGCGAGGACGCGGACGTTGGAATGAACGCCTGCGACGATCATAGAATAAAATAGTTTATTATAATCCACAGGAAAAAAAACAAGACATTTCCATGACGTCCGAAGACTCGCCGCTGCGTGTGTGTCGATTAACAATAGCTGTGATTATACATCGTTTTTTTTTCCTTTTTTTTTTGTTTTTGTCCATCTCTCCTTGTCCGAGACCAACGGAAACGCGAATTCGTGTATCATGTCAGAACGTCGAGGTGAGCAATACAGTGTACTCGATCAATGTTAGACTACGAAAGAAAGTTTCTTCTTCTTTTTTATTAATTTTTTTGTTTGTTTATTTCTTTACGATAATCCGCTTTTTAAATAGCGCGTAACAGATTCTGTGTTCATGTATCTGTCCATGCACACGCGCGCAGGCGTACAGATGGATAGATACATTAACAAATATATATATATATGTATATATATATTCGTGTATATATATGTATATATATATATATTTGTTTTTTAATATATATGTATATGTTATATGTATATGAATTATGTATATCGGAATACCCGTCTGAACGGAAAAACCTGGAACCGCTCTCACACAATACCACACACCGCCCACGACAGTGAGGCGCGACCGATGATCATCGATCGTCGTCATCGTAGTCTCGATTATCACGATCATCGTCGCACCTCGGTGTCCCGTGGCCGCTGAACAACGCCGCAAACACTCCGTCCCGTATACGAAGCTCGTACGATCTCTGGCGTACGAGTCACCCGATCATTTTTCACCTGAACGTCCATTTTCCCTGCGCGAATCTACGCCCGTGCCATCGCCGGATTTTTGGTAGACCGCGGATCTTTGTGCATTCGGATCTTCCGAAAGACTGAGCATCATTCTATTCTCATAATTCTGTGCTTTAGCCGCCCAAAGATTAACAACTGCGGGCACCCAAGCCTGATCAGAAACTCGTTAACACTTTGAGCATCGTACGTCTGCCAGAAACAATTCAATTTTTGTTCAATCGATAAATTATTTTGATTTTACGGAGTTCCTAAGAATGACATAAAAACAGAACAATCTATTTCGAGTGTTCCCTGCATTCTAGTACAGAATTCCCTATAACACTGGCTCTTTAACACCTATTTAAAACAGTTGGGAAATACTACAATTGTTCTTGCATACCAAACTGTGGCATTACTCGTTAATAGATTGCGGATTTTATGCATTTATGGCAAGAATGAATAGATCAAATGCAAAACAGTAAAAATCTTTAAAGGAACCGAAGTACTTATTAAACTTACTAAGAAATACATTTCTACACAGCTACTCTATTTTGCAATTAATGCTACCAACGTTAATTCCGCATAAAAATCTGCAGTTTACTCGCGAGTATAATCTATATTGTAATAAAAATTAATTAAAATGTGATAAAAGAATTGCGGTCAACAGCGGTCAAAGTGTTAACAAGTCTCAGTCGCAGCCTTCCGAAATCCGTTTAAACGTCTAAAAATTTGCGCAAACATCCGCGGCCGTCCGTTAGATCTACCGAGATCTAGATAACTAGTTTTCCAAAGCAGATTCGCGAGGAGACGACATCCAGTGATCGCCGAGATCGCGAGATTCCGAGACCGATTTTGTCGGTGGTTCGGCCTCGTCCCTTAAGTACATGAAAAGGTATAGAATTATCGATTGTAGGAGCGTATCGTGTTCTTACGATTCGATGTAAGTTCACGGTTAGTAACGTAGCGTGCTCTCTCTCTCTCTCTCTCACTCTCTCTTTCTCTCTCGCGTTACGCGTCTAATGAAATATGCCCTGTGGAAGATAGATCTCGATTCTTGAAACGATCCCTTAGCCGAATCCGGCAAACGGGAAACGAGACTGGCGAGAAGATCACCGGCGAACCTGTACAACAGTAAAATCGTCGAAGATTCGTTCCAACCCGTTACGGTTCCCCCGATTTCACCCTCTTGCGTTTCCCTTTCCTGTCGCGAACATTCCTCCCGGATCCCATCGGGGAACCGGAAACCGATCCCAGGTTACGTTATCGGATGCGAACAGACAGCGTGCGATCTTGCAAAATAAAAAGAACGCGAACGTCTCCGGCGACTCCTCCTCTCGCCGATCGCGTCAGCGGAAATCTAGCCGAGCTGTTCATTCCCCGAGGTCTCTATTTCGCGATTAGAAGCTTTCCAACACCTGAGTATAGAGCCTCGGGAATTCTTCAGATTAACGAGACACTCCCTGATACTTTTCCAAGAAGCGTAATTCGAAGATCTCATCTGAATTGCATTACTGCAATCTCGAAAATTGATATCAATCCTCCAGGCAGCCATTTTGGTTGCACCGGTTAGGACTCGCGTATCATTTAAATGAAGAAAATTGCCGCAGCAGTTTATAATACACAATTTCTACAGAAATAACTGAATTTTCGATCAGTTAAGCAAGACACTAAAGTTAAAATGGACAACATATTGCGAGAAAGCAATCCTCGTTTCCGACTAGATACCAATGCGTAGTATCTATTTATTTAAAAATACTTTTGACTGCCAGAGCGTCTCCTGGCATCGACGTTCAAAATGCACAACACCGACGTGCTAAAAATTGCTCGGACTAAACCGCTCACGCGTGCGCCTTTAATAAACAGCAGGGATTAACGAGCAGACGGCGGCAAGAAACCGGAAGAGACGTTCGTCGCGGGCACTGAAAACGGGTTCGAGCACAAGGCGAAGCCACGAAGAGGAGACCAAAGATATTATGGCACGGGAAGCGACCGTAGATCGCTGATGCGAAGAACAAAGCTGCGATCGCTGGCGGATAAGCCGGCGATTCGAATTTCGAATGAGATTCCTTGGAACTGGTGTCGATGAAACGACAGGGAAGAAGTCTCGTCGCGTTCTAAAGAAAGAAGGAAGGGAAAGGATGTCTCGAAGTGGGCCAACGCCACCTTCGGACGGGAATCGAGCATCAATCGCGCAGCCGAAAAGCAAGCCGAGCACGAGAAAACGCGAGCGATTCGCTCCGATCGTGTACGAGGGCCAAACGCGGCCGAGAATCGCCGCGGAGTTTAGTTTTAGCGACGGCACCGCCGGGCAATTTTGGAGCGGCCGCGACCTTTCCTCGTTTTCTCCGCGTTCCTGCGCTGCATTTGCGTTTGCGCCTCTCTCGCCTGAACCTTTCGTTCTCCCCTGTTTTCGAGCACACGATCACCGACATCGTGAGACTGAAACCGGACACTGCGAACCTTGATCCCTAAATGCTCGGATAGTACGAATAATAATTAATATAGCGGAGAGAATACACCTCTGCGCCGATAGCTAATACAAAAATACTGTTCTGTTGCACCATATCTCTTTCTACTATCCCTAGTATCATTATGCATAATAATCCCTGTAGTTCTCTTTTTTATATTTCTTTTTTAAAAACGCTCCTTCGATCGGTGTCGAGGAAAGTAGGGAAAGAAAAAATACTGAACGAGGAGTGTTTCGAGAAAGTGTCACCGAATTCGTTCCCTTTTCCTCTCTCTCTCTCTTTTTCTCGATTGATTCCATTTGTTCTAATTGATTTTTGTCATCGTAATCGGTTTGAGAACGATACTTCGAAGAATGAAAACGCGGAATCGCTCGAGTGCACCGTCCGGAAAGTCCGTGCGTGTGTGAAAGATCGTGCGAAGATTACGTATACTCATTCGACGGCGCGCGTTCCTCTTTTTCTCTCTTTCCCTGTCTCTTTCTCTCTCTCTCTCTCTCTCTCTCTCTCTCTCTCTCTCTGTCTCCTTCGTTCGATAAACACGATGATACAATTTCTGCAGAATTGACCGCATATCTGAGAGAGAAAACGGACAGCGGGAAAGAAGGAGATAGAGAGAGATTCCGATTCAGTCGGAATCGGTCGCCGGCATTTTCACGGAAATCTCATAATTACCAGTCATGATATGCGAACGACACGGGCTAACGGACCGTTTGCTATTCCCCCTTATTTTGTCGCCGATTCTCCGGATTCATTTGCTCTCTCTCTCTCTCTCTCTCTCTCTCTCTCTCTCTCTCTCTCTTCCATGCTTCTGTTCTCTCGTTTAGCGTGATCGTTCGATTTAATTGTAAACGGGCCCGGCGAGCGAGCCCTCCCCCTCTCGTTTCCTTTATTCGCTACGATTATTAATTGTATAGTTATATATTTGTTTTTTTTCTTTTTTAATATATTCAGCATCACAGTAAGATAGCGCCCTTCATTATTAAGTGATCGTCGATCAGCTCGGACCATTTTTCTTTTTACTTCTTCTTCTATATTTCATTCCTCTCAACAACATACTCTATACAACAACACGTGTTCATACATCGTCGAATATCAGTGAAATCGCCGATGATGTTCATGCCATATCACGCACATGATTGGTACGATCGTGTTCGTGTGATAACCCCCAAGTGGCAGATCAACCGGAAACGGAGCCATTGGAAATGAAAACCGTACGAAAAAAGAACGACAGATTATCTGTAACAACCGATCGATAACACGCGGCGACACGCGCGCCCATCGACGAATTTCGTGGGCGTTCGGCCGCACGCGGGGGTGGACGTTAGTTAAAATGGAAAACCGCGGATCGAATCGAAACGGAACGAGAGATAAAAAGGATCATCGACAGTCCTCCGGTTCGAGACTCTCGAACCGGCAACAACACGAGCAGAACGCTCCAAGGGAAGAAACTATTTGTACGATAGGTTCGAAACGAGTCGTCTCTCCTTCCCTCTCCCTCTTACTCTCTCTCTCTCTGTTTCCCCTTTTCAGGAGAACGACCAGAAAAGTGGGTAATAAATATCTCATATAAACCGATCGAAATCTTTTCCTTCCTCTCGCGCGGGTTCAATGCTAATTAACGTGGATTTAAGGGAGGAACTGAAGTCTTTAAAAAGACACAACCTTCGATAGACCAGGTTTTAGACGAGGCGCGGACAGGAGGGCTGTGGCGTTGATTAAAAATTTCTATTAAGTACAACGGCGAATCGCACCGTTCGTTGGTGAAACGTGTTTTAAAATAATTAATGTAAAAGACGAACCGGTCGATGAATCATTTGCTCTGCAGATCTCCCGACGTGTTTCCAAGATTCGTACACGAAATTGTTCTCACGGTGGTCCCTCCTGTCCACGACGATTGTTAACGTTTATTTGTTAATTCCCCATACGTAGGCCCTCTAGGACTAGCTGGTTAATGGGTCGACGCACTCGAAACAACGTTAATGACCGTGTCTAACTAGCTTTTGGTGGACTGTCTACGCTTTTCGTTTTCGTTCCGATCTATCTGTAAAAGTAGCGAAAAGATGAATTCTAGAAATAGACACTTATAATTACTCTGAAAATAAATAGTTACAAAAATAAGCGAGCATTTTATGCTTAAAATACCTTAGGTAAAAAACTTAATTAATTTGCACCACATTACGGAGTGGAATGTGTGGTCATCTCTATTATACTAGATCGTAAAAAGCGTAATTCTAACAGAACTGTTTCAACTACCTGTGTAAAAAACATCAACGACAACTTCGTCTAAATCTTTTTACACGTTGATTACTCGTGGTGCGACAGAGCTCAATAATTAAAAAAATAATAATAATATTCATAATATTATTAATAATAATAAAAGAAAAAATAAAACACGTGATTCAATAAATAAGAGTGCAACAAGAGATTAAAAATAGGACAAAAGGACGCGATCGATATCGATCGACTGGTCGATGATCGTCGGTACTCGCAGTAATAAATAACTGTGCTGAGAAATCTGGTATCTCCGCGAAGATTACCCGCTATATAATTGTTCGATTAATCATCTCGCTCTCTCTCTCTCTCTCTCTATTTTTCCTTCACACACACAAACACACTCCCGCCCACCCCCCATCCCTTGTTCAGTTCACAGCTTTTCAAACACTGTGGAAGAAAGAAGACATTCTACACGCGAAATAGATTCCCAACTTGAAAAATACGAAACGCAACAGCACTCACGATACCCCGATATCTAACTTAAAAATCGAGTCAACTTTTGTTTTTTTCTTTTGTACTCTTCTACAAACTCGCTCGTGTCTACCTTACCTACGTCCTTTACGTGACGCACAGGTGCGTCCTGCAGGACCTCGAACAGCCTGCTATCGCGACGATCCGATCCAAATTCGATTCCCCATCGGATCGTCGCGAGTTGAACAGCGCTCGAACGAAACGGCACAAAATTTATCACCATTGACCGGGGACCCCTGGCTTGTTCAAGGCCGCGGAGTGACCTCGGCATCGGGAAACTCAATCGGAAACAAAAAACGAAACCGTGAGCGAAGACTGAGATTCTAACGATACGCTACGGAGGCATCACTATCCACCTCCGTATGCGTCTGTGCTCGCGCCACCGATATCATTCTCAAACGACAGAAACGAATCTAGTGGCACTGTGTCAATACTTTACGATGCCGAAACGGCGGTCGACGAACTTATACTATTCCCGACGCGTCCTTTTGGGGCGTTGATTGACTCCGACCTCGTCGGTGCCCCGCGACTTTTTACCGATTTGTACCTGACTCTGTGCGGTTAACTGCAACGAAATCGCATGAGTGTTCAACTTCTCGGCCAACAGCAGGTCCTTCAGACCCTTCATCTTCTGACTGTACAACGTTATCCTCGGCTTCTCGTTCTCCGAGTCAGTCTCTACCTCGGGGTCGAGGTTCTCCTGAGAGGTGGAAGGCGCGGGTGGAAGAGCGTCGTCCGGTGGGGCGACGAACGGCTCCCCGCCGCCTTGCAAGAGGTAATCTCTGTTAAGTATTTTTTCGCTGCAGGCTGCCGTTAAAGCTTGAATACTGGGATGCATCGGAGCCGGGTTCGAGGGCACCTTGGACTCGAGGGACTTGATGAGGTCGCGAGCCGCGTTGCCTCTCTCCTTCGTTTTACAGTAATTGTTGTTGTTATTGTTTAGTGGTTCCTCTGGGCTAGTCTCGCGCTTCTGCGCCCGCTCCTCTTCTTGCTTGGCCTCCGCGTCGTAGCAGTCGATGATGACCTGGGCCCGGATGCTTGCATCGAACTTGGAGATCGTATTAACCAAAGGCCGGGCCCAGCCAATGTGCAGGACCGGCGTGTTCGCGCCCTCTTCCCACTGGCAAATGCCGTCGTAGAACCTCAGCAGATAGGCGAAGCATCGTGGTTGTCGCAGCAGACGCTCGTCCGCTCGCACCGTGTGCGGAATCAACTCGTTCGCTATTTCCAGCAGCTCCTTATAAATTTCCCCGTCATCTCTCGAGTAATCGTACCTGCCGCGTTAACGTTAATGAACAGTGGTTCCCTAATCTAGCTAGGCACCGGTACTCTAATCTACTTACTTCCTCAAAACATCTGCTGCATCCGCCCACGACGCTAGAGCATTCGCATGTAGACCGTGTCTGTACAAATAGCCACCTTGATAGGTGTACGGATACACATGAGCATTTCCATAATACTTTCTCGCGGACCGTATGGCTTCCTGAAAGAGGCGGGACATCGTCCATTGGAAGCAAACTAGCAAAACACCCTATACGTACCTGAAAGAGGTCTATGGCGGGCGGTCTGCCAGGCGTCGACGCCGCTTCTTCCAAATCTCCTAGGTTCCCCAGAGCCATGGGATACTTTGCTAGGTGACCCAAATCATACAACAACCACAACAGCTCTTGTTGCAGCAGTGCCACTTCTGCTGCATCCGCTGTTGCGCTCAAACTAGGATTTATAGCCGAGACTATAGTGGCTACCTCCATTGCCCTTGAGCATACCACAGCCTGGCCATTTACATACAACCACGACCTGGAGGCTACCCCAGGTTCCACTGGCTGACCTCTTTTGTCCTCATTTCCTTTCCCTATAAAAATATAGATTTTGTCAGTCTTGAAATTCGTTGGAATTTAAATTTTCTATATGAATTCAATGAAACAAACTCTATAATATAAACTCTATATATTACCGTGCCATGTTACTTCAGCTGTTTCAGTCCCATTCTCCCCATAGACTACCCAGGCATGGTCTTCAGACATGGCAAGGTGTACATCTTTAAAGCCTAAGACTTGACAGCCTGCTACCACCGCGAATGCCACTCCAAAACAGTCCAGCTTGTTTGCTGTGAGGTAGCTGTATAGACTTTGCAGATGCGCACGGTCCTTGTAGTAGCTCCTGGTTAAGGAGTTCCATATCACGTCGGAGACCTTTTTGACGAGCTCCCGGGTCGCGTATTTGGTGTCGTAGACCGTGAGGTCGACAGCCCCTTTGATCACAGCGTGGAACTTGGTGTAAAGCGCCTCGGCGATGTGGAACTCCACCGCCGGCAGTTTCGGCTCGTCGTAAACAGTGGTTTCCTGCGACGCGAATGTACGGTTGCAGGTTAGGGAATTCTCGACTGCGCCGACGAGAATCGAGAGCAACGCCAGGTCCGGCTCCGAGCTGTTTTCCAGCTGGTTCTGGAAGATCTGCACGATGGACGAGATGCTCCGTATTGGAAAGAGCGCCTTATCCTCGTCCCGAAAACCCGCCATGTCGCGAACGGCAGGCTACCACGCACGAGATCGAGCACCGTCTCTCAAGCCACGAGTGTCATCCTGCGTTCTATTAATCTTGACAGAAACCCTCGGCGAAGCACCGCGATCCGTTCGGTTTCCCCTTGGTCGACTAACGTCGCATCCTAGACAACGTTGATTTCCTTGCTCGGGACGCGAAACTATCACATTTCCGCACCATAAAATGTATCACAACCGCCGTAACTCACCTAGCGGCGCGCCGCCACTAGGACCGTTTCCATTGAGCTCGCCTCCGTAACATCGTAGTCGGCACGACGCAATCAGAAGGCGAGTTTCCTTGTGAACGACGCAACAACGTTAAGCCTGTACGCGCGCGCGCTTGCTCGCGATCGTTTTGCGTTCCAGAATTTTCCAGAGGTATCGGGAATACGCATTAATCGATTTATGTTTTTAATTCGATTGAATAATTAACGCAACTTTCACTCTCGTACGATTCTCGAAAGATGGTCGCGAGACAAATGTGTCAACCCCATTTTACGCATCACTTCGACCAATTGCGTTTTATTCGGTAACAAATAAAATCGAATTGAAACACAGTCGCAGGGGATTGAAATATTTTTGTTGCTCGTACGAGAGTCGAGGAGTCGATAAGAGATTCGGATAACTTTCGATTCAAAATTATAATTCCACCTAAGGAATTGGATTTGTATCAAATTGTATGTACGACTTAATATTAATACATAATAAGTTTGCGGAGCAAGTAACAGTAGCGAAGACCTAGTCGTAATAAGTAATGTCGTTTTGGACGCTATAGTATAGAACCTATGTTTTCGAATTCAAGGACATCTGCTTACCATCCTGTAGATTGTTTCTCGACACCAGTCTTCGGCTTCATGAATATTTAAACATTCATTCATTTGGATATTAGTCACTTAGAATGAGTCAGATACACAAATGAGTTGCTTCCTTCTCTTCGAAATTTCCAATTTGAATGAAACTGTTCTTTCAAAGCGAACAGTGGCGTCGTCTGACGGCGGTATTTTGTAGCTGTAGCTTGAACGTTACCGCAGATGTCGCGTCAAGTTCAAATTATTCAGTTGGAAGCTCGTTGAAATATGTTCGAAGAATATAGTAACATCGCTAGAAAGGACGTTTAATTATGATTCATGGACGATTAATTATCGATAATGTTAATAACGACGTGTTATCCTCACGACTGTGTAAGTAAAGAATACGTTCGACTAACGGCTAGTTACTAATTTGAATAGTTTAAGATGGCGCCAAAGGCGCAGTACGCATCAGATTTGTTTCTACGTCCGGATCTCTTGCTGTTTCTCTCAACTCCAAAGTATTTTTATTCTATCAATTCGCACACGATTAGCATAAATTTATTGAGTAGTATTGTCGTTTAATACCGTGCACAATATACTACTGCGAGAAGACAAATACAACATGAAAGTTACGATAAAGAGTAAGTATACCAAACGGCGTTACTGTTTGTTTATATTTGTTGTTTTCGTTTGATAATTCAGAGAAAAGAAATGACTTCAATGACTATATGTTTACGATTATTAATAAATTATTCTCTCGTATGCTTACACACCTATTTTTTTCTTGAAAATGTATAACTAACTGAAACATGTTTTATAGGTTGGACCGGTGTTGCCACCTGGCGCTGGATAGCGAACGATGACAATTGCGGCATATGCAGAATGCCCTTCGATGCAAGTTGTCCAGATTGCAAAATTCCAGGAGATGATTGTCCATTAGGTAAGTGATACTTCTTTTTTATTTGAATAAATTTCTATCGACGGTTAGATCCCACGTTATGTCTCTCGCGCAAGTCTCGTCCGCCATCTTTGTTGTACTACAGCATATTCTATACGAAATAGTACAAATACGAAACAAAAATGAATTAAAACTAAAGGTAACAAAATTCAATTTTCAATTTTGTGTTTGAATTATTCATAATATTTGTACTTTTGATTTTCACTTTATGTAACTTTAAAAAACACTTTTATTATATTTCCTGCACTCTTAAAGGAATAGACTTGATTTTTATGCAACTTTGGTAGATATTATTGCTTACCAAAACGTTTGACCCATATTTACATGGTCGCCATTAACATGTAACCAGTGACAACAAACATCAGGGGCTGTGGTGTAGATAACATTACTACCACTTTACTCCCTTTGATTCTCATTGCATGTTTACTTACCAAATTCACCTCTACAATGTTCTCTGCATCCCCAAGGAAATATACTTGAGTTTTAATGCTACTTTGATAAATAATTAGTTTGATACCTATTTATATAATTGCCATCAACATGCAAGCAGGGACAACAGACTAAGGGGGTGGAAAACATATTTGAGAATATTTTCAGAGATATTAGACCTAAAAAGAGGTGCAATTGTAAGGGGTCTAAGAAACTTCAATGACTATTGTATGAATTTTATAGTTAAACATATCCTAGCATGTTTGCTCAGCAAAAGTTAGTTTTGTAACTGCTATGAGACTATAGGAAAACCGGGTGCTGTTAGTAATGAACTGCAGGACTGCACAATAGTCGCGTTACTTCGTCATCGAAAGGAGGTTCCTTTCTTCACCCCTAGTGCTTGAAAAGATTGCGCCCGAGAAGAATAGATCCGCATGATGCCGGTTAGGGGACCGCTCGAAAATTGCCGCCGCTCATTCTGCGCAGTTGCGGGTGGAAATATCGATCGGTGTGCGGAGCGAACCGGATCCCCCGCATACCACTCGAAACAGAGGGCCACACAAAACACAGAGCGTATTACGGGGGGCACGCGTACTCTCGCGTGTCGTGTGCAATGTAAACGTGTAACGAACGCCGGTCGGGAAACAGTGCTCCTTCAGAGAGAGAGACAACAAGAACAGGAAAGCGCGGCCCGCGAACGAAAAACGTTCCTCTAAAACACCGATCCCGATGTTGTTCCAGTTTGGGGACAATGCTCGCATTGCTTCCACATTCACTGCATCATGAAGTGGCTGCACTCCCAGCAAACCAGTCACCTATGCCCGATGTGTCGTCAGGAATGGAAGTTCAAGGAGTAACTGGTTTCACGATGGTCCCGCAGGTGTCAGCACGCAACGAGTAATCCAGGTAACGTCCCGCACCACCTGTACTTATGTAGGAGACAATGCGGTTGAATCCAATTGTCACCGCTTTCAATGAAACCTTTGGTGCACGCGCTGCGGTCTTTGGCGCGCGGATACTGTAAGCTGGATCCTAGCTTGCATTCCAAATTGGGTACTATGCTGTTTTTTAAGTCCTGAACTAAATTGTAGTCTGCATTGTAGCTTAGGTCCTAGTCTGCGTCCTAGTTTATGTTCTAATCTTTGTTCTAGCTTAGGACCTAGCCCCTACAGAAGATAGTGTAGTCGGATTTGAATTTTCACAACTTGTAGCACCAAAGATAGCTTCTGCAAGTCCCCTACTTCAGTTGATAGACCTAAGATCTAGCGGAATGACATCAAAACATAAATGATAGCGTTGGAGCAGTCGAAGAGGGTCCTTTCTAGGGATCTAGCCCCCGTTTACGATGAAATGGTACCGAAAGTCAGCGATGCAGCGAATTGTATCCGTCGTGATTCATGCGAGTATCGGCAGCATGGTTACGTAACGAGCGTTTCCTCGACGGTTTTGTTCATCGCAGGAGCGCGATACCGTGAACGGAGCCCGGAGTTATCCAACGCCATTTTCACCGGTCCCGCTTCCTACATCGGGGAGTCCTTGACGCAACCATGCGTTTTCCAATAATGGTCCCCGCGTGGGGCGACGCCGACGCTCGCAGCGATTTTCCTGCGACATCGGCTCGCGAAAAATTGGGAACTCGTTTCCCCGGATGAATCGGGGTGAAAGTAGAACAGTCGGGAAATAGAGTGTGAATGAAACTCGAATGGTCGTGCGATATGCCGAACAGGGAGCCTGTTTCAGAAGCTAGGTTCTTCTAGGCCTTCGTTTAGAGGATCGTTTTGGAGCGATCGGCCGTTTTTTTCGCGGGCACGCGTACTGCGTGGTGGAGATAAATGGTACGGGTCAGTCGAAAGGTTTCGAGCGCTGGGAAGCGGGCATAGCGAGCGGATTCGAACGCCTTAGCGATGCAGTTCGCGCTGAACGAAGCGAGCAGAGACCTAGTGGTCCCTTCCCTTTTCCTCCTTCTCCCGCTAGCATACTCTTTCTCCTGTTTCTCTGTTCCGCGTGCTGGTCCCTGGGTTACTCTCTCACGCGATATCCCGACGATACGGAGCTTAGCTCGGAATACATCGCCAGATCGAAAAGACACCTTCGATCTTCTAAAGCTCCCCTTTGTTTCCAACCAGGTGCATCCATTCGTTCTTTCTTTTCATACGCTTGACGCATCCGATCATACCCGGCCTCCTTTTCACGCCGTTTTCTCCTCCGTGCACGCGAGGGCCGTTTATTCGGCCAGCAATTAGCGGTGATTCTATCGAGAAACCCGCGATTCACGGAGGATCATCTTCTGGCATGGTACGCCTATGCTGGCAGCTCGCTCGGTCCCTCGTCTGTCGGCTCAGCCCTCTTCGTTATCCATTCCATTCTATCTCTGCTCTCCCTCTCTCCGACTCAGAAAGAGAGAAAGAGTTCTCTATCCCTTTCTCTCTCTATCTCTCTCCGATCTCCCCTCTTTGTTGCTCCGCGGCCTCTTACTCCCTCACACACGATCGCATGCAATCGCGCACACGTACGTATCTCCGTGTCTGTGCGCGTGTATCGTCGTCCACGGAGAGGTAGGCACAAAGCCTCTACGTACACCGCGTCTACTGCCTACCTGATGCCACGAGAACTCGGGCTCTCGAGCCAGTCACGTGGTTTCTCGAACGCGAAGGATGTTTGTGGGATCGCGAAGTCAGTTCGCGGCGGTTCGTTCAACGGGCAAGAGAGAGAAACGTCCAGAAGAAGGAGGAAGAAGAAGAGGACACGGCGTCTCTGTGGTAGACCAGTGGGACAGGAACAGGGACAGCCAGGAACAGGAATAGGGAGCAGGGGGGAAAGAGGGGGGGCCGTTGATACGTGGATAGAGAGGATAGAAGGAGCGGCAGTGGATCGAGGATACTCCAAAGTTCCCACCGTGTCCTCGTCGATGGAACGCGTTCGCTGCGTAGCGACAACGTTTTGTGCGCGCTATTCTCGATAGCCTAAGAATTCGGATCACCGGTTGTTTTCGTGGCTCCGACGAGAAGCAGTTCAAAGCGAGAACCGCTAGAAAGTAGGCTCTCGGGGAAGCTGAATGATAAAGCGCGTATCGCCGCCGCCGCCAGCGCGTCGCTATCGTTGTCGTTGTTGCTGTCGTTAGATTGGCCTGCTCCTTTTCTAATTGCGAGTGAACAGAGGCTGCCGGAAGTCTCGGTAAAAACGCGGCGAACAGGCTGGAAAACGCGAGAGCCTGGTGGAACGGTACTATTGTCGATGAACGCGGAGAACGTTTCTGTTCCCGTAACTCTGACTCAACGATGAATCGCGCGCCGAAACGGTCCGTGGAAGTGGGAGAAGTGGTTTTCAGTGAAACAAGAAGATAATCGCGTCTAGATAGGAGCCGCTGGGACATGCCAGTGAAGCGGGACCCGTTCGGATAGACGATCTCGAAGAAGAATGCAGTTGGCAGCGACGCAGAGGCCTCACCCACCGCCCGTGCCGCCGCGACCCAGCCGGCAGGTGGTCGCAGAGGCCCTTAAAAGATCCCCAAGGCCGCCCTGTCCGACTAGGCAGGCCCCACCGCCGCCCAACACCAAACCCTGGCGATCCGATCAAGAGCAACCGGCGGGTCAGCAACAGGTGTGCGTGGCCAACGCCGGCCGAACGGTCGTTTACGAGTCGACGACCAAGGAATCGATCCCCAAAGAAACCGGCAGCGAGACTACCGAGGCTCGGGTCACCGACAAGGATCGAGTCACGAGGAACGCGAGTGAAAGGAGCGAGAGGGAGGAGGAGGACGACCGTCTCCGGCGGAGTCCGCAGGAGAAATATCGTCCGCATCCCGATCCTCAGCATCTCGAAACCAACGAACCGGTAGATCCACGGCAGAATCAAGTTCGAGGTCGTGACCAGGTCCAGACAGAGTCCAAGGATTACAGACCCGATCCAGCCTGCCCTGTCGATCGTAAACGTCTCGACAACGACAGACTAGAGTCTTTCAAACCTCCGGTGCAACCGAAATGCAACGCGTCCGTTCGCGACGAGGGCCGCGGGTCGTCTAACTCCGATAGATCGAAATTCCATTCCGAGAAGAGTGGGGCTGAAGCCGAAGCCCGACCGACTCCCACTCGCAGGTCGTGTTTAGCGAAAAATCGGGACGCTGTCGCGAGGAAACCCGCGACGAACGCGATTTCCTCCGAAGAGGGTTCGAGCGTGAATGAAAACATCGAGCCCGCCTCGAACGTTGACCGTGCCACGATAGTCGTTATCGACGAACCAGAGCGTAAAGCTGCGTCCGACGCCGATGACGTGGACGAGCAGAATGGAACCGCGAACGAGAACGAGAACGACAACATTCATCGGCAAGATTGGCTCGACGCCGGTGTCCAGTACTCGTCCACGCAAATCACCCTGTCCGGCGAAGACAGTGACCGAGTCAATGGGCTCGACCGATGCGAGAACGAGAAAATCGGTGACCTTAATTTTCTGAGGTAACCCATCCCCCTTCCCTCACCAGGAATCCATCGTAATAGACAAGATCGTTTTCTTCGTAAAGCCTGCTAATAAGTAGCTAAAATGCTCACCGTCTAGACGCACTGTTTTTCTCATTAGCACCGCTCAATTTAGCGTAGCAAGCACCCATTGGTCCAATAACTCAGGAGATTGTTTCGAAAACGAATTGTCAATTGTACACCGTTTATAGAAAAGCGACACTAACGAGGCGAGTGTCTTACATCGCGTGTCCGGTGCAGAAACATAATCGCGATATCGTGATATCATTAGAATACGAAGATCGCGGTTAGGTGCGAGCCAATTAGAAGATAGATATCGGAATGCGACTGGGTTCGTCGTTCAACTTTCTCAAGTAACACGATGCAATCGAGACGGATACTTCGCATGATTAATTGGATGTCAAAGCGCAGGCTACCGGGTGATTTTAGTCTTCATTCGGTGGAGTCGTCAGTCTGACGAGGGATTTTCCTTTTTCAGCCTACAAGAGAGAATCGCGATGTCTTCCCTGCAAGGTCTACCGCCGCTGCCCAGGAGCCTGAGCGGTTTCAACCTGAGTGCTGGCGGAAGAGGCGAGGGTTGCGAACCTCCGCCCCCGCCCACCAGGTCGTCGAGCAAGACTCAGAGAGGCGGCAAAGTCGCTATTCAATCGTCGTCCAGACCATCGCCACCTGCCAGACAGCTGACCACTCTGGACACTCAGCTGGCAATACTGAGAAGAGAAATGGTGATTGCCGAAACCTCATTGCACCCTGTTCTGCATATATCTCCTACCGATCTTCGTTATAATTCCTAAACGCTGGGAGTCTTGATTGAAAAACAGATCACGCGTCGTCATGTGCCCTAGTAAACGCTGGATCGCGGAACGGCGATCGATATTAGGAAAAGATTACGTTTTTCCCTGGAATCCGGTGATTGGCGCGTTACGACACAACTATGCGCGGTGGAAACAACAATTTTCTCCTTTGCGTTACGTAAAACGCTTTCGACCGGTCAGACACGGGATGGTCATCGCCGAAGGAGTAAACAATTTTATAGAGATACAGTTGCTCAGTCATTTGAGTGATAAGTAGCTATCAGAAAAATTCCTCGACGAAGATAGTTGTCAACGTTGTCGACGATTGCGTTATTCCTTATCGTACAAAATTCTTCGTTATTCCTGTTTTCAACTGTTCTCGTCGACTCTGTCGATGCGACCCGCTATCTCGGGGCCAGGCCAACGCGTGGGTAAACTACAAATCATGCTGAATATGTATTCGTAGCGTGGGACAATATGCGGAAGAAACAGGTATAAGCGTTTATATCATCGCTCGTTCCGTCATCGCGTTACCTTTTTCATGATAGCGGTTGGAGGGGAATTACAAACGTATGACGCGCGCTCAAAAAACATGTGGTATCGATCGATGACCAGAAAAACATGTACGATTCTGCCTGCCAGCAGAGCTAATAGTTTAATAGTCAATCCAGACACGAAGCGAACTGGCACAGCCGCTCCCACGCTGCATTCCCTCAGGCGTGACTCCCCCCTTTACCACCTTTTTCTGGCCGTTCTCTTTCACCTTCGTTGCTTCCACCTCTGCTCTGTCCTTCCTCCTCCTCTTCTTCTCTTCTTCTTCACCTTCCTTCTCGGTACACCGGCACGCCGACACCTCTCATTTCCATTCTCATTTTGCGCCTCCTATGCAACTCCCCCTTTCTTCGTTCCCACGGAGCAGTTGCTTACCTGCTTGCCTGCTTGGAAATAACGTCGTTTCAGTCCGTAAACCTCGGATCAGCGTCTCTAGACAGAGTTTCCTTCCTCCATATGCGATCATGATACTTTCTTTGAAATAATTGCTTAATGTGAATCAACCATTTGGAATCGTTTTATAGTTTGGACTCCGGCAGCTGGATCTGTCCTTGCTCTCCCAGTTGTGGTCTCTGAATGAGTCTATCCAGGAATTCCGGCAGCTTCTGCAGGAACAAGAAGACAGAGCACCGTCGCCCTCGCCCAGCAGCGAAGAAGGGGACGACACCTCCTATGGGACCCATCCTCCGCCACCTCCGAGAAGAGCAGCGCCTGTTGCTCATCATCACAGACCTCCCAGACCACCTAGACCAGCTAGGCCGCCTCCCAGCGACGAATCACCGTCCAGTGAAGAATACGGAGCTGTATGAACCCTCGAGGACCCTCGAGCACCATCTCGAGCTGTTGAACACAGAAATGTTCTTATACCGGAATATATCCCAGTTTCAACGAATGCTGAAATGATCACGCGACTTGTCTAACGTTTAGGTGAATTTGGACAGTTAGGGTAAATCGTTCGGCCGTTAACGAGTCGAAACGATGCGATGGAGCGCGTCGAATGTAATTAGTACGAGGAGCTTGTTGCTGTTCGAAGGTACCTGCGAAAACCAATTCCACGGCAGAACCACCGCAATCCTTATTCTCTTAGGTGCGTTAAAGACGTTCATGTTGGGTTGGGCACTGAACCACGTAGTATAGACCGTTCGTTGAACCAAAAAGCTGACCATGTCGATCCAAAAAAAAAATGATACAACGACTTTTTGTGCATAATTTTGTGAGCGGTTGGAAAGCGAGCGGTTGCGCAGAAAGATCTCGAAAGTAAAAGGAGAAGCACGTGTGCGAACATTAGAGAAATAATTTTTTCAGTTGTGCAATGAAGTTATTTTATTGCTTTATCTATTGCAAATTTATATTTAATTTAATAGATTTTATAAATAAGTGAGCACATACTCCAAAAAAGTTTCAGTAGACTCGATTCATTCAAGCTGTCAGTTCCTCAGAGAACCTAGCTTTCAGCAAAAGAATGATATGATTCATCAGACTGATTTTGATGAATCTCTATTGATCTGGAAATTAAGGGATACTTGTATAATTCTCGATAGGGGTTGATATTTTAGTTGCACGCGTACTATCTCTTCTATTTGTGATAGCAGTCGACGGGGCCTTTAATTAATTATGATATATGCAACCGTTTGTGCAATCTTGATCACTCCCGTGATGATTTGACGACCACGACGGATCCGAGCCTGTGAATCGACAAAATTGCTAGTGAGTTCCAAAGAATTGCGTTCGAAAATCCTTCTGCCTCTCTTCCACGTTTCACCGCCGTTGCATTACGTCCATTGCAGAGATTTCTTTCTTGTTAATACAAATAGAAACGCACTGATACAAATCAACAAGATGTCGTCGAGTTGTACAACGGCGATCTGCCCGACGAGTTCTGTAGATTAATTCGAGTGTGTAAAATAAAGGTTAAGACGTGAGGTACAAATAAACGAGCTGTAAGATAAAAATGCTCGTTCCTATTTATCACTTTATGTTTTCATTGCAGTAATGCTTCGTTCGAATTTAAATAATATTCCCGCAGTTTTCGTTGCGGTAACATGGCGGACTATTTGTTTTAACGAAAAGTTTCGTTCTGGACCAGTTAATTAGATCCATTAGCAAGAATAGGAAGTAAAATCTACACTGGAAACTCTTACATTTCATTCTTTTAATTCTAACGTAATTATTTGCTTATTTTTAATAGTTTTCTCTCGGTTATTATTCAAATTACCGTTACGCCAATATGGCGGGCGGCTCCATCTTGACTATCTGGCGGGAAAGGACGAGTTGCATCGCGGTTGGATTTGTCAGCGAAGATTACTCTAGTAAAACTTATTCTGGACACTTTAATATTTGGTATGCTAATTATCAGGACTATAAAGATCGTTTTATAATTAATTGCAAAACGATATTCGTTTTAATCAGCCCCCTTGTGGTGATTCTAGGAATTATTGCCAAGGAGGTTATGGTCGCCGTGTCCACCGGTGTTTAAAGACTGAAAGAATTAATCTAAACGAGATGGCTAATGAACACGAGACTAATGAGAAAGGTAAAAAAAGGAAGAAGAGGCGATCTCACATGCAGATGGCAAAGAAGTTCGCGAAAGGGCGAAGTCATGGCTCCCATTTAGACTCTGACACATACCAATACATGGTGCGAATTTTGGAGCTGATGAGAGGTGAGTTTTCAACATTGGAAGAGAAATTAATATTCGTAAATAATGTGTACGAGCAAACCATCGGCCACGAGATCGAATATGCCCAGAATCAACTCGGATCCAGGGTGATCGATTCGCTTTTGAATTTCGCGAATCTGAGTACGATTCAGAGGTTAGTCGATGCTCTTTGGGCTTCTTTGCGAGTAATCGTCAACGATAGGTTTGCCAGCCACGTGCTCCAGAAGATCATAATCGTTTGCGCTGATAGGGGAAATAAAGACATATCCAAACAGGAAACTTCTGATGCTAATACAGATTCTGCTATACAGGTAAAAGAATCAGAAATAAACCAATATAATGATATTGTATTTAAACTGAGTAAATACCTCATAAATAATAAAGAGGAATTCGTATTCGATACATATGCGAATCATCTGTTGAGAACTGTTGTAGAATGTCTAGGTGGTTTGATAGATAAGACCGAAAGCAATGACAAAAAGAAATTGGTGTATGGTCCTCGGCGTCAGGTGACTCCAGAGTACAAGAAGTTACTGTTTGTTGCTTGCAACAGTTTGCAGATGTGGCCTCAGTTTCTAGAGTTTGGTCGAGATGAGTTAACTTCTGGGATGGTGCAATGTGTTCTGCACACTTTGAAAGACATCTATCCAGATCTTCTGGAAGTATACATTAAGAAAATTATTAATGGATGCTTCAAACCAGGGGAAGGTCAGCGCTCCCATGTTTTCGATGCAGAATGTTCTTCTAGATTATTGGAAGCTTGTCTTGCAGTAGCAAATGGAAAATTGTTCAATGAAATTTACGAACAATATTTCTCTAATAAATTAGAAGAACTGTCTTCAACAGAGAATGCAAACTTTAGCGTGCAGAGGCTGTTGGACCACTGTGACTCAAAGGAAGACTTTGAGAAAATATTTGACGAGATTGCGCCTTGCGTTTCTAAGATCCTCAGCAAAGGATACAATGGGGTTTTAGCAAGCTTAGGGAATGCTTGCTTAAGGATGAAAACTAAACAGGGTGCGTTCGTCACAGCTCTCTTAAAAGCATTTAATTGCGAGGCGAACGAGAGACAGCAGAATATTGTTCTGTGTTTAGCGTCTCTGAAAACGTGGGAACAGCTGGACGATTTGAAGAAACAAAGTACCTTGAAGCTGTTCATCAGTCTCCACGGGAGTCTGATTGTGCAGGCTATCCTTAAATTTAATAAACCAATCAAGGTAGTTAATTCTGTGTTAGAAATTAATGTGGAGGACCTGCTGAACTTATTCAGCGATCCAAAGGGCAGTCGTATAGCGGACGTCTTCATGAGCAGCGCATATATTGGTGAGAAAAGTAGGGAAAAACTTGCGAAGAGACTTGCAGGCTGCTGGGCGCAATTAGCGTCCAGTACTCATGGTTCCAGAAGTCTAGAGCAAATATGGCAATGGGCGGGTATGAAACAGAAAACTCTGATAATGCAGGACTTGGCTGCAGCCGGAGAGTCTTTGCGATCAACGAAGTCCGGGCAGATCATTTCCAATAAACTAAACGTTGCACTCTTCGCAAGGAACAAGGCAGACTGGATGGAAACGTTGGGCAAGGAAGAAAAAACCAGGACTCTTTTCGCAGACATTCTTGTCGGATCTGCGGGCAAAAATAGCTAATAGACTCTAGGCTGGTTGCCATAGATTATTTTATAAGAACTAAGGTCTAAGTCTTCTTGTATTTGATCTAAGCTTGATTTGGGTCTTATATTTAAGTTTGCAGACACAAGATCCGCATTCTTAACGATCACATTTTCTGTAAAATATTTCGAGGACTACTGTTAAGTACCGTTTGAATATTTTATAAAACGTTGTAAATAAATGTGTGTCGCAGGGGAAAACGAGACGAATGACATAGAATAATCATGTATTTCGTGAATCTGTAAATACAACTTTTTAGAATCCATCATACATCCCTGCAACAGAATGCAGCTAGAAAACATATAACGATTCGTAATCTATAGTTGAGCAAAGTTCCCTAATGCGTACGATCGATAAATTCGTATTATCTCCTCCCCCAGTGACTAGACTTACAAATTTATGCGATGATTACGTCTCGACGCGTACAAAGTAAAAAGTTGTAGGCGGCTCTCGTTAGCACGGCTCGTTGCAATCGTTAAATCTATCAATTGACTAGGAAAATGTCGACCTTGCCTGCACGGTGCATCGATTCGAGCACGAACTCAAGACCGTTTTTTTTTTCACGCTAAAGCGAAGAAAGTTAGCGAAGTAGCCGGATAGAATAATGCAACACATCTCCTCGAGGTGGCGATAAGTTCGATACGGTCTTTCGCTTGGAATCGCGCAGGATTTTCGTTTCGATCGAACGATATCTTGAAGTAGTAGGAAGCGTTACGCATCGTTACCATCAAGAGCAAGAGGGTGGCGTTCATGTTATTGCTGGTTCGACCTCCCTCCGCGATCAGAGACGTTCCGATCGGTGCAAGCACATGCACCGAGATATCGATTAATTGTCTACGTTTCATTAGCAAGAACAGAGTGTCGTTTACGACTTATATACATCGTATACTACGCTAGGGCAAAAATTGGACGATGATAGAGGGCAGACATTTCTTCGCTGCACGTTTACATTGTAGCCGCGACAGGGGCCGTGATCGTCCTTTCAAACGCCTCCTTTTATAAAACAATAAAATGTATTCTCTTTTCTCTCGTCGTCGTTCTTCGTCGCAGCTGCAAGATAAACGTACCCTAACACTTCCATTCTTCCTGCTTCGAGAATGGGTACTCGGCCTCCACGAACGAAACTCGGGACTAAGTACGCAGCAGATGTATGACTTGAGAAACGAGAGGGTATAGATCAACGCGGATCGTACTGGATCGGTTTAGCGAATCGTCGGGCATGATTGTATTTTACATCGCGACGTCACTTCCCTTTCGATGGGGTGGTGACCGTCGCCGGCGCGGTTACCTCTGCATCATTCGCCCCGGAAACGATCCGCGGAGGGCTGCGAGAGGTGGATCTGCTGGAATCGCGGGTTGGAGGATTGTTGCAGGTGGCATGATGTCCTCCGGCCTCCCAGTCTCGATGCTGGCAAAACGATCCGCAGTATCGAGCGATTCCGCAGCCGCCGCAAGTCTCCAAAGCTGGTCTGCCGCAGTTCCAACAGCTCTGAAAGTTAGGCTTCGGAAGACACCGTCGAGAGACTAAGAGACATGATCAAGGCATAGTTACCGATCCCGAGATGGACTGCATGTGTCCGTCCTTCTCGTCCTCGGTAGTCGATGCCGCAGAGTTCGAGGTCGTGGTCGGCGTCGCCACCGTCCTTCCGTTAGTGTCACTATGAACCCGAAGAAACGGTCCTTGTCGGATGTGATTCCTCTGGGACATAGGTAGATCCAGCATCCGGTGGACCCGCAGTCGTTCACTCGCCCTGGATTCTGCCACTGCGGCTGCCACAGCTCGCTGCACCTCTGCCACCGCGGCCCTTTTCACTTCAAGTACCGCTTCCTCTGCAATGAACATAGTTGCATGATCGTCAGGAGGAAATATTTCCTAGATATATAATGTAGAACATTCGTGGAAGTTCGTCTAGAAAACCGAGGATCACCTTGGAACCTTGGGAATGGCTAGTTCAGGTAACAATATTAAGACCAACGAGTGGAAGATATTCAAGCATTACTAACCAGCCTTCCGCTTCACTTCGGCGACCTTGTCCTCAGTAGCCTTGATAGTCTGCGCAACGATCTCCCCGGACAACCGTTTCAAACTGCCCTCTCTGTCTCCAGTTGATGACTCCGCCTGGGAACCATTCGTCGACGACAGATTATTGCCAGCAGCACTATTCCCAGTGCCATTTTGTGTAGCAGCGGAAGCGTTCGCCAAAGGAGGTACAGCCGCAGGACTCGAGCATCCCCTAGTCTGAAGAATAGTCAATGCTCTCTTCGTCTTTTCTACCATGCCCAGAATACAGTTCAGCATCACGTGGATATTCTTCCATTCGTCGTCGAGGCTCCCGTTCTGCATTTGAGCGTGACTCGGCGGCTGTTGCTGCTGCTGTTGTTGAGTTAGATGATGTGTTCCAGAGAACGCGTTTATCTGATTGATCTGCACGAGACTAGGCGGAACTGGACTAGGACCGTGACCGTGACGATGCCCGTGGCCTTGCATCGATCCGTTCGACGAATGAAGAGGATGATACCAACAATAAGAGCCGGAGCTTTCTGTAGACGTCTGCTGCTGTTGCTGCTGAGGTGCATGGTGGTGGCTCCAGGGGTTCGACAACCTCTTCCCGTATACTGGAACGTCGTCGAAGAGGACTCCATTTTCGTAGTACCTACACATTTCAAAAGAAACCATTCTTCTTGGGTAGTGAAGACTTACCTCCATTAGGAGGCTCTTATAGATCATCCTCTATTGTTGATGTAACTTTCAGGTGTAGTACTTGGACCATACTTTATTACTTAGATGTTGCAAATGGATCATCATCTACAGTGTCAAAAGGAGATTGCATCGAAGCTAGGCTCACGGAAGATAGTTCTGCGACGAAAAGGTCGATCTGCCATCAGGATGAGGATCGGCGGAGCAAGTTCGCGATCCGGGCCAGGCAAAAACAGCCCGATGGCAAGGGCCGAGCTTGAATCCAAGCGGCGGGATACCGATAGGCACTCGAGGCAAGTTTACTGGGCGTCGGAGGGTAGAGGGTCGAGAGTGGCGGGGTGTGCCGGGGTGGAAGAACGGTCAGGGGTGTTCGGGAAAGGTGGTACCCCGATGATATATGGAAACGTCACCGACAGACATATCGAGAGGAGGCCTGACCTGCCAGCATTGCCAGAGAACGCGCGCGCGCGCGCGAGGCTGCCTCGTTTCGTCGCCTTCGAGTCCGCTTCGGCGCCCCTCCGCGTTCCGCGTGCACGCGCATATCGCGGATCATCGTCATCGTCCTATCTCTTCCCGATTTACCGATCGAGACGTACCGCGATCCTGCTTAGGACCGTATACATTCCATCCGCGATAAATAGAGCCTGCGGTCAAGAATTTTTCCGCAACGACGACGCGGCTTGCGGCTTGGCAAATGTACTATGCGCGGCGTGTACTCGCAGGTGCGTGGCTATCGTTACTGTTTGAATTATTAGCGAGAATCTTGCCCGCAATTTATACGCGGTTGCAAGGTGAAAAATTGTTCACCGGTGTCCTTTTCGATACCCCGAATACTCTGCGGAGATTGTTAGCCCGATGAAATCATCTGCGCGAATAGTCGAGTTCAGTGACCTACTCTTCAAGTGTTGGACCTCTATGGCTATCCTTCTAATATTTATTCATGTGGGTTCAGGAAAATTTATGGACTGCATCGAGAATCATCCTACTGGTAGCTATAGTTTCATTGGCAACGTCAAGATTTGTTTATATAGTAAGTGAATGAATAATTGTTAGTCCGAGGTAGTCGATCTAAATCAGTGATAACTTCATCCTGTCAGAAATACAATTTATTATAACACTGTTCATTTTAGTGTATTAATGGAATTGGACTAAATTATGAAGATATCGCTAAAACAATGATGGCGACCGACTCAGGAGATTGTTGTAGAAGATTCGGACGATGAAATAGCTGATATTAGGAAAAGGCAGGAGAGCGTTCAGGATGTTCACTCACGGTGTGTCGGAGGCCCGGCGTTTAGGTGCGTGCGCCTCGCTCCTGGAGTAATGATGCAGACCGCCCGTAGCGTTTCCCGTGTGCTGAATGCCACCGACACCGGGATTAGAATTGGACCGCATGCCGTAATGAGCGGAGCACTGATTGCCGCCGTTTCCGCTACCAGCTTGCTCCCCGAAGATCTCGACCGGCTCGCTCGAGGACACCAGACCTACAGCCTCTAACACCGCTGTCTCGTTCGATCGTAGAAACTGCGCCGAGCTCTGTCAAATTCAAACAGATTACGCTTTAACCATTTAAAATTCTCCGGATACCCTGTATATAGGATGCTACGCGTGAAATTATCCGAGACCGGGGACATTTGTAACGCCGTTCTGTCGAGGAGGTAATAGTAGTAGTCTTGGTCCAGGTCAGCGCGACAGCTCCCAATCAGCTTCGATTTTTAATATTCGCTCGTCGGCTTCTTTACGGCCGGCACCTTTCGTCCAAACTTTCGAACTCATACCCTCGACTGCCGCAGTCTGCTTGGCAGAGTGGGATTTATCGCTTCTAATTCAATATCGGGATCTCTCCCTTCCCCACCGTCTTCGTTTCACCGCGGTTGGCAACGTTTTCACGCCTTCTCGCGTTCGCAGTTCCCAATTAACGATCTCCAACGATCCGCCGGCTCCGCGCGTACGCGTACGGTCCGATCGATTCTCTCTTTCTCACACGTGCGACGATTTTCCCCTCTGAATTCGAATAGGAACGAAAAGGTTACGGATACCCATGTATTTAACACTAAACCTACCTTGCTGATCGAAATCACCGGCTTCACATCTTTTATCTTCAAATTGTTAAAATTACGAAGACTTTCTTTTTTTAAGAAACTATTTTAATCTTTAATCAATTGACTTTCTGTTTTGGTACTAATGCATTCACATTTTCTGATAAAAGATAGTCCCTTTCTGCTGTTACAATATTCTATATAAAAAGATACATGGATTAAAACACGTATATATTAATTATACGTGTATCCCCAACACGTTCAAAATCGTGATATCTAGAAACGGTGCTACGGAAGAATTGGACATCGTCTCTCCCGCCCCCCTTCTCTCTCTCTCTCTCTCTCTCTCTCTCTCTCTCTCTCTCGCGATCGTTCGCCGTTGGCTGCCTCGAGAAATGTAAATCGTTGCAATTAATTTGCAATTCGCTACCGACGACCGACCCCTCCCCATCTCTTTCCGCTTTTCCTACCGTTTGCCTTTCCTCAGCTCGCGCTCTTTGTCGTCCGTTCGTTTCTTCGTTCTTTCCATCTGTCTTCCTTCCCGTTCTTTTTCGAGACAGGCGGCAGCTGGAGGCAGTGTCGTAACCGGAAAGTCTCTATTAATTCCACGAGCTACGACTTTGTTCGCTCTCGCCGGCATTACGAATTCCCGTCGAAAGACAACTCCGCCTCCCCTTGATCAACGCGTCATGGCGATCTAGCCTTTCCCGAAAAATCCCCTCTGCGAACGATCAAGCATTGGATCACGACCTCTGGACAGTCGGTTTCCAGGGCCAAGATTTTTTTCGTCTCTCGACGTTGGACCAGCATCTCGGGGACAAGGGGATGCTGGTAGCACTGCGGGATACTGTAGAGTGTCTTTTCACAAATAGTTGACCAAAATGGAATTTTTGTAGCATATAGTAGCAAATAATTTATTTAAAATTGGAACAAGCTACTTGAAATATTTTTGTTATGTTAGAAAAAGTTGAGTAAAAAACACTTACGAATTGTGATCAACTTTTTGGAAAAAGCTACTGTCGCCAGGATTAGGGTGGTGGGTAAAAAGATTAAAAAATAAGTCCACGGGAAAGCCGTTTAGGGGAAAAGTTGTCGGCGTAGCGAAGGAACCTTCAATTCGATTGCAGCCGTGGAAAACCGGCTGTCGCGCTCCTACCCACGATCGCGAAGTAGCCTGGGAAATTAAAACAAACCGGCAGCCGGCCAGTCCGAGCTCTGTTGATTTTACTCGTTAGCCCCTGGACACGTTGTTTCCTTTCCTCCGTCGTCGTTGTTGAAAGTTCCGACGGTTCCAGGACCGCGTAACAAAACTCTAATCTGCATCGGGAGCGAGCCGACGATCGATCGTCTCGCGACCGAAAGTATGTCTCACCTGATTGCTCGCTCTGGCTGCGTTGCCCAGGTCCCTCTGCAAGGACGGCAGGGTGTGCTTCAGGTATGGTAACACGAAACCTCTCAGACGGTAGTTGGTAGCTTCCTGCAGAGCCTGGTGGAACTCCTCCGCCGCCATGCTACCGCTCTGCGACGACAAACGAGAGGATTCCGCTTGATTAACGATACGCTCTTTATCCCGAAGGCAAGTCGCCTCTCCGCCAAGTGGATTCGGTTACCGCCCCCGCGGAACCGACATGTAAACTCGATCTCGTCGTTGTGTCACGTGCCGCGATCGTTTTACGGTTAACGACGGCTGCCAGATGTCACGGTCTTGGGACGCATGCAACCTCGTTGCACGCGACCACGCACGTCCCGCAAATATTCTACGTCCCCCTGCACGGTCCACTTCGTTAATCCTTCGCGGTACCTTCGCGTTTCTATCTTAAGCGAAACTCGCATCAACGTGAGATTTTTTCTTGAGACTACGATCGACTTCGTGGCTCTATCTCGTCGAATTAACGTGAAAATTTATGCTTGGGACTTCAGGAAACAGCAGATCGAAGATCAACGTTCAACATAGGAAAGCCTAAATGTGTCCGAATCATGCGTGGTACAGGACTGCCCCCGCAGCGTCCATTCGCGACGTCGTATCCGGTGCGACGCTAACGAGGCCGAACCGCAGCGCCGCGGAAAAAGAAGGATCATTCGCAGAGAACATGACGGATTTACCAAAAGCGCCAGGACCAGGGTTCGCACGGTGTCACCGGTGTCCGGAGAGATATCCGTGGCGAACTGCACGAGAGTACCCAGCAGCCTCTTGAACATGCCGTGGCCGGCGAAAACACCGGCGATGCATCTGGTGCCGGCGGTGCCATTCGACAGCGGGGGTACATCGTTCTGCTCTTCCGTTCTGCAGTTGGCAGGAGCTGGACCACTGCCGCCGCCACTGCCACCGCCGCCACCGACACCAGAACCAATTCCATCCTCGAATTCGGGCTTCAGGGTGAGCGAGGATAAAGGACTGTCGTTGTCCGAAGATCCCGAGCAACCGGTTGCCGCTTTGTACTCGGATCGCGGACCATTGCTCTGCTTTTGTTGACCGCTGCCCACCACCGTCGGAACCCTTTGATGCTGCGAGCTGGGAGAGTGCACCTCCGGCTGGCCGTCTTCCCGCGACGGTTTGTCCCTCGTCGCGGTGCACACTGCAATCAGACACCATCTTTACGTCTTGTTTCACAAATTCGCGGGAATCAACGGCGAGAAGATTCTATGTAGGTCTACTCAGATGAGTAGTATCTAGGAAATAGGTTGGACCTCTTTAATTAAGCAACTAATTGTAATTTGAGCAACGCGCTTTATTCTAATTCGTCATTGTTTCTTTCAGTCTAAAGGGCATAGCGAAGTTTGGCGCGCGCGACGCAACGGGACCAAAAGCGCACAGCAGCTGGTTATTGCCGACGCGACGATCCGAACGTAGCCGAGATACGCGTCAATGTAAAAATATAGGATTTATCTCGGCAAGAGTCGAAAGAGCGTTTCACAACGCACAAAGGACAACGTCGCCGCAAACGTCCTTTGTGCCGGGCACATCCGGGGAGCCGTCAACCACGGGGCACGTGAAACGGGCAGGCGGATCGGCCACTCGTTTACAAACACGCTGATAAAGGCACACGAGCACACGGGCTCGCGAGACACGGATGCGCGTCGGTGCCGTGCCGTGTACTCGGTGCGTGGGTGCAGTGGATAACATGCAATTACGGGCCGTGTCATCCACCTTGTCTTGTTCCCGTTCTGTGTTCCGCGCGTTATCTCGCGGAATGCCTCCAGCGCGATGGCGTGCGTGGCGAAAACGCCGTCATGGAATATGTATGTCGATAACGAAACGTTACACGCCGGTATTCGTCAGACGACAAGTTTCGTCTCGTTCCTTTCACGTGCCGTTGCTCCCGATTAATCACGCGTTTCGTCCCCGTCCCGCTGTCCGCGCCGCTTCCTCGCTTTTCAATCTCGTTCTCCTGGGATCTCGACGTTTGACCGGCTCCTGTCGGAACAAATCCGGGAGGAAAGACCGTTGAAGAGAGTCGGCCCGATAGCTGCGACTGGAACGAGTGTTTTCGCGAGATGTCGCGTTAAATTCGTAACATAGCTAAGCATAGAAGGAGCTGAGAGGCAGCCGGCGGGAGGAGGTGGAGGAGGCACGGTCGGCACTGCCGTGTCACTGCCACCTGACGCCGGTAGCCAAGAGGTAATTACCTGTACCTGAACTCTCGGCAAACTAAACTACCTTGAACGCAACTTACGCTCCCGGCTCGCGCTCCGATTGAGAATCAAGTTCGCTACGCTGCCCCGCCCAGCTGCCGCGTTATCAACCATTTTTCACCCCAAGGAAACCGCGCGATTCGTCTCGACCCATCACCGACTCCTCGGAGATTGCTCGATCGACCATCGCCGATGCGCGTGTTTCTCCTGTCATCGCGATTCTCAATCTTCCCCACCTTATCGTCGCGCGTAAGAAGACACGGTCATGGTCGCCATATGGCGTCGAGGAACCCTTCAACTGCCGAGAGATATAACGCGACAATTAGTTCCGGGGTGACCGCGCGACGCTGAGGGGAAAACGCAGCGCAATCTGAGACGGGCCACTCTCTTCACGGTTCAGATTGAAAAACGATTGGAAAATATTCGATGGCTATTGTTATTAGTAGGTGATTTGTTACAATGCGTCTAGTGGCGCAAATAGTTATTTAAGTATTTTAAACGATTTAAAACTCGCTGTTAGTTCAGAATAATCATTATTTCGGACGCCGTAGAACGATTAGAAAATATCCGTAGACACAGGCAATCAAAGTCACCGTATGGCGCAGGGAAATACTTCGACGGTCGAGAAATATTACACGACAATTAATTTCGGAGAGGTCGCGCGACGTTAACGGGAGAACGGAGCGCAATCCGTGGAGGGCCCGTCTCCTGGATCAAATTGAAAAACGATTAGTCCGTCGGCAGGAAATATTCGAGGGAAACTCGATTAGTCTGGGCCTCGTAGCTCGGCGAAATTTCCGAGCGAGCGACAGCGGTCCGTGAATCGCGATGCTGCCGGTGGTTTTGACGCGCACCTGGAGCACACGCGGAGCAACGGTAGAAGCGGCTCGTTGTCCTCGTAGACGACGTTCCACGAGCGCGAAGAGAGATCGATAAAGCGCACGTGCTCCACTCGGCTGAGAGTCCCTGGGTGGAAGTAAGTGCGCTGGGACTCAGCTGTCGCCTCCTAATTGCCGGGACAATGCAACAGATGGCTTTGATCGCAATCCCTTCCCAGCCATCTCTTCCTCCCTTCGTTTCCTTTCTCTCCTCTCTTCCACCTTCTCTATTCTATACGGTCTATTTCTCTCTCTCTCTCTCTCTTTCTCTTTTTCCCTTTCTTTCTCCACCGCGTTTCTTCTCGCTCTTCTCTTCTCCGCCTTCTCGCACCCTCTCCGCCGATGTCTCGATCATTTTTTTATTCAACCTCCCCCCTTCACGGCTCCTTACGATTTTCCGACCTCGGTTAGGCTTCCTGATCTCCTCTCGCGGAACCTCTCCGATTCGCGAATCACTTCTGGATCTTGATAAGGAAACAATGGAGACAATTCCGCGGTTGAAAAGAAGAACACCGCATGATTTCATTTTAGAGATATCATAGCTTAAAGTTCTGATCAGTATGGAAAATTTCTTTTCTGTCAAATACGTAAATTCTACAGCTCAGTTAACGCTGGGTTTACGGAACCCGTCAAAACGGCGGGTCATTAGCTCTTTAAATTAGAATGAAAGTCTTGTCGTTACTTTTACAAGCAGCCTTAATGCTTCGTAAATCTAGTGTTAATGCACAAACTAAAATATTTCGACACTGTGACATGCGGCGTTTTTCCTTGAATCCGTAGTATCGTCTTTCGCAGCGAGTTCTCCTCGGATCGCGGCGAAGAAATTTTCCCGAAGCTGTTCGAAGAGTATGTGCGACAGGCAGTCTACAGTTAGGAACATTGTGCTCGCACGTGTGGGTGCTATAAAAGTTCAGCTTGCCTATTCAGCACAATTTAATAGCAGAAATGTAGAAACATATGTCGCGTCGCAGCAGTAGGGATTCCTGAGCTAAAACCAATCGACTTTGCCGGAACGATATTTGACTGCACATACATACGTTGCTCCTAGAGCGTTCATCACCGGATTGCAAATCTTTGTAACAAAAATTAGTTCGGATAAAAATTGTCCGCGCTAGTTGACGCAGATTGATAGAAAATTGGTGCAGGTTGTTATTCGGAATCATTCCCCCTGTTTATCAGGATAATATTCTAGCTACCGTTTCAATTCGCAGCAATTCGTGTTAGTCGCAAACAAAGTACACCTTTCATTAGACGATGTTACTACTGTTTTAAATTGCAGCGATATCAGCATAGTCGCGAACGAAGTACAGAATCCCGAGCATCCGAATGCAGGGTCGTGCAAGCGTTAAAATATTTGCGCGGGCATCCGAACCTCGGATACGCTTCCGTCGGATTTGCGGAGGCGGTAGCTTTAATATCGCGCCGGTCTCTAAGACCCATTCCTTGGAATTGCAGTCGCGGATCCTAATAAAGTTCGGGGGTGGCCGGGGCCCACCTTTCAAGGGATCGGGGGCGTTTAAAACTCGGGCGCGGGTAAATTGGCGACGGCGGGTGCGCGCGGCCCGAAAAGGAGGACGGATGGTGTGTTCCCGCGGAGCTCGTTCCCGTTCTACGTTCGTAAGCATATCCGGGAAGAAGGTGCGAGCGGTGCAGCTACCGAGGCAAACGAGAGAGCGAGCGAGCGAGCGAACACGGACGCGACTATCGCAAAATACCTCGAACGGCAACGTCGGGGATGCCGACGGTGTACCGGATATGATATCAGCCTCGAGCAGAATCCCGGTGGAAGCGTTGGACGTGCCTTATCGCGTCTGGTCCAGGCAGTCAGCCAGAGCACGAACCGACCTAACCAACACACCGAGGCCAACCAACCAGCTTGACTGACTGCTCGCAGGAGTTTCACCATCCCCCATGGAGAGAGCGTTCCGCGATCGCGTTTCCTGCTAACGCAACCCGTGTACCACGCTTCCACTTTCCCTCGCCCTTCTCGCCCAGCCTTGCTCTTTCGGTTCTCCCGTCCACGAAACACGGAGCGGAGAGCGCCGGGTCCGAGGCAGGCTCGCGGCCCGCGATAAGCCGCCTTACGAGGGACTTTGAAAGAAAGCCGCGTGTCCCTGATGGCCGGGCCATCTGTCCGCCGGAAACCTCCGCTTCTGCAGCGCGAGCTGGCCCGCGTAAATTTTTTACGATCCTTTGGCTAAATTTCCCGAGACCCCCACCCACGACCGGCGCCGATAAAAACTGTTCTCCGTTCCCTGGTCTCGGCTCGAAAGTCCGCGGAAACGCAGGGGCGACCCGCGCGAGGGCACGCTCGAAGCCGCGCCGTACCGCACCGCTCCCGGGGAATGGCGGCGTCGCGTTAACGAAAACCAATCGATCGCCGGGCGAGAAACGGCGGTGCGCCGCTCGGACACGATGACGGGGCTTTGACGAGAGAGACGGGCTTTTTTCTCTGAGCCATTTCCAAGGTAGCTGCGGGCTCTCCTGCCCGTCTAGATAACCGGCGAGCTCGAAACGTACGATTCGGACGAGAACGTACCCGCGCCGCTGGCTATACGGGCACCCCTATGCAATATTCCAAACTAATGCGCGACCTGCCCACAGACCGAACCCGAACCCGCCTCCACGACGCGGAACGCTCTCTTTCTTTTCGACCAACTTTTCCTTATCCCGGGAAACGCCCGCAATTACGCGGAATTCCCGTGTCGTGGGAAATGGCGGGCGCGGGATTCGCTGGTTCGAAACGTAGGAAGAAGCGCTTTTTTGAATCGTAGGAGAAGTTGTATTGATTTCGTGACTGCCAGCCTCATTTAGAGCCATATTAAGAATTATTAGATCTCTGTCTTTGTAATGAATATTTATTATGATATATGGATTTTTAATGAGCTCGTCGACAGGCTTGTAGAGCGAAGATTTTGACACTGAACGTGCCGAGCACTAAAAATAACTGACTTCTGCTAATCCATAAGAATGTTGAGATTGAATTTATTTAGGCGCTTCGCCATTTTTACTATAATGTAGCTCGTATAAAGGAATTTTTGTATTGTCAACGATCTTAAAGATGTTAGTTTATTGTTTAAGCGTTCAGAACAGTGTTCAAAAGTTGCATCTACCGAGGTTTGAACTTCTGACTAATTAGACAAATAATAATCATGCTGCGATCCTCTATTTTGTTTACATATATATGTAATCATAAGGAAAGCAAATCATATATAATCATACAAAGCAAAGGATCGTCGCCGATTTCGATTTATCAGGAAGATTTTTGTTATTAGCGGGAACAATGAAGCGGATTTCCCGAGGCGCAGTAGGCAGCGAAAATATTCGTACCCCTATGTGACGTTAATAAAACGGGTTTATGCTCGCCCACATAAAACCGCGTCTACAGCGAGCGTGCCCGTACCGAAAATTAGAGGTGTAAGACCGACAATGGTCGGATACGGGATCGAGGAATGCTTCGCTGCCTATTGTGCTCGCGCTCGGGAAGTTCGGGAAGGATGCGAGAAGAATGAGAGAAAAATTGAGAACGCACCCTTTGCCTTGGCTTTCAGATCGAGATCGACGGGGAAGGGCTCTGCGTTAGCGGTGACGGTGACGGTGACGGAGGACGCCGGGGTCGACGGATGGCAGATAATAGCAGCGGTTGCGGGGCTATCATTCGGCAGGACGGTGGTGGATGGAGCGGTGGTCGCGGCCGGGACGACGCCGTTGCCGTTGCCGTTGCCGTTGGCATTGACATTGTTGATGTTGGTATTGCCGTCGACGGTGGTCACGATAGTCGTGTTCGGTGCAGTCGCCGTTGCGACGGTCCCGGTGCCCGTTGACGTCGACGAGGCCGGTACCGACGCCGACGACAACTGCTGATAACCGCAGCATTCCTTCGCCTCTTCCTTCACCTTGACCTTGTGGAGGATCGTCGTGGTCGCCACTCCGCCCTCCACTTTCATGCTCGGCAACCTCCTTGCCTGTTCAACACATTGGAGTCAGTCATTCGACAGTCCTTTGCTAGGTAAATGCATCGACTATCTCTCTTATCTCGCGATTCTAAACTAACTCGCATGTTTGTAGACCCTGCAAACCTGACCACGTGGGAACATACTGAGACAAGATTACAGTAGGTGGACAAACGAGTTCTTGCCTGTTCGACGCATTCCAATGGTCGTTCCATGGTCAATTCTACGGTAAATTAATCAGCTATCACTGTTATCTCACGACTGTAACCTAATTCACATTCTTATTGCAGATCTGGTACTCGAAACGAGTTCTTCACAAGTAAGTTTTCCTAATTAACACATTTCTGTCGCTGACCGGTTTTATCAAATGCCGCATACCTTCTTTATGACATATTGCAACAATTTTGAACGTAGCTTATCCAGGACAAGAAGCGGACGGAGTAGTCTCGATAATTCCGAATCAGTTTAGAATTAGGGAAGTTAACGAAGCATTTGTAAAGCCGGTGGAATCGTGCGGTGTCGGAGGGTCAGCCTGCTGCGTGGGCGTTATCATTCCCGCGGTTTGATCGATTGGATCGCGATTGGACCGGCTCTGCTGCGTTTCGTCTACGTGCTCGGCGTGCGGCAGCATCCCGGCGTGCATACCGATGACTGATTTTAATGGAACGAGCCTGTGGCAATTTTACAAACCAGCAAGGACCCGTCGCGGTTCGTCGACTCACATCGAATACGTAAATAACTGAATAACGCGAACGCTGCGATCGTCCGGCAGGACAAACATCATCGACAAACTACGGATCGACGGAGCAACAAACATCATCGACAAACTGGGATAGAAAGGAAGAGAGACAGAGAGAAAAAGAGAGGGGGCGAGTCCCGCGGATAACCGAGCGGGTAATCTGACAGGTGATCGACCGGCTAGCGGCGCAATCGGTTGCAGGGGGGATCTTGAATCTTGGAACGAGCTTTCGATCGAGTTCCCTTCTCTTTCTGGATCCCGGCGCGGCGGGGAAAACATCGGAAACAGGCAATATCGAGCGTGGGAGGGTCGCGGGCTGCCGGGCCGCTGGAAAGAGAATTAAATGGAACGAAAGCGGGAAGTAATCTTCGAGATCCACGTGGCGCGCACAGCTCCTGCTGGCAGAATTTTATTTTATTGACGCGCAGCCGTGGCGGCAGCCCGCCTCCACGGTGCCACATGGTCTCGTTATTAACGTGAAATGCAAACGAGCCCTTCGTTTCGTCCAAGGAACGGCGCCGTCGACGGACGGGCTCGCTATAATTTTTACTGCAAAATTGCATCGCCAACGCCGTCGTATTTTAACTGGCCGATAAACGTGTAGCAACTGGCTCTCGCTCTCTCTCTCTCTCTGTTCGCTACCCCTGTAAAAAAACAGTATTTACCATAGTGTTGCGAACAAAGCGCTCAGCGATAAATTATAGGAATCTGTCGATTGCCCCCTGGGGCCGCTCAGCTTTAACGACACATAATTTCATCCGGAATTAACGCGGCCGACGAGAGGCAGGTTCGTTTTACTCGCCAGACGTCCAAAGAAACCAATTATCCGGATTAATTTACGTTAATGGGAACCGCGGCTCGTGTACAGCTTTACGCGTCGATAATTGTAGACACCGCAGCGGACTGGTGCTCCTTTCGGAAACGAATTTCCAATTAGTCGACCTTTCGACGGCGCGGAGATTGTTGCGACAGGGGACACACGGTGGAACAATTCGCGTCGCGTCGGCTCCCGTCGCAGCAGCCATCCGCGATTGGCCATCGATCAATCTTCTCGCCGAATCTCGACGCGAAACGATAAAAACGTCACGTTTACACGCGTTTGCGCGCGGCGGGCTCGACGAGACCGCGGACCACCGGCCGCGTTTTATTATAACAGATGCCCGCAATAATTTTAATTGCCGTCACCAGCCCGTCTTCTTCTGTCGCACTGTCGACGTGTGTCGGTTGTTACAGATGTCTGGAATTTACGCGACCCAGTTGTCGCAAGTGTTGACACGCTCCCAGTGCCAGACAACCTCGGGAACGATCGAACCCGCGTATCGATCCAGCCTGCCGCGGTCGACAGCCTCTTTCGCCATCGATTCCGACGCCGTGGCAGACGGCCGGGAGCGTAGACGGCGCGTCCGCGGCAATTCGTTAAGATGCTTAGTTAAGCAAACAAGAGCGGAGTTGTTGGCAAACGATATAATACGTGCCACGGCAGAAAATCCACGGCTCTCCGGCCGGTAATTGCGCGCAGCTGTGAAACGCGCACGGATATAAACGCGAGCTCACGCGCGACTTTTTTCGGTGCCACGGATAGACGGAGACGAGGTGCTCTATGGAGCACTCTTCGGAGCTTCGAAACCACGCCTACGTCGGAGTAGGATCTTCCTTCGAACGGAAGTTTGGTACTGGACGTTGGACGATATAGGTTTCTGCCTTCAACGAGCTGGATTTTCAGGGGATACAGAATTTAGATGAAATGTAGACATAGGTAACCATGTAGGCCACTATCCTGACCATATAGAAGTTCAAAGAAAAGCCCGGCTATTTTTCCTACATAGATCAAGACACCCTTTTACATTTTTCAGGAATATGCTTCAGAATAAAGGACTGCTGTGATCTCCAAAGCTGGATATTTAAAGGATACAGAGATAGATGAATCGTAGACAGATTGTGCAATTGTACAGTGTCCTATCCACGCCGAGACAAACCACGCCTGCTGTTCGAAAATAGATGAATGCATCCTTCTACATTCCTCGGTAATACAATTCAGAATAAAAGATAGCTATGATCAGCAAAGCTAAATATTTAGAACATTGTGTCTACATCAGAGACTGCAAGATATCACTGACGTCACCTGCCCCAGGGAGCAAGCCAGATCGCCGTGGGCAAAGGGTTCGTTGGGTACGTCGGAGGCAGATCCGGATCGCTCCACTGAGGTAGTAGCGCGAGGGTCGTGGAAGACGAAAACCTGGCATCGTTCTCGTTGTTTCCGGAGTGGTTTCGCGATCGCAGAGTCGATCGCAGAGGAAGCGAAACGGTGCGAACGAACCGCGCGAGGACAAAAAAGCCCGGAGCAACGTATGGATCGATCGCGGGCACGTTTCGAAGGAAACGGCTTCGCCATCGTGCCAGACTGTGAGCTTATGTTTATACATATGTCCTGCACATGGTACGGTGCCTGTCGGACAGGAGGTTGCGCGGGTGGAGACGCAATTTCCAATATTAGAACGGCCAGGCGAGAGGCAGCAAGCCAGGCAAGCCAACCAGGCAACCGGACCAGATGTCTACCGTACTGACTAGCGAGAGAGCGCGACGTACGTTTAGCTTGCTTTCATTACAAAAATGTCACGCACAGCCACCGTGTGTGTCTTCTTGCTCGCACCGGCCTTTGACGACGAGCGACCGCCCTCCCTCTCGCTCTTTGTCTCGGCGTTGCCCACCCCGCGCTGCCCTCGATCATCCTGCTCGCCTAGTTACCGCGGTAAATCGCGGTTCGATCGCGACATCGTCGACAACGGTAGCGTAAACTTGCCTGATATGAGACCTGTTTCCATTAGGAATGTCCCGAGTGTCGTATCGACACTTCTTTGCTGGGTAGTAAATCGCACCTTTCGTGATTTCGTCGGCCCTTTGGTGTCCGGATCAGTATAGCCTCGTGGGAAATGATATTTGTAAAATACGTTGTGAGAAGTTTGTAAAGGAGTTCAACCATATTAATTATTATTTAAATTATTAAATCTCCATCGATAGAATGGGATAGAATTGGGATCGATTGATCAATCGGTGAATCTAATCGGACACGCAGATGTGCTCTTGGTGCATTCGATTTGTCATTGTCGGCAAGGTGTGCACGTGACCGGACACGATGCGACATCAATAATCTCTGATGAAATAGTCCGTGAAAATGAGAGATCTTCTACATCTCTCGTAAAAAAATCTAAAGATAGTTCGTCGAGAACTACCTGTGCATTCGGGTAATTCACGCTGGAATCTGCCGCGCGTCTGGCGCTGTTTGCACAGACGTGTTCACGCGATTCTGATCGTCTGCGATCGAGGAGACAACGGACGTGTCTGTTAATCCTCTGTCCTGCAGCGAACGAGCTGACAGGGGCGAACGGTGGAAGACGAAGACGGATGGAAATCGGGAGGAGAGATAGAAAGATTAATAATACAGGAAAGCCGAAGCCACGCTACCCTCCGACGAGCTTTGCTCTGGCACTCTTCTGTTGCCAACAGTTAATCGATATAATACTCGGATATAGCCGAGCAACGTAACGCTGGCGGCGTGTGTCTTGTATTAAGCTTGTATACAAGCGCACGCAGCATCGTCGTCAGATGCATTCGCATAACGGGTCAAGAAATGGCGCGCGCGTTCTACAACTCTGTGATCGACGATGTCCGTTCATCCTAGTCAATGATCGGGTCCTCGAGGGACCATGACGATTATTCAGTACCTCATCTAAGTAAAAATAAGATGGAGACACTTATGACTAAACTGCGGATCTTTATGCAAAATAGGTTGAACAAAAATAAATTGTTACTTCTAATAATTTTGATAAGTCGAAAATAGCATAGCAATGTTATCATTATATATTAATACATAAATTTGAAATTTCAGCACAGCTATCGACACGATAAATTCTTAATCGAGCAAAAGGACTTCCTTCGCCAGCAGAAACGTGGAAGGACTAGGTTCCTTCGAGAGGACCGCACGGACAGCGTTGCCCGTGTCCGCACCGTTCGACGTTTGCTACGCAGCCACGATTTCCTCGAGGAAAGAACCGGGTTTTCGCGGAAAGGTATTATTTCATCCTCGCCTGGTGCCACCTGCTGTTTTCTCACACTCCCCCGGAGCCTCATCCAGAGTTTTAGAGCATCGCGAGCCAATATTTGCGCCGGTTAGCTGTCGGACTAATATTTGCGTACGCGCCCGTTCGATGTAAACGAAACCGGTGCTCCAATCCACGAGCGTCGATCGGGAGGACGGACCTACGATCCGGCCGCTTATGATCGAGGCGATCGCCGCGAGCGATCGATCCGAGTAACAATGACGTAGCGAGAAGAAAGATGCAGCCGGTGGCTAATCGCGAATGGGACCAGCTTTCTGGGGAACCGGGTTATCGGCGAACACCGTGCGAAACTGGGCACCTGACGGTTTTCGTAGTTTGCTCCTTAACCATTCGAGTGCCTACGATTCTGCTCACATGTCGGGAACCACTGTGCTTGCACGAGGATCTGCTCAAATTTTCGGACAACGTGGATCTTTGAGGCTGATTAATAAAGCGGGCGAGATTTGCTCTGTCTAATAAAGAAAAAGACTAGATAATACTCTAATAATGGGAAAGACTGTTGTTCACCCTTAAAAGAAACGAGTTATCAAAGGACCATTATGTTGGATTAATAGTAAGCTTGATTTTTGGATTAATAGTGTGCGAG
The DNA here is from genome assembly GCA_028455555.1 of Augochlorella aurata. Classification (NCBI taxonomy): domain Eukaryota; kingdom Metazoa; phylum Arthropoda; class Insecta; order Hymenoptera; family Halictidae; genus Augochlorella; species Augochlorella aurata. The sequence continues at coordinate 3,262,830 of CM052156.1, read as the reverse complement.
AATTTTTTGAAGTAATATTTGGCTCTATAAAAATTTACTTACTTTTCTTAATAATGATTGCAGGTTGAAAGTAATTCATCAATATCCTCAAATTCTTCTAACAACAAAATGTTGCGAGAGTGCAAGAATATTTGGTTCACACTTTGGGGATTCATTTTGTGCAATCGCTCGAACAAAAGTATTCGGATCTGTTTAGTCGTCCTCGCGCCATCTCCCTCTTGCATTCGCGTTCGGCACACGTGCGCTCGCGAACGTCAATCTGTCTCGACCAGGCTACCCGCCGCAGGGTGAAGGCGGCAGGTTACAACAGGTCGTCCATCGCTCGTCCCGATCAAAGCGACTCGATTGTTACGGATTTTTCGAAATCGCGAGTTTGCGGTGTCCTATTTAGTGTGCCAGAATTTGGTCCATCTATAGGTTCGCTGTTAGATATAACACACTATCGTCTTGAAACGGAAGTAGACAGCAGCTAGCGAGTTCTTGAATCTACCTACCTATAGCAACCCTATGTGACTGTGGATTTTATTTATAACAAAAATGAATAAGTCTAATACATTTCAATTAAATGACTGTATATTATATAATTGTATATTAATATTATTTTAACTGAAATAACTTTTATTTTGCATATAGATCCTTAGTCTGGTGATTAATAAATGGCTAGGATTTTCACTCAGCTCCAGTAGATCTTCAGGCAACACTACATATAACTACCTGGTGCCTAACTACATCTGACAAAAATTTAGCAGCAATTTAGAGTAACAAGTGCTGCGATAGAACAATCTAGAAATGGCGAACAATGCGACACTGTCCAAAAGAAAATCGCTCATTTACTAATTTGTAAAAATTAATCACCTTGCAAAAATTAATCGCTTTGCAAAAGTTAATGATTTTATAGAGCTGATCGGTTCGCAAAAATAATCGCAGATATTTTTCTACTCGAAAGTCAACAGAGATCGAGGCGAACTCCTACCTCCTGGATGCTCAGCGATTCAATTTCCCAAGCGAGGAAAATCCAAAGCGACTGATGCAGACGATTCTACGGGAACTGCCGTGTCGGGACGACGACGACGACGACGACGACGCGTCTCATGGTGCACTCGCGAACACGTTCCAGGCTCGGCGGGAAACGCAATTCTGGATCGAAAGCGAAGGGATATATCTTCGTGTCCGAAGGACCAGGACTAGAAGGATCCAGCCAGGGAAGAGATCCGAGGGAAACTCGACGAAACTCGGGCCGAGCGACACGAACAACCGCGTGGCACGGACGGCTGTCGGCAGCCGACTGAACGTCTCGCCGGAGAATGGGAAGAACGATATCAGCCGGTGCAGGATGAGGAAGAGAGGTGGCGGTTTGCAACCTCCACCACGCAACCCCTTGCTCCCTTCGGACCCGCACCGGGCTGCACACATTCTATTTAATAATCAACCGTTCCAATTCGTTAGCTTTGTTTTGGGAACAGAGAGCGTAGCGAACGAATCGTTTTTAAATAGAATTCTCATATTATGGAGCCACGTTCGCCTTCGAAAATGTTCTTGCTTCGAGCTAAACGTCAGAAAAGGTTCGGTCCATATTGCTGGATAAAATCGACACGAGAAAATGATTAGAGTCATTGTTCAAGATTATTGCCTCGAAGAAGCTATAATATAACTAAAATTTTGGTCTAATTTAGGTTCGGGACAGGTGTCATTCGATTTTTGAGACGATGGAGGAGCACTCTTGTTTCAAGCAATATCACAGAAATATTTTCGTCTATACCACTGGACAGCCTCTCGACTGGTTCACCTGTTTGAACATCATGGTAATACATATCCAAGTAATACAGTTGCTATAGCTATTATTATGATAATTGCCCCAATGTTTCATTGCAGTTGCAAGAGATTGATTTCGAGTCCAACTACAATAAATCTTCGAGGAGTTATCACGATTTTCGGTTACTCCAGCAAGGTGTCCGCAAGGGTGAAACCTCAGGGTGTCCTAGGGACGGACAGAGGCCCGAAGCTCCGTGTCAACGAAACGCGACACGGCCGAAATATAGACAAACGCGGACGCGCCGCGCTCTGCGGGGATATTGTAAACGGGCCGGTGTGCTTTTGACGCGTCGATATATTCCCGCGAAGAAAGCCTCTGCCGCTGAAGCTGAGAAATAGCTTGCCACCTTTTACCCAGCCATCCTGTACCCTCCTCTCGCGCCGTCGCGACGTGTACAACCCGCGCGGCCTTGTCCCTTCGAACGATTACGGATTCTCAGACTCTGGGAATCATAAGGAGCGTTGCACGGAAGAATGGATGAACGGGCTGAAACCAGACGGATCAAGTTCGACGTACAGCGGAAGAAAAGAAGACGAGGAAACGCTCGGATGATATAGATAGATGCTAGATATATCTGGGAGCTGAGAAACCACGCCTACTTAGAACAATGCGCGCTAAACCAGTAGATTTTGATTTCGCAAGATGAAGACTACTGGAAGCACTTCTTGGCTATTCTAAATCTCAACTGTCAATCCAAAAGTGAAGTTAGGATCACTGTAATCTCCTAAATTCTTCTCGGAGCACCGAAGCCACGCCTACTACTGGCACCGCCCCGAAACCAAGGCTTCGAGCTTCCACAAGTTTCTTCTTCTTTGCTACAAAATTCGCTGACGGATGAAAAAGTGTGAATACCGTTCGATATCGATTCATGAGAGTGCCAGAGGATGCAGCTTCTGCGTCCACGCGGCGACAACAGTTTTTGCGGCGAGTCAACTGGACGGATACGCGACGATAACGCGATAGCTCTTCCGTGATGGGAAACACGAGACACCGCGGCGGTACACGCGCGAACTTATCCGCACGGCTCCGTTCTAGTTCCTCTAGTTCCCTCTTCGCTCCTCTCCAGCATCGGCTCCGCTTATTGGCACAAATTCACGGGCGACCACGCGAACGTACGCGAGCCGGCCCACCGGCCTATTATAGGTATTATTAGCACTCCGTCACGGACCTGTCATCGCCACGCACACTTCTCTATGTCGGTGCGCGCGTATACCGGAATTCCCCGATAGCCGCCTTCGATTCTTCGATGATCGAAGACGTCCGATGTCCTCGGGATGATCCTGGACCGTTCCCGGATAATCCGGTCCGCTCACTGATCGACGCCGCGAGATTTATCGCGCGGAAACCGCGACGAACCCGTCTTCGTTCAAACTGACAACGTCTACGGAAACTAGACGACAGAGCAATCTAAGTTTCTAGTGGAGGCATCGCTGTCTCGCGAAGTTCTAATTATTTGTTCGTTCTATGTGCATTACATTGGGGTTGGACCCGTTGTTTCAATCAATTTTTGTTATTTAAAAGAATCCCTTTCGGCTACTTTCAAGTGTAGATAGTCACGGATTTCAGAACAAAACTGAATTTATTTAGACTTATTAAGTTCAAACGTTGAACCTGAAGAAGTATCGTGGTTTTAGGATCTCGCAGTCAGCAGATCGATTCGTAGGGGTAGAAGAGAGTTACTGTGTAGTGTTCACTCGTTGTGCCTTTGGTATAATTAACTTAATATTTATCGCACAAGATATATCGAACTTGTTTTATAAATGTGAAGTTAATTATGTCCGAAAGCAAACGAAAAAGCATAGCAAGTGGTCATTGCACAGTAACCGGGTCCACCACCCTGTCTCCCGGTGATAGAAGACGCGTTCGCGAGCATGATCGCGAGTCTCGTTCGAAAAAAGCATTGATCGAGGGGTCCGTGGGTGTTTCGCGTTTTTCCAGGTCGGTCTCGCGAGAGCGCTGTAAAATCGGCTGACGCGGTTTCTCCCTTGCGAGAGGAGTGACTTCGTGCTATTGACATCCGCTCCTCGTGGTATCGACATCCCGGTACAAGCCAGCCCACGCCGAGAGCACGATTTTGCGTCGCTTCCACACAGGGGGAGAGAAAGCGAGGACGGCTTGTATAGAGAACGAGCGAGAGGACGAGAAGGCGAGAGAGGGTGGAGAACGAGATGGGAACGAGAGACCGAGCCGGCTGTGAACGAGGAGAGGGAAATTCGTTGGACGAGCACGCCGGGCCGCGTCGGTATAATTTTCACAAGCGCGAAAATTACCCGGAGCATGGCCGATAAGTCGTAAATTACGAGTGCGCGCGAAAGTACGCGGCGCTCTATCATCGCCGTGTAAAACGTGGCATCGGCTCGTCTGCCGGTGACGGCGTCATCCGTCGAATCTCCGTGCGATCTGCGCTTTGAACGTTTCGCGCGCGAATAATTACGGTACGGATAAATTTACACCGACTCGGGAGCCAGTAAATTCTCTCGTACGCGACACTCTCTCTATCCAGGAACTCGCTCGAGCACTGCTCGACAAAGTGAGAGGATAAACGAATAGAAGCGAGATAGGTAATAGTAGTAATGATAATATTTATTTTATTGTTATTTAAAAATACAGTTGCATTATTTCTAAATTAGTAAAATCATTGAAGAACGAAATCAACGTGTACATAGTTAGAGTATCATGTAATTAGTGTAGACAATTTTTATTTCGCATCAACATCCGCAGTCTGGTAATCACGGTGAATTAAAAATGATGAACCGATTGTTTCGACAGGTCCGGCGTTAACGCGGAGGCTAGAAGGAAATTCGTTGTGCTCGACAAAAGAAGCCATTCGTTGTGCGACCGCGACTGCAGCCGCAAAACAACCAGAGAATGCCCGCCGAATAGAACAGGTGAGCCGGATAAGATTAAACAGCTGTTTCCGCGTTTTACGCCGGTTTAGCCGCCGCTTCCGGCATCGTCGCGGGTCTTCTTAAAAGCGCCGAGTCTAGAAGGGAGACCCGCAAACGTTTGTAGGAGAAGACGGCTGAACTAGGAATAAGGTCCGGCGAGCGTGCCGGGAACGACGAGTCTTCGAATTCTATCTGAAATCACAGCCAGAAGAAGACGATTCGCGTTTATCCAAGGTTTTATTTCGAAACTTTATCCCGGGGAGAAGGAAGGAACAGGATGGAGCGGATAGAAAACAGCTGAGGCGCAGCTGGTTTCTGGCACCGCGACGGCTGGCGTCTTCCACGTGTATATGCACGCAGCTGACGTGTGTGTACAGTACGGCCGTGGTAGAAAACAGAATCGAGATCGATTCTTAAAAAACGTTTTTAGAAGAGAGAATAACAAACGCGAACGAGCATCCATCTAGGTCCAGGGAGATCACTTGCTGGCGGAAGCCTTCCGATCACTTCCACGATCAATTTTGTTCACGCGACTCTGTTGCAATTTCTAGAATCTCGATCGATTCCTTTATGTAAAGGTTGTATTCGAATTGTCCATCCAAAACAGCGATTCCATTTATCTACGAACCGTATCAGCATCCTCTGCTGATAAAACAACTAGCTGGTAGCACAGACACGAGGTATAGGAGTAGACTTAGTATTTTTCTGTCTCACGAATTTTTCAAATTTCGTTGGTAATGACAATGGAGCTTCCGAAGCTCTATTTTTTGAGTGACAAATTTTTACATCGGGTGGCTGATCACTTCTATACCTCGTCTGTACTTGGATTACTCGGAGATGAAATCTGTAGTTGCATATCCACAGGGGCTGCTGATCTCTGGTGATAGATGGCGCTATGGGTACTTCTTAGATACAATTTTAAATTCAAATCGCGGCCAAGCTAGAGGATGCTCTATGATCCAGATTCTAGAGTATTCTGGAGTCTAGTTGCAGCACGCACGTTTTCTAGGGGTTTTAATCGTTTAATTCGACGAAAGAGATCGTTCAGCCTCCTTCGCGAAAGATGTTGCTCCGATCTATGGTACTTACCGCTACGGAATGATCAACTCTGCGCTACGGTGTATAAACAGCTTTATTCGTTATTCGACAATGATAGCATTCGCATGCTCGCGATGTACAGCAATACGATTACAAGCTCGTTTGCTCTTTGGGCAATGGACTTTGGGGATCGTCCGAACGAGGAACATCGTTAATGATATTAATCGCGGCGGTATCAAAGCATCGATTACTCAGACTTTCTTCGACGATCTCCCCCGTCTTCGTTAATCTCAGATATTCAGTCGTCCCTGATATAGTACTTCAGGAACGAGTACTCTAACCGGTGTCGGACGTGCAGGAGGACGTTTCGGCGTTACTGTGATCGTTGTTGCTCTCCGTCGACGAACTATCGTTGCTCTTTATTCGTCGCTTCCGCAGCTTTGCAAACTGAAACTCCTCGACCGGCACTGTATACCAACAATGGAAGTGGTCATTAGTTTTCACGCGTTAACCATCGGGTTTTGTGTCTGTTTTGTTTAAGGAACAGGGGACGATCGCATCTCCGTAAGATCGGGAAATAAAACGAAGCAACTGCGTCTAGCGGGATCAGAACGATAAACATCTATATTTCATTGAGCTGTACCGAAGCTTGTTTTCATTCCATTACAGTGTGACTCTTACGTTGCAGCCACGGTAGGTGTACCGATTGTAACGATAGTCTCATTTGATGATGATCTACTTAGCGGATCGCGTACCATGGCTGTAACATGTACATGAGGTTACTCTTAGTTTCTAACGTAAAACGGCGCGCAGTAATGTAACTATAATCTTTGCTCTTTGATACGCAAACGTATCGAACAAATTCTCATCGTTGATAACAGTTTCTTAAAACTCTTCTGGGCTTACGTGGGGCTCCGCCTAAGATCTTTGTACATGAACGCTACGTGTACGCACAACCGGTTCAATATTATTATTGTTTTGTTACGGTAAAAGAAAGGCTGCTCCGTCAACTTAGACGCGAAAATAAGTAGATTCGAGAGAGAGAGAGAAAGAGAGAGATAGAGAGAGAGAGAGAGAGAGAGAGAGAGAGAAAGAGAGAAAGAGAAATTGACTATTTAACAACCATTCTGTCCGTTCATAATTACATCAGCAGGTACTTCAGTCAAATAAGGAGGAGAAAACCGTTACTATAAAAATAGAGAAATCTCAGTAACATTCTCGTTATGCTCGACAAAACGATTCTATTCGTAAAGTGGTTCTCGGAACAATGGAATTAATCGGTACGATAGAGGCAGTCAAAGAAAAACGTGAATACTTCAACAACGAACGATTTGTCCGCAATTCAAGCACGTTTATCGCATGGTAATACGATTACTTCTAGATCAAGTTTGGTTACCATCAGAATCTGGATCTCGATCAGTAACATTTTGCGGTGTGGTCGGTAATGGAACAATTTCAGGTTCCAATGGTTTTACAGGGCAGTCCACGTCCTCGACTATTACTTCTTCTGCCAGGCTGCTTCTTACAGCCTCTGTGTCAACAGAAACCATCAGGCACAAATTAACTAGACATAATTAATGTTTCTTGCAGACAATGAGAAATATCTATTCTACCATTGAATGCTTGAGGATACTGCTGACTCAGTTTGTTCTTTGCAATGCGAATCCTTTTGAAAATGTAATCCAAATCCTTCTTCATTTCAATCAACAGAGCTGTGTGCTTCTTGAACTCCAATCCAGCAGTCTTTAGTCTGTTTACAGATAACTGGTTACAATTTGTCAGCATTTCATTGGTCTTCTCGAATCTTTGCAGCCTGTAATATAAAGAAAAAATTTGTAACAACAAATAATTATAATACGCATACATAATACGGAACTCCTTACATTTGCTTCTGAGCCCTTATCATAGATTCTACGTCCTGTTGATCAACAATACCAGCCAAACCCTGTATAAATACTTCCGGCGCAGTGTAATTTTGGAAGCATTCGAAACTCCCCGTATCCGATTCTGGTGTGCCTTGTGCAGTTGCCATTTTTCTTAAATCTCTATACTTCGCAATAACAATACTTATCCTCGCGTGATTTCATTGTTGTCGTCTCCTGTCATCATTGTCCGTTCCAAGTCGATGTTCCGATATGCATTCATTACAGTCGCCACAAGCATAGCCCTGATCATCAATTAACGACACTTGTATTAACGCAACGTCATAACAAATTAACATTTAACCGTCAAACGGAGTTTTATCCATGAAATCATCGGGCACTCCAAACATTGCCATGAAGTATAAGTATAGATCGCGGACTCTATAATGTTTCTACGGCCACAACGTTCACATTATCAACCTTGTATCGACCATGAATTCTAAAATTAAGTACAGACTTTTCTCGTAGATTACAGATAATTAAAGAATTATTTGTACAAGATTTCGTCCAGCTACTTAAAGAAAGCGCTAAGTAAAGTATCTGCGCCATTAAATTTAATTTTGAGCAGGAATTGGGACCAAATTCGGCCATTTTATATTCAGTTGGTATCGCAGGGATCACGGCAACGGAAATAGACAAGGTGTCGACTCTACTCTTGCCATTCGTGTCGCTACTGTCAGTTACCGACGATTCATTCGTCGGTGGAGCTACATGTAATCTCAAATCAATGGTAAGGCTGTCGTATGTGTAATGTTAAACAGGAAAATGTTTTCGATCTGTAACCGTAACGTTTCCTCTTGTTATTTACTTGACTGAAGTCGAGTTCATACCTTGCCCGAACGCGCAGACTGCCCGAATAAACAAGCACAGCTTCACCTTCAACAGCTGTTTGAAGTCAAATGTTTTTACCAGGGTTTATAGCAGCCACAGCATTCAAATTTCTACAGTGACTGTTGTGTCTTGAGCCGAAGCTTTGAAAATTTTGCGTGAGGAAAAACGAAAGTTCGAGAGTCCAGCGTACGCATTTCTCCAGGCCAGAATGGCACAGAATATAAATCCATTTTATTCGTCCCAGAACGCGCCGAACAAAGCGACCGAGGAAAAACAGAGCATACCGAAAGATAACCATGCAGTTAGTAAACGGTACGTAAGCTCTATTCGCAGTTTTCCGCTGAAATTATCCGACGAATCTAATCCTGCAGGGGTGCTGTCATTTATCATTCCTATTCGATTATTTATTTTTCGTCACGTCGTCCATCAATGAGCGTTCTCCTATCATGAGAATGTTGACTATAACCTACCGTTTCGGGCAAAAAATTCGATATTAGATCGTCCTTAGTAAATACAGTCGAACTTCCACGAGGCAATAGTTTCCCCGAATCCTAGCAACCGTCCTACAATTGTAATATTTTTCGAGAACTTCAAAAAGCAAAATCTCTGCCAGGGTTTTGAGATTCGAGTTAGCAAAGTTTGGCTGTATTTGCGAATGCTTTCCACTAGGATTACTTGAGAATAATTTTTACTCCTTGCCCCAGACTGCAAAAGGAACTTATGGTTTTGATGATGTGCACGGAGAAAGGTGTCTCAGCCTTTCCCGATGGAGAAAATTTGTTCAAATGGATTGGAACGATCACAGGACCAAGGGACACAGTAATATCATCGTCTTGCGTATATTGATGCATCGATAGATACTCTAGGGATTCTTGGTCACTGTATCTTTATTGCTGTTGTAGGTTTATGCAGGCCTTACGTACAAGTTGACATTGGAGTTTCCTCACAGTTATCCATATAGTGCTCCAATAGTACGTTTTGTAACACCTTGTTTTCATCCAAATGTAGATGCAGTAGGTAACATTTGCTTGGATATACTAAAAGATAAATGGAGTGCTTTATACGATGTGCGTACTATATTGTTATCTATACAGTCTCTTCTTAGTGGTAAGCATACCTACATTCAGTCTGCACCCAAAGGTATTTCACGAGCCTTTGAAAACACTCAGCTGTTTCTCATTCTACAGAACCTAACAATGAAAGCCCACTGAATCCTCAAGCAGCCAATCTGTGGAGTGATCAAACAGAGTACAAGAAACACTTGACAGAAGAGAATAATAGAGCACTGATTCGTGGTCAACAAGACTCATGATAAGTCCATTCTTATAATCATCTTGGCTGAGTTAATGTTTCTATTTCCGTCAGCGTTATTATTAGGTTTAAGGCATACAATGACCTGCTGCACCAAACTTATGAACTATATTATAAAATAGTTCAGTCTTCTCTTTCTTTTCTCTTTTGGTTTTCACATCGATGTAATTGTACCGCGCAAAGAGAGAGTCTAAAACCATTTTTATATCGCTCATTACATGTCATTCTTCTGTTGCTTAATTTCATAGAATCGTCCGGGACATGGACAGAAATTTGTATCATGATTTGAAGACTGTATATGCGGATTAAACAATTTTTGCATCATCAATTTGTATCAGAAACTTTTATTTATTATTCACTTTTAGTAATATATTTTGACTTTTCTATACATTTTAGAGTATTTCATACGTACTAGCTATACTCAATATTGCGTCATTTATCATTATTGTATAATTCGAAAATAAATATTTTAAACATTCATGCTCCTATACTCAATTATAATAATCCGCACAAATTCATTTGTCTAAGAGAGCTCACCGCGCAATCGTGATTAATCAGTACATACTTTCATCAAATTAGTAAGCATAGTAACTACCATCTGATTACTAACTTCACGAAATTGAGAAACCTATCGAGCTACCAGGCATCTTCATCCCCGGAGATGAATTAATTGCATAGCGATGGTATTTCCTCGAAAAATTGAACACCTTGTTTATCCTTCCATCGATTAGCATTCTCCTAGCAATTCTCAATGATGTGTGATAGTTACCCTAGAAAATAAAAGAGTACCTGTAAGCACAATTATAGCAGCAATACGTCTTTCGAGATGTTAATAGAACTTTAGAGTGCCAAATAATTGATTTATTAATGTATCTACAAAAGAAGATAGCGGACATATGATAGGCATAAATAAATATTTTCAACTAACATATGGAATGATTTAATTTCTCTACTGCTATCTGGAACGTTCAAAATCGTTCGAATGATCGAGGGTCATTATGCATCTGATAATGCGCTTGCTTAGATAAAAGGAGAAAGGGAGGGGGTAAACGACTGACTCATGTTAGTCAGGGTAGTGATGGCAGCGACACTTTGCCGACATTTGCTGCAGAAAATATCGCTCGTTTCATGTGCTAAATCTTTCGCAGCATCCATATAAAAAATGGTGAGGAATCAAGATGATCTGGTACATAACATATATCGAATAGAAAAGCTAACAAAGATGAAATCGGTAATTTGTTCAATAGGAACGAAAAGTCAACGTAAACGGAGTTGATATCAATTATCTCAAAGTTGGAACCGGCGACCATGTTGTCCTGTTTCTACCCGGTGTGGCAGGTGAGACAAAACGTCAAACGTAGTT
>CM052156.1:3220335-3251564 GCA_028455555.1 Augochlorella aurata | reverse complement strand
TTGTTGCCAAAAATTCGATGTCCTACTTTCATACTCCACGGGGCCAACGACCACATGGTACTCGCGGAGCATCCTCTTTACCTGAAGGAACACATTCATGGCGCCAAGTGCGTAAACAAATTTTTTCTCAATGTACAGGTTTTCTGCTCGGTTTTCAAGCATTGCCGGTTTTCAGATTGAAGATCATGGAGAACGGTCGCCACAGTATTCACCTGCAGTACCCCAAGGAGTTCAACGATCTCATCACCGAATTTCTACTCGAGTAATCGACCTTTTATACGAAAATTATACATATTTTGATGCAATTCTGACTTTTAATTTCGTGTCCAGTCGAAGTCATTTCTCGATACATATTCCAAGCAACGAAGTACACTGAATGCATGACGCAGCATGGAGGACACACGTGGGCTAACCGACACCGGAATCGAGTCGGAGAAAGGAAGCCACGTGGGCGATCAGGTATTTTTGCAGGCAACACCTTCCGAAAATGTTACTCGCCTGCGTCGCGATTTTTACGTCCACAGAACAATATCACTGAGAAACTAGCTGGCCACTGGTGCGGATAGAGTTCTCCCGTTTCGGGCTGATTAGAGGTAGCGGTGACTCGACTGTAAAATAGTGCGATCTACGCGGACATCAAGGACCGCCCATCCGAAATATCCGCATTGCGCTTCGAACGAAAATCGATCCTCTCCCCCGAGCCGGCTCCGCCCCGAAACCTCTGCCAGGACACAAAAGAACGCGTAACGAAACCCCGATATTTCATTCGGTGCACGGACGTGTAGGGCCCAAGAGAACTATGTACTCCCATAAACTTCTCGAAAGATACTCCAAAAATACTGATGCCGTAGAATTTAATTTGCTTGATTTAAATCCGCGATGAAGCGGGACGGAAAGTCGAAAGCGCTGTATTAGTCAAGCTCTTAAGCAAACGCTCTTTATGTAACAAATACGTTTTTGTGTTTAACAATGTGAATTGCAATTCGATTTTAACAATCGACGAGAAAACGGTGCAAGTCGGCTCTGTTTTCGGATTCGTACGGGATCAATAACGCCGAGCCGAGGGCAAACGCGTGAAGAAGCGAACGAAGGCAGAGTCTCATTCAATTTAAATGAAAAGAAAGGAGGAAAAATGAAAGCAAAGGAATTAAAGCCTCGCGAAAGATGTAGGAGCCTGAGAAGCGAGCTGCTGTCAGATAGAAAGTTGTCTTGTGCCACTTGTTATATGGATAACAGAGCCGGCGCAGAGGCCGACTGTTCTCGGTACACTCTTGGTACGAGATCATCGTTTAGAATACGAACCAGACGAGATTGCGTAATGCACGAAATCTAGGAAAGCAATGATAGTAACCCCGTGTAACCCGCGAGAAGCGTGTCGCTTCGAGATAACAGCGAATCGTTGCGCAAAGTAGGAGCTCGTCTAAATCAGCCTAATCTGTCCGAATCGGCAGCGGCGAGATATCCGCGAAGTTTTCAGAGAATTGGCTAATTCGATACCAAGAGGAAAAAAGAAGGATAACGCGTATATATACATATATATAATGCGTCGGGTGTGGCCAAATATGGCCAGACTACTTCGCGATTCGATCACGTAAACCTGTCCTTATTCTTTTCGTTCTTTCCTCGATCGGGTCCCCTCTCTCGGATGCATCTTTGCGACACCGGTAACCTTTATCCCTGCGGGAATCCTGGTAGAAAGCCGGCGGGATCGTTCCAGAAATAAGAGAACGCGATCGTGTTTAATGAGGCGAGCGAAAATCCGGAGCAATTCTAAGCGAAGCGAGCGTTCGCCGCGCCGGCACCGCGAAAATACATATTTATGTACCCACATACGCGATCGTACGTGACAAGCGTGTACTTTCGGCAGAAAGGACGATCCTTTCCCCGTCATCGAAGCTGGTACCGACCCAGTAAAACAATTTCCCCAAACAAACACCGTCGGCAACGAGCACCGCGAATTTTGCTTGGAAACGCGACTCCAGTATGCAAATGCCCGTCCCGTTATGGAGCTGTAGGCCGGCGTTGCTGCGATGACATCATTCCGAGATGTTACTTAATATCATCAACGACAAAATTCGTTCTCCAGCAACCGCTCGATCATGCTCTGGGAAATCTGATCAGCGTTTCGGTAATCCTCTATAGAGGAGAGGAGACGGGCTGCCGTGAGAAAAGGGAAGAAATCGCGATCGGGTACGAGAGACTGCGATGAGTCACAATCAGATTTCGAGCCTACCGTTATCGGCTCGATCCTCTTTGGCCACGGCTTCGCAACGAGACGTATCCCGCCCGTTGTCCTCTCGAGTAGAAAACGACACCATTTACGGTAGCTTGCGTCTCCGTTGTTGATCGTTTTCGATTCTGTATCGCGGGATCGCTCGAGAAAGTGGTCGCGCGTCAAAATCTTGGCCTCGATAGCCCTTGCACTCACAGGAACACGATCCTCCGCATCGTGGACACATCAGAATTCTATCAAAGTTGCAGAACAGCACAGGATTCTACCATCAATGGTTGCTAAGCAAGAGGACTCTATCACAGCATTCATAGCCGAAGAACAGACTTCTATTATTAGTTGTTACGAACCAAGAAGAATTTACTATCGATCATTGCAAGAGGATTCTCCAATTAGTCAGCATTGAGCAAGAAAATTCTACTTATTAATCGTAGTGGACCAAAAGAATTCGAAGCAGTAGCATTTACAATAAACCACTGCAGAGAAAGAGGATTCTAACATCATTTATTGCGAAATAAGAGGATTCTAGAATCAATCATTGTTGAACGTGAGGATTTTACTATGAATTGTTCTGGGCCAAGAGGATTAGCAGTCGTGGAACAAGAAGACACGACTTGAACCCAAAAGGTTCCTCCATTTATTCTCGGACAATAGGGCCTCTGCGGATTGCAGGGGCGCGCAAATGGTTATTAGGTCGAAGCAGCTACCTGGGGGGAGGGGGGCGATTTTGATCGGCCTAGACGCGTCGACGACGGTGTGCACACGCTTGCGAAAATATTTAGACGTATCCGGCGTGCACGACATCCTCGGGATCAATAAAAGTTGAGGCGGGGCAAGGCCTGGCTCGTCGTTCCGACTCGGTTCTCCCGACTCGACGTTGACTGCCAGCTTCAAAACGCTCCAACAACTCCGCACGACACTTTCGTTTGCCCTTAGCGATCGATGACGATGAAAATTCGACCGATCCCATCCGAATTCACGTCGAACCCCTCAATTTTATCCCCAGTGAAGAACGAGCACGCGTGTCACCGGCTAAACTTCCCGATTGTTTGCTTGTGCCTCGTCGATTCGTTTTGTTGAAAATCGCGGTGTTCCTGGAAAGGTCGATAACATCGCGACTTAGCCACCCCGTCCTGACATGCGTGGACTATGTTACGTTCGTTGTTTCCAGCGGCCAACGCCCACCGTCGATCCTGTCAATTGACAAGGGCTGTGAATTTCACGCGGAAATGAACCGCGGCTATTAAATATTTCCGCCGAGCTGCCCGTCTGCCGTTGAACCAACGTCGACGGAATCGCCGGCGCCGGTGGTGTATAGCTGCGAAATTCGATCGGCGCGGTGACGACGATAGTCACCTTTATCGCTGCGGAACAAAGCTGATAGCGGGCGATTTACAAGATACGGGCGAGGTTGTTCGATTTTCGGAGTTCGGCTTAACGATCGCGAACGGTTTAAATGTTGCGGAGACTCGAGCTTTGTCGGTGATAAGGAACTGAACAGACTTATTGGTACTGATAACGAATCTCGAAAAAATGATTCACGCGAGAAGTTCAACGTTGTGTAGAATCTCCGCGTCTCACCCAGGGACTTCGTACTTCGATCGATTGATCGTCGCTAGCTAGACAACAACGAGCCATTTTTCTTTAGGCCGCAGGAACACGCTCGACGTCTCGGCCTAAATTGGCCGTGATGTCACCGAGCGTTTATACACTCGCGGAGTCGTTTAATAGCACGGCCAACGAAGGACAATGAGAGTAGAGGTAATCTAGTCGAGCGTGTCCTCTTGAATCGATACCGTGCCACGTGAAAGACGCAATCCGTCGGTGTCCATCGAGGAAACAGTCTGCGCGGGGCCCGGTGAGCTGGGCCAACCCGATAGTCCCGTGGTCCTATGGTCCAGGTCCCCAAAAGAATGCAACCCGGTGCATAACCGAGCGCAATGGACGCCGCAGCGAAACAGCCGCAGGCCGCAGCATACTGTTCGATCGTGCGACTGACCGGGAGTGTTCACCTCCGGTCGAGCACTCTCTTGTTCTTCTCTGAAATGTAATTCACGTCGATAATAATCCTGATCCCCTGTTACGGCGGGCCCGTTACGTGCACCTACTGCGTGTCTATCAGCCCGAGACTGTGTGTGCACGCGTGTAGGTGCGCGACCATACGCGGTAGATGAGCGCGCGGGCGTCTACACGATCGCGAGTGATTCTTTTATTTGCTCTCTCCTTTTTCCTCTTTTTTTCGGGACGAAGAAGTGAGTGATCCATACATGGTAACGGCGAGAAGACTGGCTTACACGTTGCAATCCGTAATCCACCCTACCTGCTCTCCTGTCGAGACTCGTTCACGCAGCTTGCCCGAACACGTCCTACCTGGTCGTGTGTTCAACACCACGCATATCTTCGATACTTTCTGCATCCGTGCAGGCTGCGTTTCACTTGTGTCTGGCCCGTGTACCGGTTAATAAGTGGATTCTCGCTGATGATTCCTGCCGCCGACCCGGCTCTTTAAAGTTCTGACCCCGAATTTTGCTTCAAATTCTGTCTCAAATACTGCCTCAAATTACTGCTTCGAAAAAAAAATATTGCTTCAATAATTCTGTCTCATTTCTGTCTTAAATTCTGTCTGGGATTTTACCTCAAATTCTGCAATTTAGCATGCTAGTAAGGGATTTGCATGAACACTTGCAGGCCACTGAAACAGTACAATTTAATTTAATAATCATCATCAAGAAATTGAGTTAGTTACGCGGTTCAGAAACAGTCGTTAAAGATTTTTGCCAAGGCGAAATGTCTGCAAATTTCGAGGATGTTTTTTAAGGGATGGTTTAGGCAAGAAGTCGCCGTCTGGTCTGCTGTAAGATGCTCTCGATTAAACCCGCAATATTTGGGTGGGCGTGTACGACAGTGACTCACGTATCGACTTTTCTTCCGGACAGGTAGGGATAGGCGGGGGTGGGTTTAAGGCGAGCCATAGGTAAGGGAGGAAAAGACCGCAATGAGGTAACCGTTTATACAGCGCACGCAAGTCGCGAATACCACAGATGTTTTTAAATACCGTGTAAATATTTCGCGAAGCCTGTCTTAAAATGAAAAACGATCTTCGTCGGATAAATTCGCCGAATCTTAGGAAAATATGTATTGAGTCTAATACTTGCGCGGTCAGCCCCTTGCGCAGGCAACCCTGCAGACATTCACCTTCATTCTTTGCACATTATCGAGCTATTTTACATATTTTAATACCTAGCACCGTCGTAGACAAGTATCGTCGACGTACCGAGCAATTCTAGGTCCTGATCATCGCATTCGTTCGGGATAAAAATCGTCGGGCAACCACGCCCGGAAATCGATGACAGTCCAGACACAATAGCAACAATAGCTCAGTAGAATGTTAATTATTCGGGCATCGGTGTGGACGATCATCGAGCAAACGTTGGCGAATGATCTGGCCAGGCAACGGTGCTTCTGCCGGTCTTTAAATCAATGTTTTCTCGGGGAGGGCTGGCTCTCTGTTAGCAGCCAAGAAAAAGAGGTCGCGTTCGTGGGTTGAGGATATCGGTGGTCCTCGTTGGTTTTGGAGAATCGA
Organism: Augochlorella aurata; assembly: GCA_028455555.1. NCBI lineage: Eukaryota > Metazoa > Arthropoda > Insecta > Hymenoptera > Halictidae > Augochlorella > Augochlorella aurata. The sequence goes on along the minus strand of CM052156.1, from coordinate 3,245,751 downwards.
AATTTTCAACGATGTCACATCCATTCGCCGACGACTAGGGCGCAGGCTCGGCAGACCGTAGCAGTTGGCATGTTGGCAACGCTGCCGATGCCGGGCTGGTGGAATGGTGGTGGTGTCTCGACCAATCGGAGCAATCGCTGGTGCCACCTCCCCTCTCCCCGCCGCGGTCCGGTCGAAGCTTGAAAATCTGTAACGGACGCCGGTGCCAGGGCATATTCGTTTGTGGGCTCTCGTGACGAGTTAGCGTGCATCCCGTTGTTCGTACAAGTACAATCACCAGCGAGTTTTCGAAGCGGTTCTTAACAAACTACCGAGCAACATGAGGGAAATCGTCCATATTCAAGCTGGCCAGTGCGGAAACCAAATTGGCGCTAAGGTGAGTGCCGAGAATTCCATCGAAAAATCCCTCAGACTCCTGGGACCGCGTGTAACGTGAACGCCACTTTGTCCGATGCTCTCATAACTGGTCGTCCTTGTACCGTATTATCCCAACTCAAACAGTTTCCCGTCATTCCGATCGCTATTCGTACGAAATCTCGCGAAACGCGATTCCTAACGAGACTAGAAGACGTAATCGTCGAATATCGGGAGATAACGTTAGACCGCGATATACGCCATCTTTCTGCATTCTTCGAACGAGACGTTCTCGGAAGTAACGCGATCCGACGGGCATTTCTTATCTCGCACAGTGTTTGCAGAAAAAGTGGAGGCGGACAAAGGGCCGCGGAGAGCGTGGCTGGTATGCGAAAAAATCGTGTTCGGTCGAAGACCTGTCATGGCGACAGAACTACGCCGGCCGGCGAGTATCCTAACGGTTTTTTCCGGTGAGGCGCCGCACCGGACGTGGCGTTGTCGTCAAGCGTTCTATTGCGCTTCTGTTCGCAGCTCCGCCGTTCGAATTTTCTCGAAATTCGAACGAGGGATACTTCGCGAGTGCGCACTTTTTCCAGAGAAATTCGAAAAATTATTTCGATCAGACGATACGCGTCCGCTGGGTGTGGCTGTCTCCGGGCGTCGAAATACACCGGGTTGATGCGGCAGTGGAATCGAACGATTGCGCGCGCATTCGGTACTCTTCTCTCTCGCTCTCGCGACTCGTTCTCTATCGTCGTTCTCTCTCATCTGCGTTTTTTGCGAGACTGATGCAGACATGCGCCATTATTCACTCGCCGTTCGAAATGACCGTTTTTTCTGTTCCCGACGGAGATTGACGTTTATGAACGTTTCGTCGGTACAGAAAAATAATACCGCTACAATCCCTGGACGACAGTGTAATACTTTCTATCCGACTACAAAGTAATAGAATTTATTCTTCGAAGCAAAATCTCCTATGATCGATAGATTGACTCAGCTGAAAACAATTGAATAATGAGACAGCGTAGGCGAATATTTTTCATACATTTTATTTCTCGCGAAACTGTGATATATTTCTGCTGTTTGAATTGCATTGAATATTCTAGAAACGTAATAAAATATATATTTCAATGAGAATTATATTACAATCAGTTTCATCCCTATTTAGAATTAATTATAAATTGAATTTCTGTTAAAAGAATCGTTACAATTATGTAGATCTTCATGGATTCATTTGAACATAAAATTGCGGGTCAGATTCTGAACAGGGTCCAGGTGCATTACTACAGTAATGAGTGCACTTAGAAGTAATCGCGCGATATCTTGGAGGTCGTGTGACGCGAAAATATTATATAATATAGACGATTATCACGGGAACTGGCTCGGGAGATTGGGGTACGATCCGGCTGGCTGTAGTCACGCTCTCATAGTTTTCAAGGTTGCTTCATTGAGTCAACGTCCGCTTCCCCGGTTAGCTGCTTCTTCGTTTATTGTCACGATATCGATTTTCAATCCGTGAGGTATCTTCTCGCAGGAACCGAGCTGTGTCCTGAACTGGAAGGAGTTGTGTAACGATTACAGTTCTGTCCATTCAGGGATCCTGTGGTCCAAGGACATCGAGTCTTGCGTGACACAGGCAACGCTTCCAAATAAAGAAAGAAGATATCCTCTTCGCGTCGTTTCGCTTCACCTCGGCCTGATTCGGGCCATCTAAATTCGCTTTTCTAAACTCGCTCGTTTCCAATCGTCGCCGCGGCTGGTACAATGATCTACTGTGTAGAACACGGTCGACGATCGTAACCTCCATCTGCTCGAAGAGCCATCTGCTAGCTAGACCGTTCGGAGGGTCGCAAAGAAAAGAGTCGTAGAGCAGCTGCTAGGGGGAAAGCAAATTGTAGTTCCGTTACTAACTAGCGCCGCCGCCATTTTGTTGCTTTTCCAGCAGGTCGGTTCTATTCATCGTTGCCTCAGTTTCACGCACTCGCGATCTGCAAATGCATTTCTAGATTAAAAATTACAACTTTTCAACAAGAAGGTTGCTTCTTTTGTTCTGGCTCCCAGCTTCCTTCTGATCTCATTGTCTTAAAATTGTCGAATCGAAAATATAGATGAGAAGAAAGTGAAGTCCTCGGGTGGGCGGTGGCGCCTACATGTTTTTGAGACGCCCCCGAATTTCTACGAGTAAACAAGAGAGGAGGGAGCCCGGTGCATCAATCGGTTCGGATTGTGTTATGCTAATTGCACCGGGTTCGGTGTGTTACGGTCTTCACTTCTATATATAGCGATGACATTGGTGACTCATATCTTGCTACAGCAATACATGTACATTGCGTGTACAGGTAGAACTGGTGGGAGGTAACAGGGCTGGGCGATCTTAGCTTCCCACTAACGATATTCATATATGGTCACACCGCTCGATACAGGCGTCGTTTCCATGTAGGACGTCGTCGTAGTGGATCACGTAGGCGGTCGCGATCGCGTTCGGCCGAATTCGCCGGATCGGGCAATTACCCAACGAGTTTGTCGAGTTTCGAATCGCCTCGATTAGGTCCCGTCTCTCTTGATCTTATGATAGTAGAATCCGCAATGTTTTGACTTACGATAACGCCGCGAACGAGATAACGTGACCAGCTGTTCAACCTTACACTTGATTGAATATCTCGCTCGGCAAATAAAAACAACTAGGCCCGACCGCATACTTAGCTACCTGGCTAAAGGATAGAGACGCGCGTTCGCGGCACTCGCCGCGATTTCCAGAAATACACCGGGCGGGTCTTTGAACTACTGCGAAGAGAGTGCACTCTTCTAGGTAGCAGCAGACCGTGCTCTGCTTCGCTGCATTTTCGTGCTATGCATTCGTTCGCGTCGAAGTAAACGTTGCCAAGGTACCGTGGTGAAACGAAACTCGCGCGTCCGATAATTAATCTCGTTCGGCAGACACGAGCGCGCGCTCGCATCGCGAAAGAATGCAAACAAACGTAGTCGGGAGGAAGAGGAAGGAACACCTCTTGTTCACTGAGGTTTCTTAATGAACGTGCGTATTACGAGTAATTACACGCGAGCTATTCAACGACGAGGTCGACGAACCGCGTTCTCGGTCGATACTATGGAACACTGGAAACGGATGTCGGGGATAGTCGCGGAGAAAGCGTCGTCGGGAATTATCATGTCCACCTCCTTCCTGCGTGTCCTGTAATTGAATAATCCGGCAGTAGAATGTATAATAACGAAATGGATTTCGCCGAGGATTACTGCTTCTCTGGTAATCATCGTGAACCCTTTGAGCATCCTTCATCCACCTTGTCCAACGAGAGCATCGAATAGATTCACAAGAAACAACGACCGCAAATTTAGCAAGACTCCTGATTTACTCCAGCTTCCGACCTTACCAATGATACAATTATTTTTATTATATTCCCGGATACTAATGGAGGACTTGTTTCACAGTTTTGGGAAATAATCAGCGACGAGCATGGCATCGACCCGACTGGAACCTATCACGGAGACTCGGATCTCCAGTTGGAGCGTATCAACGTTTATTACAACGAGGCCTCCGGTGGCAAATATGTGCCACGCGCCATTCTCGTCGATCTGGAGCCAGGAACTATGGACTCTGTCCGCTCGGGACCCTTCGGACAAATTTTCAGACCCGACAACTTCGTATTCGGCCAGTCTGGAGCCGGTAACAACTGGGCGAAAGGACACTATACCGAAGGCGCTGAGTTGGTAGACTCTGTTCTCGACGTAGTCAGGAAGGAAGCGGAGAGCTGCGATTGCTTGCAAGGTTTCCAACTGACCCACTCCCTCGGCGGTGGTACCGGTTCCGGCATGGGTACCCTGCTGATCTCGAAGATCCGCGAGGAATACCCCGATAGAATCATGAACACATACTCGGTCGTCCCGTCTCCCAAAGTATCGGACACTGTCGTCGAGCCGTACAACGCCACCCTCTCCGTTCACCAACTCGTCGAGAACACGGACGAAACCTACTGTATTGACAACGAGGCCCTGTACGATATCTGCTTCCGCACTCTGAAACTGTCTACGCCCACCTACGGTGACCTGAACCATCTCGTATCCCTCACAATGTCCGGCGTGACGACCTGCCTCAGGTTCCCCGGTCAGCTGAACGCTGACTTGAGAAAACTGGCCGTCAACATGGTACCGTTCCCGCGTCTCCACTTCTTCATGCCCGGATTCGCTCCTCTGACCTCCCGCGGTAGCCAACAGTACAGAGCTCTCTCGGTGCCCGAGCTCACCCAACAGATGTTCGACGCAAAGAACATGATGGCCGCGTGCGACCCCAGACACGGAAGGTACCTCACGGTAGCTGCCATCTTCCGTGGCAGGATGTCCATGAAGGAGGTCGACGAACAGATGCTGAACATCCAGAACAAGAACAGCTCGTACTTCGTCGAATGGATCCCGAACAACGTGAAGACAGCCGTCTGCGACATTCCGCCTCGTGGACTCAAGATGTCCGCGACGTTCATCGGCAACTCGACCGCCATCCAGGAGCTGTTCAAGCGAATCTCCGAGCAGTTCACCGCCATGTTCAGGAGAAAGGCTTTCCTCCATTGGTACACTGGAGAGGGTATGGACGAGATGGAGTTCACCGAAGCAGAGTCGAACATGAACGATCTGGTCTCAGAATACCAGCAATACCAGGAAGCTACCGCGGACGAGGACGCAGAGTTCGACGAGGAACAGGAGGCCGAGGTCGACGAGAACTAAAGACCTGCCAAGACAACTGCCCCGTTATCTCTCTCACTCATGCTCTGCTTCTTAACTCTGCGTTACCTCCCCCCGTCCCCTGTATTTTTTATTTCTTTTTTACAGACTGTTCTCTGTCCACCATGGCAATTTCACGAACAGGCGCACCTTATCGCCCCCTGACCCCGAATTTACTTTCGTACTCGCCGAATTAATCGAAAGGAATTTTTTTGATTGTCGTTTCTGTGTCCTATGTCGTCCTCCCTGTTTATCTATTTTTACGTCGTTTCTCATTCGATTTTTACTGTTTGCAAGGTGCGTCTCTGTATCCAGTGTATAACCGCAGACGCGGTCCACCACCGTTTATAAATAAATTATTATGATATAAGCGTATGTTTTATAAGGAACAACCCCCATTTATAACTAGCCTTATAAGTAACGCATCAGACGATTGGTTTTGTATTTATGAAACTACAATTGTAGATCTGAATAAAGTGGATCATTCAGCCCAGGAATACCAATGAATCTGACTGACGCCTGTTTGTGTATCCGATGATTCCGTTGATCGGCACTTTGTCGATCCTAGCTTGAAAGTAAGTGCTAAATTTAGAGCTACAGAACCCCCAGCGATCCGCTAGAATCGAGAATATTTGCTAAAAACGGAGTAGGTCGTCTAGACCGTATGCAACGACACGTTAATTAGCGAGCAGGGCAATTAATTAGCATCGTGTCGCCATCTGTCGATGAACAATGTCGTCGAAGTATCCGCCATAATGGTACAACTGTGCTGCAGATACCGGATTTATTGGTCAATTACGAAAAGAAATCGATTGCCAATTAGTTCCGGTCAGTATCGCGTTTTCATTTTATTTCGAATTACGACGACCAGATAAGTATAGACCGAAGAAACAAACGATTGAGATCGTACACGTATGCGCGCTTATGAAAATGTTCGAAGAACAAGCATTCCGCTATTCCGTATCAATGGCGAAACGCTTGCAACAGGATGCGAACAGTTTGCGGTTTGCGTAGATTGCACGTTGTTTAGAGGTTTCGTTGGAATTTTAACCGCAGCCAGACCTATCGGCTAACCAAATAACGGACTAATGTGATACAGTTAAGCCAGTGGCATCGATTTGGATCGAAAACTCCTCTCTGTACCTGGATTCCTTTCCAAATATCAATGTATTATACATATTCTTTGAAGAAGACATCGTCGAGAACGTGCGAAATATATTTTACTTTATAATGTACAGCGGAGAAATTCGTCGGATGCCACATACCCGCATTAATAATATATTAATAATATACATTTGCAATTAACTGCTCGATGTTCCCTTTTTAATCGATGTACTATCATTTTCAGAAAACGTCTTCAAAAGCGTGAGAAACATTTCTGCTCCACAATCTGCAGCGAAGAAATTCAACTGTTAAATGTCTATATTCATCACAGAAACGTCACTGTAACAGCGAATATGGTTGCGATTAGTACCGAAGGTTAACCCTTTAACCCCACTGCTGATAACAATCGGGGTAGCAATCCCCGAGGGAATTACATTAACCTAATTAGCTCCTCGAATTCTTCATTTTAGAATGCCCCTCGACGAACAGTGAAACCGGCCTACTATCCGTCGCAATAAGTATCCGAGTGGAAGACCATTAACGAGGAACTGTAATTAATAAGAGGGTAAATCAAGATTTGCGGAGGACGTGGTATCACAATCAAGATCATAGTCGGGCAGAGAGAGAGGATGAATTCCGTCTGGCTGGTATACGGGAAAATTCGTGTCGCATTCTTCCAATATGTCGTCGACGACCATTCGTTGGATAAATAAATGAAATGAGCTGGGGCGGTTTCTGTTCGACAAAGCCTGAGAGAAGGAGTCAGTGGCATGACTCATCGTCCGGCTATACGTGGCTGCGTGCAGCTCGTTGTCGTCGTCTCGCTCCGCAAATTCGATCCACTCCGAGACGCCACGTACTAATTGCAAAGTGTATTGTACTTTGCGGCGCGACAACCTCTATTGTTCTTTTCAATCTGAAAAATCACGCGCTACGAGCCACCACGTTTTGACGATATTCTGTCGACAGATTCGGGAAACTCGCCCTTGCCACATCGAGGAGTTAATTGCTCTCGAAGATCTCAAAGATAAAGCAATTAAGACAGATTAAAAATTAAAGCAGTTTTAAAATTACAGCAGCTTCAAGCATAAATCAACTACAAATTAAAGCTGCCTCGAGCTTGAAATTTACAAACGTTCGAGCACATGTGCCAGGAATACCTGCAATCATTTAGTAACATGCAGCAAAATGCACCGCGATTAGAACAAATGCGGGCGTATGATAACGCGTCGCCGTTAGTTGAGATACCCCAGCATTTTCGTAGAGGAAAACGAGGAGCAGTGAGTCGGAAAGAGGATCGGGGGATGGGGCGAGAGATAGGGACGAGGTTACAATAATAGAAGAAGGGTTTTTACAGCGGCAGGGGATCGTTGACGCGCAGCTGGAGACAAAACTTCGTCTCGGTTATCATCCTTTCCGACCGAGAAATGAGTCACCCATGACAGAGAGGCCAGAAACCCGATTGCTTTCGAGCATCCAACGAATCGCAGAACTTCGGAATCCGTGGAATTCGTCGAGATCAGGCAATTTCGGGTGCCGCAAGGTCGCTCCGAAAGACGTTCATGCTCTACCGGCACTTCCGTCGAGTGCTCCTTCAGTTCATCGAACAGGAAATCCTGTCGGCATTTCCTCTTTATTATGGCGGTCCTGGTAACTGGACTCTGGACTGCGGATTTTATGTATGCACCCAAAATACTCCGAATCATTTCGATTGCATTTGTTGTCTTTATAAAGAATCTTTCACGATTCTTCAGTTTATTTTAATTCCAACATATATTATAATTCTGTGGATTTTTAGGTGAAATAAGTTTGCACGCGAAAAAGAGATTAAGTGAAGCGTGGCGTGTTTGGAGAGCACGAAGGTCAAACTTGGACATGAGGTAATCGTAATTCTATATTGTAGTCATATTGTTTTAATTTTGATTATTAGTCTCTTGTAATTACTATTATTATTATTGTTTTGTTTAATTTTTGTAGAAGGGTGGAAAGGACAGCTAGCACATTTACGCTAAAGAGATTAAATTAAATAATTCCGGTGATCAAAAGAAGGAGGAGAAGCCATACGTAAGTCACATAATCACAAAAATTCGGTGCCGAATACGCTCGATCTGCTCGCATCGATAAGCAGCTAATCCTTCTAATTAAAAACTCATGTGTTCCAGGTCGCAAGGTGACAAAGCAGTTCTCATGGAAATAGCAACAGGCACAAAGAACGAAGCGACAATCGAAGGGCGTAGCTATCGTGGAAAGAATGTATGTATTCCCTGAATTTCGCTTTCCCGGTACCGAGTATCCGGTGGTCGAGGATGATAGTGCTCGAGAAGAGGTTGCCTGCTTTCCTCCCCCCCTTCTGCTTGTCCCACGGGGTAATCGAGGCGGGACGAGACGGAACGAGACGATACGGGACGAGACGAGTCGAGTCGAGTCGGCTCGGCTCGAGTCGAGAGAGTCGCCCTCAGGACACCGACACGAGCGCGTTTCCTCGTCAGCATTGCTCCGCAGGCTCAACACCGCTCCGCTTCAGTCCACCGGCACTCCTGCGCGACACGACAGTCGGCTCGGTAGCACCCGCTTCGTTGCACACGCTCTCCCGACACACTCTCCACGTCTTGACAGTACCGAGAGATCAGCTGTTTCGTCGACAGCAACGCTCTTTTGATCGAGAGACACCCGAGGACGACAGGACACCCACCACCGCTCCAGGATGAGGGAGATCGTGCATCTGCAGGCTGGACAATGCGGGAACCAAATCGGCGCCAAGGTATGTATCGTCGCGGTCAATAGGATAGGTTCGTTCACCTGGTTCCTTGACCTAGGTCGTTGTTCTCTGTACGATAGTTCGCCGACGATTCTAGTCGTTTTCGACTAGCTATTCCCGGCATTCGATTCGATACCAGATCCTTCTACATCCTAACGTACCCAGAAGATGATTTAATCCTTGCCAAGTATTCGATAATGAGAGATCCTTTATTGCCCTACAGCATGTGAAAACCAGGTGTGTAAATTACTATTTAGTATTTGTTGTACTGAGCCAGTAAAAAATCTATCAGTCCTTCATATCGTCTTACAGCGCATAAAGATCAGGTGTCATCATTAAACCTCGTTTCCCAGATTATTGTTAGGCACGTGTCGGACGTGGCCGATCGAATGTACACGCAAATCTTTCATTGTTCCCGCAGTTCCGTTGTTCAAAAGCGGAATCGATTTTCCCATGCCGGTTCGACGAAGCTCGAGTGTCTCTTTGTCCCGCGATTTCAACAAACTCGCGGATTCCTCGTCGATATCGTAACGTTTGGAATTGACAGTCGACGGGGCTGTGGTTTAACAGTCGCGAGACAAAGGTCAAAACGGAGCCGTCGGTCAAGGGTCATTCGGTGTTCACGAGTGAACGATTGTAGGAAACGCGAAGTGGGCCGATCCCGAGACGGGAAGATAGGGCGATCCCCAGAGAAGAATTCGAGCTCCTAATCGAATTAAAGATAAGACGCCGCTCGGCAATGAGGAGCAATTTGGAGAGTCTCCGGTCCGCTCGAGCCGTCTCGGTACCGCCTGCCGCGGAACGGAGAAATCGTTCGCGAAATATCCTCGAATCTACTCGCGATTAGTTCCCCGAACTCGTTCGCGAAATTGATTCGAATTACGCCGGGTTTCCTTGGATTCTCGTGGAATTTTTTTCGAATTCTCGCGAAACGCTCGCGTCGACCGGTCGGCGACTGTCTCCGTCGAGGACAACCGGACGGAAATTCGTACTTGTCGAAAGTAAAACGGCGACGGTAAAGGGATGCCAGTCATTGTTCTCGCAGAGCCGGGCGTCTCGCGCGGCTGCATCGCAACCAGGTCGTGAATCATGCACGGACAGGGTGCACGGCGCAGCACGCGAACGAACGCAGCGTTTCGCGAGCCGCAATTAAGATCGCGGCCGCGATCCGTAGGCTCTTTTCGCGATCGGTTCCTTGGACGATCGTTAAGCTCTTCCATGTGGAAAACAACCGATTCAGCCGAGCGTGAACCGCGTTCGGGACAAAGGGGGGCCCCGCTCTCTTTGGCAATAGCCTGTTGGACCGATCCACTAATTGGACTGCGGAGAATGAGCGCAACTACTTCCCGATGCATTTCGAAAACTCCGTTCGATCCTCGTACAGCATGTCCATCGCGTGCGAATATTGTATCGATCTATCGCATCGATTTTTAATCGTACTTTTATCGATTTATCCAAGCATCTCTTACGACGAAGCAAATCGTTCGTCTTTCTTTTATGTTTGATAGATAGATTTTATTTAAATCTATGAGAAATCTACACGAGTACATCAGGAATTAATTTAAACATTATATGTTTATTGCGTATCAGCGGTATCAGCAGACCCACGTTTGGGCCCAGACGTTATGCATACATTATTATTATGACTATTACGTTGACCAATAAGTCATTGCGTTTTTTTCCCATAGATGGCAAACGCCACCCAAATATTATCTTATCGTACCTTTTTTTACACAGTGATTACATTTTCTACGTTTCTCTGTATTTTTTGTCGTTGTTCTAACACAAACAAATAGTCAGATGACTTCGAATGTCAATCGGCCAAGGCAGACCTCTGGGTCCGAAAAAAACTCGGACGTGCTACTACAGTGTCAATTCGAAAATTTGCCATTGATTCAAACAATAAAAGTTTAGAGTCTAATGACCTTTGCGGGGCGGTCAGAGTCAGTAAGAGGTCCCCAGAGAACGAAAGGTCCTCGCACGAGGGGTAAGGCAGGACGCGTCACCTCGTTGCCGCGAGCATGGTCGCAGCCTATTAATAGTGCGGAGAAAATAGTGAAAGCGAGACGAATGTAGAAGACGAACGAGCCAGGTCGGGGGAGAGGGTGGCCCCACCCGAGCCAGGGGGCAGAGGCCGTGTTAATTTGGTGCAGCCGTATTTTTAGCCTCGTCGCGATATCCTTGTCCTCGGTCGGCCGCCTTTTATCCATTTCGGATCGACGAGTGTTGATTCTCGACTAATCGCGATCGAATTTTCAGTTTTGGGAAGTGATCTCCGAAGAGCACGGGATCGACCAGTCGGGGATCTACCACGGGGACAGCGATCTTCAGCTGGAGCGGATCTCGGTGTACTATAACGAGGCTTCCGGTAAGTGCAGGACGATTCTAGAACGCTCGGGAAACGATCGCGCCGGTTCGTCGACATTATCACGGATCGCTCGTCGCCGGCCGGTTGCTTTCGCGAATTCCTCGCGCGCGCCAAAATAGAAGCTGTCTCTCTGTTTTGCGATAGGAGGAACGCCATGAAAAAGGAGCGCGGAGAGCATCACAGACAGCAAGAAGGACCGCGTTTAGACGCTGGAAATAGCCGTTCACCCCTGGCTTTTAGATACGACGGCTAGTTTTCGCTCGCGTCCTCGTTCGGCAGCCTCGCCCAGTCATGCTACGCCGTTCCCGAAACGAAATTCGCCGGCCGGCTAATTTGCAAGCCGTACAGGCACTCGCAGCGTCACCAGAAGCCGTATAAGACACGCGTTTCCGTCGGCCGAGCCATTGTCGCCGCGAGTTTTCAGCCGGAATGACAATAACTCCGAAACACGATTAATATGGGCGCGTGCCTTCTTGCCGCTCGTTTGTAACCCTCCGCCGTCCCCTAATTTCCTAATGCGACTCGCCACAAGACGCTACGCTGCACACGAACCTCCTCAGTAGTTTTACTGGCAGGATTTCTTCCATTTTCTCTGCTTGACTGGCATATGATGCTCGAAGAGAACGCGGTTAGTTTATGGGAAAGATTACCATAATTTTTATTGTGCGACTGGTACGGTACTGAAGATGACGGTACACTAGCAAACGAGCTACCTAACTACTTTATGACGCTCGAAAGACTGCGGCTATTTTGTCGAAAGAATTTCCATTATTTTCTCTACGTGACCGGCAAAACTCCGCGTAAAGACAGTAAATTAGAGACAAAGAAACTTGTCGACTATTCTATGGGGCTAGAAAGATTGCAGCTATTTTGGCGACGGGATTTTCTATGGTCTTCTTTACTTGACCAACGGGGTATTGGACAAGATAGAATAATACAAGCAAACAAGCTTCTCAACTGTTGTATCCAAAGGACAGTTTGCTAAAAATAGATTTCCTTCTAGAGATCTCTCTGGACGCGATGATTACTTAATGCCTCCTGTCTAAAAATCATGTTTAAGTGGATCGAGTCCGCGTCAATTTAAGGACATCGTTTTAACACGTCCATAAGAATATTTTCGCCATCGGTAGATGGATCTTCGAAACCGTTGTCAAAGGCTTGCGTTATTTCAGTCGCGACGTCGACGAATGGAGGGAAATACGTGCCCAGGGCGATCCTGCTGGACCTCGAGCCGGGGACGATGGACGCAGTGCGTTCGGGCGCTTACGGCAAGCTCTTCAGGCCGGACAACTTCGTGTTCGGACAATCCGGAGCGGGCAACAACTGGGCGAAAGGACACTACACCGAGGGCGCGGAGTTGGTAGACTCCGTGCTGGACGTGGTGCGCAAGGAGTGCGAGAACTGCGACTGTCTCCAAGGTTTCCAGCTGACCCATTCCCTGGGTGGTGGCACCGGGTCGGGGATGGGGACCTTGCTGATTTCGAAAATTCGCGAGGAGTACCCGGACAGGATCATGAACACGTACTCGGTGATGCCGTCGCCTAAGGTGTCGGACACCGTGGTGGAGCCGTACAACGCGACGCTGTCGGTTCACCAGCTGGTGGAGAACACGGACGAGACGTACTGCATCGACAACGAAGCCTTATACGATATCTGTTTCCGCACGCTGAAGGTATCGAATCCTAGCTACGGGGACTTGAACCACCTGGTCTCGCTGACGATGTCAGGCGTGACGACCTGTCTAAGGTTTCCCGGACAGTTGAACGCGGATCTGAGGAAGCTGGCCGTGAACATGGTCCCGTTCCCTCGGCTGCACTTCTTCATGCCAGGGTTCGCGCCTCTGACCTCTAGATCGATGCAACAGTACTCGGCGCTCTCGGTGCCGGAGCTGACGCAGCAGATGTTCGACGCGAAGAACATGATGGCTGCCTGCGATCCTCGGCACGGAAGGTACCTCACCGTCGCCGCAGTTTTCCGAGGTCGGATGTCGATGAAGGAGGTCGACGAGCAGATGCTGAGCGTGCAGAACAAGAACAGCTCGTACTTCGTCGAGTGGATCCCCAACAATGTGAAGACAGCCGTCTGCGACATCCCGCCGAAGGGGCTGAAGATGTCGTCGACCTTCATCGGCAACACCACCGCCATCCAGGAGCTGTTCAAGAGGATCTCGGAGCAGTTCACCGCCATGTTCCGCAGGAAAGCGTTCCTACATTGGTACACCGGGGAGGGCATGGACGAGATGGAGTTCACCGAAGCCGAGTCCAACATGAACGACCTGGTGTCCGAGTACCAGCAGTACCAAGAGGCCACGGCGGAGGAGGACTTCGAGGCGGAGGAGTGCGCGGACGATTTCGAGACCTGCGATCAGGAGTAGACCATCTACTCCGACGAGTAAAGGCCGATTTGTGTCATTCGTTCGGGCGCCGAACGTTTACGGAACGTTTCGGTTCGGGCAAGTGCGTCTAGTATTTGTATGTCAATGACGGCTGTTAGAATTCTTTCGTTGAATCTACAATTATCGATTGACGGTAGATTTACGGAGCACTGTACGCAGCTCTTTTACGTTAGTTTGTATTAGTAACAATAAGATGTTTATTCGAACTTTCCACAAGTAATACTAGTGCTATGTAGCAGTATTGTTAAACGAAAAAGAGGAGAATGGAAAAAGAATTAATTTCTTACTAACTCGATTAATTTTTCGGTATGCGTATTGAATTAGTTTGCGTTACACGTCTTTAATGAAATTCTGAGAATGCTGGTCGGAAAATGTCTGAAACGTCACGCGCCAGAACCGAATCGTTCCGTAAACGTTCCGTGCTTCGACGGAGAATACAAAACGATCTTAAACCCGCCGCCCTCACTCACCCATCTATCTAAAGCGGCCTCAGGCACACGTGGTTCGCTTTTTATACTTTTATACGCGATAGGGTATCTTCTTCTGTTTCGCTTCTTTTTCATGGAGTTCGGAGGACATCGAGGCTGGCCGAGGGAGACGCGTCGCTCGCTTCAGCTGTAGAGGGTTACGGAGAGGGCGGTGGTAGACAAAGACAATCCCCGACGACCAAACGCCAAAGCACCGCAACCAAAAATCTGCCTTCTCTGTTACATCCGCAAACATTATTCATATATCGTAAGCCTGTAATCGTGGCACGCGTTTTACGGTAGCGCAAGTTTGTTCCTTACGAAAATATAAGAATTTTTTCAAGTACATAAGTCATCCTCATCATGCTTTATAGTGATTGTGGTTTATTGAATGTTTCAGGTCCGATGGAATTTCGCGAAATAGCTTTAGAGTGTTTCGTACGGCTGCCTCGAGATCTGCGCGGAATATTTTCGCAGCCTAGTCACGATCATGCCAGAGAGGATCGGTGTTCCTCGGCGTTTTCAGCGTTCGCCTCCTGCTGCTGCTGGTACTCCGCGATTAGGTCGCGTATTTTCACCTGAACGTCCGCAAATTCCGACTCGTCCATCCCTTCCGCGGTGTACCAGTGAATGTACGCCTTCTTCTTCAGCATGTCGTTGAAGCCGCGCATCAGCCTCCTCACAGGCTCTTGGATCGCAGTTGTGTTCGATATCAGGGTCGCGTTCATCGAGGCTCCGCGAGGAGTGACCTTGCAGACCGCGGTTTGGACGTTGTTCGGGATCCACTCGACGAAGTTAGGGCTGTTCTTGTTGCGTACGTTGTACATTTGCTCATCCACGCGCTGAAATAGACCGTCCGCCGAACGATGTAGAATATACACCGAAACGTTGTTCAATATTAATGTGCTATGGTTAAGCAAATGTTATTAATATTATTATAAGTTAGTGCAAATCAGGAGGCAAATGAAAAGTGAGTAGTTGCCTGTACAGTATAATAATATTAATAATATCCAATGAACGATGTCACATTAACATTTAATTACATTTCGACCGAACAACGGTTTCGCACCTTGGTCGACGCGTTTCCGCGGAAAATCGTAGCGGCAGCGATGGTCTTGCCAGCCGTGGGATCGTAATGGACGAACGCGTTGTTAGGATTGAACAGTTGTCTCGCTAGTTCGCCTACGGACGAGACCGAATACTGCGCGGCGCTCCTAGAGGTCAAAGGTGCGTATCCTGCGACGAAGAAGTGCAACTTGGGGAACGGGACCAGGTTGACGTGAAGCTTTCGTAGATCGGTGCTAGGTTGCCCTGGGAATCTGAAGCAGCAGGTCACGCCGGCCATGCACGCGGCTATCAGGTGATTGATGTCGGCGTAAGTCGGCGTGGAGATATGCTGCATCCGCGAGCAGATGCGGTGCAACGCGTGATTGTCCATGCAGAAGCACTGGTCGGCGAACTCGATCGACTTGCCGAGGGCTAGGACCGCGTTGTAGGGTTCCACCACGACGTCCGACATCTTCGTCGAGGGCAACACGCTGTAGCAATTCACTATCCTGCTCGGGTACTCCTCCTTCAACTTGGTCATCAGCAACGCGCCTGCTCCTGACCCTGTCCCGCCGCCCAGAGATCGGACCAGCTGGATACCTGATCCATCGTGGTCCGCGAATTCAGGGATTGACGAGGTTGCGAAAATAAGTTACGAATAGACTGCGTATTTTTAGGCGAGATAGAAATTGCATCGATTGCAAGAAGGCTAGATAGCAAGTTCATTCTTTAACATTAGACTCGCCCAAAATCCAACGCGTTGCCACGCCTGATCCAGACGAAGCCTTGAGCAACGAGCGAAAAATTAGCTTCTAGCAAGGTGTCCATCAGCGTTCACCTTGCAACAGGTCGCAAGCCTCGGCTTCCGCGCGTATGACGTCCAAAGCCTTGTCGACCACGTCCGCACCCTCGCTATAGTATCCCTTCGCCCAATTGTTTCCCGCGCTCTCGCATCCGACCACGAAGTTCTCGGGCTTGAATAGACCGCCGCATTTCCTAGACAGCGCGGAGCTCAGCGCTTTGGAGTCGAGGTCAATCAAGACCGCCCTCGGAACGAATCTAAAGGCTGGAAAGTTGCAGGTGACACCGCGTGGTCGCCTAAAACCGTCGATGCTCGCGATACCTTGTCCCTCGGTGAAATAAACATTGATTCGTTGCAACTGCATGTCCGACGAATCGTCCCCGTCGAAGATACCGTCCCTGTCCAAGCCATGCTCGTCGCAGATCTTTTCCCAGAACTAGAAACGAGATTTTTACACCTGGAAAGGAGACGCATAGGTCCGGATTACCTTGGTGCCGACGTTGTTTCCGCACTGGCCAATCTGCACGTGCACTATTTCTCTCATTTCTTTGCCTCGGCTGCTTCGGTAGACTGGAATTTCGGAATTTATTGTTACACCGCGTCGGCCTCGCGGCCGGGATCAAGGATGAAGGGTGCTCCGCTTCGATCCCGGATGTTTGGTTAGGAAAAAGAAATGAACGAACGATGCGCGCGTTCGGCGATCGACGCGGCCGCGGAGCCCGCATTAGCGTTCATTCCGAGCGATTCGCAACGGCACGCAATAATAAAGTGTTTGTCCTCGGGGGCGCCGATGAGATAATACGTGATCGCCAATTTTTACCAAGGTCTTGGCTTCATCAATCCCCCAGTTGACTAGAAGGACGAGCACGAGTTCGATGACGCGGCACGCGACACGTGCTCGATCCGATCTATCGCTACAGGAATGCCAGATTGTTAGAGACATACCTAAAAACCTCGTAGATCCTTGAAAATCCTTGTAAAAGACATACGAGTCGTTCTCGCTATAAAATGTCTTGCTATATTCGCAGCTTCGCATCGTTCTCTAACTAGTCGTTCTCTAGTGGCAAGTCGGATGACCAACGATAACTGCGTCTATTCCCTAGAACTATAGTCAAGAGTACCTCTTAGACCAGTCGAAGAAAAGAACGTCGTTGTGAATGTTCAACAAACCAATACATTTCTCTAAATCACATATAAGGTATAAAGTATACACGTATAATAGGGTAGATAGATAGAGGTGTACATATGCATGTGTATAAGGGTGTCTACATTAATATAAAAATCGGTCGAAACTGGGTCTCAAGAGAGAAGGTAAGATACCAATAAATCGAGTTGCTAATACGAATGCAAAGCCACTACAACCATTTTGACAAGAGATTCGGTGTTCAAGCAAGAGTTCTCGCGAGAAGCGTCACGAGGAATTTCATCGAGACGAGGACCCTGGAGAAAGAGATCTGTCGATCAGACAATCTGACGATCCGTCGATCTACTTCTCCTCCGCAACGACCACCTCGTCATATTCCCCCTCATCCTCCGCGGTGGCGTCCTGGTACTGTTGGTACTCCGAGACCAAGTCGTTCATGTTCGACTCCGCCTCCGTGAACTCCAGCTCGTCCATGCCCTCGCCGGTGTACCAATGCAGGAAAGCCTTTCTCCTAAACATAGCCGTGAACTGGTCGGAAATCCTCTTGAACAGTTCCTGGATGGCGGTCGAGTTCCCGATGAACGTCGCAGACATCTTGAGCCCACGAGGCGGGATGTCGCAGACGGCGGTCTTCACGTTGTTCGGTATCCACTCGACGAAGTACGCGCTGTTCTTGTTCTGTATGTTCAGCATCTGCTCGTCGACCTCCTTCATCGACATTCTGCCTCGAAAGACGGCCGCCACCGTCAGGAACCGGCCGTGTTTAGGGTCGCAAGCGGCCATCATGTTCTTCGAGTCGAACATCTGTTGGGTCAGCTCGGGGACCGTCAGCGCCCGGTACTGTTGGCTGCCTCTCGCTGTCAGAGGAGCGAATCCCGGCATGAAGAAGTGCAGTCGAGGGAACGGGACCATGTTCACGGCCAGCTTCCTCAGATCCGCGTTCAATTGTCCGGGGAACCTGAGGCAGGTGGTCACGCCGGACATGGTGGCGGACACTAGGTGGTTCAGGTCGTTGTAGGACGGCGTGGAGAGCTTCAGGGTGCGGAAGCAGATGTCGTAAAGCGCCTCGTTGTCGATGCAGTACGCCTGGTCGGTGTTCTCCACTAGTTGGTGAACGGAGAGGGTGGCGTTGTACGGCTCGACGACGGTGTCGGAAACCTTGGGCGACGGCACCACCGAGAACGTCGCCATGATTCTGTCGGGATAGTCCTCGCGGATCTTCGAGATCAGCAGGGTGCCCATGCCAGACCCGGTGCCGCCGCCTAGGGAGTGGGTCAGCTGGAAACCCTGGAGACAGTCGCAGCTCTCCGCCTCCTTCCTGACCACGTCCAGGACAGAGTCTACCAGCTCGGCACCTTCGGTGTAGTGTCCCTTCGCCCAGTTGTTGCCAGCTCCGGACTGGCCGAACACGAAGTTGTCCGGCCGGAAGATCTGTCCGAAGGGGCCCGAACGAACGGCGTCCATGGTGCCGGGCTCGAGGTCGACGAGGATCGAGCGAGGCACGTACTTCCCGGCGGATGCCTCGCTGTAGTAGACGTTGATCCTCTCCAGCTGGACGTCCGAGTGGCCATGGTAGGAGCCGGTCGGGTCGATGTCATGCTCGTCCGAGATCACCTCCCAGAACTGTCGTTCGAAAACACGGTTTACGCTCGTCGCTGTCCGAAACGGTGTATCCCTTTGCAACCCGATCCCCGGTCTCGTCGCAGCTCTCCGTTTCGCTCGTTAACCCCGTCCGCTTCGCCGAGTCTCGCGCGGACATACCTTGCGCAAGATCCTCGCGGAGCGAAACAGAGAGCTTCGCCGACGACCGGGGAGCACACTCGGTTCGGTAACATGAACTCGACGCGAGTCGGTAGCGCGGTTTTCACGGAACCTATCCGCATCGTCTATTGCGAGGTTAGCTGTCACAGGTTCATCGGTCGGCGACAGCGTTCCGCGCGATCTCACGCCGCGTTCTCGTCGCGAGCAAC
The DNA here is from genome assembly GCA_028455555.1 of Augochlorella aurata. Lineage (NCBI taxonomy): Eukaryota > Metazoa > Arthropoda > Insecta > Hymenoptera > Halictidae > Augochlorella > Augochlorella aurata. Next base: position 3,226,611 of record CM052156.1, on the reverse strand, counting down.
GTCTCAAGTTTTCGCCGCGGACGCACTGACCTTGGCACCGATCTGGTTGCCGCATTGTCCGACCTGGATGTGCACGATCTCCCGCATTCTCACGACGGCCGTCCGGACGGACTACACTCGGTTCGAACACGTCACGAGGGTCACCTGGGTCACCAGGGTCCGGGTCACCGGGAGGATGGAACCGACTCGGCTCGTTGGCGCCTTTCAACGACGAGTTGCTTCCGGTTCGAGGGTCCTCGACTCGTGGTCGGCTCGCCGTCCAAAATGTCCACGGGCAAACAGAAACAGGCGACTGCTCGGTTCACCTTGGCGACATGGCAGCGAACAGGTCTTCCGTGACTGTCGCGCGCGACAATGTTAAATACCCTGTAGCAAATGGTTCCCGCGGCCGAACGATCACGGCCTCCGCCTATACTGATGGTTATAATACAACGCCGCGGTCCTTCATTGCGTCCTTTTACGTTCGATTACGGCCACCGTCGTGTTCTGCCGCTCTTCGTCCACTTCGGCCGACCCTTCGGCACCTTCCACAACCCTCCAAGCCGGATCCTCTTCCGGCTGCTCGCTTCTCGGCTGATCGAGGCAGGAGTTCGCTGCCTCCTGCTCCTCCTCGTCCTCCTGCGACTTCGACGCCGAGGATCTGCTCCCGGGACGACCGTTCGCCGAACATCTTAACGGCATCGACTCGCGTTTGCTTTCGTGGTTCTTCCGCTTTCTGGAACAGATCGCGTCGAATTCCTTCGTTAGACTTTTAGCAACCAGAGTCTATAGTACTGATCGATTTATTGTTATTACTGAGAGGACGAAGAAAGTGACCATAAGCTACTGGAAGATCAGTTTCAAAGAAGAAGAAGAAGAAACGAAGAAATGTAGTCTTTGAAGATAATGAAGGAAGTAATCAAAAGCCTCAGAATAGACAATTATAGAAGAAGAAGAAGAAGAGTAAAATGCCGAATCTTGTAATACCACAAAGAGAGTGCTTTTCAAGCTAAAAACACACGAACCTCGGCAAGGTTGGGCAGGACCACAGCTTGAAGTCAGCCCCGAAGAGCTCGCCCTCCTCGATAGTCTGTGGCAGGTGAATATTTAGCGTCTCCGGCAGGAAGATAGAAGTGAGCGCGCCTGCTACACTCAGCGTTCCCATGATGATGAGAGGCAGCACCCTGGAGTAGACCGCCAGGTGCACGATGTAAGGGAACGCAAGGAGGCCGATTCCCGCGATGAACGAGGCGATGCCCATCGCCTGGGACCTCAGCACCGTCGGCAGCAGTTCTCCAACGAACACGTAGAACACAGCGAAGGAGGCAGCGATCCCGAATTTACCGATCATCGCCAGGCACACGGTCACCCAGACGGCATCTGCTAGGACAGAGACTCTTTCATCCGTAATCGTTCGCGATCGATCCAATCGTTATTGGAGCGAACAGCGCACAGTAGTCTGGGAAGCAATAATTTCTGGACGAAATTCAATTTTCATATTTGGACAAAATTTCTTGACCTGTATATTAAAGATTGCTTGGAGATTGGAAAGTAGAATATTGATAAACTTTAGTGATTTACGGATTACTAGTGAAATCCGTAGTATTTCAATAAAATCGTGTACATAATTATGTACGTTATGCGATGGCGATAAAAATTGATAAGAGACATTTAAAGCAACGACATTTAATTCACTATAATCATTAAAGGAAGAGAACAATTTCCGTCTGACTCACGTTCGCTGCAACAAATGCAATTTTTATTTTGCACGGAGATCCGCAGTCTGGTTATTACTGGTATCGAAACGAAAATTTAACAAAATATATTTGTACATTTCTATGTTCTATTATATCCAATATATAGAAATGCGCAAATAATATTTCGTTAAGTTTAAATATCACTAAAGATATAACAATTTCCAACAAAGGTTGATCAAGAATTCCCAGACCACCGTGCGATGAAAGGAACGAAACCGCGCACCTTCGGGGACGAACATGCAGGAGACGCAGGCTACTCCTCCTAGGAGCATCGTCAGACAGAGGACCCATCTTCTGCCGAGTCTGTCCATCGCGTACCAAGTAATCACGTACGAGGGGATCTCCACGAGCCCACCTGTAAGAAATAGATCATCGAAGGTGCTCCATAGCGTCGCGGAAGCTCGAGAAGAATTCCGTAGCGTCGCGTTCAAGCCTTGGGAAAACAATAGACTGTAGGACAATCTGTTAGCTACAATAGGGCATCCTCTCTTCCTTAACCTCGCCAGCTATTTTTACGACAAGACACAGCGACTTTTTAAAAAGAGAGGAACAATTCAGTGAAGAGAAAGAACAGAGGATGTGGACAATTCTGAAGATACAAGGCCCTCTGTATCGTCGTGTTAGTCATCCCTGCAGCAAGGTGGCAATGACTTCTTAAGAAGAAAGAAACAGTTTCTTCAATTTATGAACTACGAATCGAGTACCATCCAAAATGGCGATGGACGATCCTGAAGACACAGAACCGTCTTATCTCTGTACCGTCGCGCTTATCAAATCCGAGAGCCTTTCGAGAGCGCAAGATGTGGGACCAAAAGTGTGACGAATTAGTCGGAAGAACAGTTATCGGACATCTCGATTTCGTGCGGTTCGTGTTGCAGGGCCGACGCGACGGTACGGGGGGAGCGGTTGCAGCATAATAGACGAGATTGCATCGATTCGAGTCGAATCGCGTCCGCGGCACGGACGTTCCGCGTTCTCCGGCGCATTGCGTATGCAGCGCACGCGATCGCATGCTACACGCTGCGCGTCGAAAACATGTTTACGAGGGAGGCGGAGCGACGCGAAGCCAAGGTCTCAGCTGCAGAAGCAGTAGCTCCGTTACCAATGAAGAAGGCCAGGTAATCGGAGACGCCTAGGTTCGTGGCGTTGTACGACAGCCCGTTGTAGACGACCGCGTTCGCCACCCAGTCGAACGCCAGGATGAAGAACTTCTTCCTGATGTTAGGGTTGCGGACCAGGTCCATGGGGGTGGCCGCGGGTGGGGGAGACCTGTCCTCGGCCTGCACCGTCTCGTTCTCGCCGGGATTGGTCCCGTTGCAGGATATCCCCTGCCTCCTGAGGATCTCCAGCTGAAAGGACAGAGATCGAGACCCAGGTAGCACAAGGACGTTGGACGTCTCGACGACGTCCGGATCTTTACCTCCATCTTCCTGAGGAAATTGCTGGGCACGGTCTTCCCGTTGATCTTGGCCATTCGCTGCACGATCACCTCCGCCTCGTCGATCCTGTTCTTGCTCAGCAACCACCGCGGCGACTCGGGGATGATCCAGTAGTAGCTGAAGAGGAGGACGAAGGGCACCGAGGTGGCCAGCGACAGGGCGAACCAGTGTCGCAGCAAGTAACCCTGTCGAGAGAAACAATTGTTTCGAGCAGGTCGACTCCGTTTGGTCAAAGAAGCGAGGAAGAGAAAAAGAGAGAGAGAGAGAGAGAGAGAGAGAGAGAGAGAGGTCTTGATTACCAGCAAGGCTAACAGAGACATCGCCGACGCGAAGAACATGCAGATCACCATCCCGGCGAACGTTCTGTACCTGGGACCCATCATCTCCAAAGCTGAAACAACAGCATTCCAATTTCTGGCCACGGTCGCCCCCGCCCGACTCGCGTCTCTGCGCCGTTTCGAAGCTTACCGAGTATGAACGGTATCTGGTAGATCGCGGGGAAGAACAGACCGTTGATGGTCCTCATCGCCGTGTATATGACGTAGTTCGGGCTGAAGCTGGTGGCGATCGAGAAGATCACCTCCAGGAACAGGATCGCGAAGAACGCGGTCCTCCGGCCCCATTTGTCGGCGATCCAGCCGAACACCACGTTTCCGAACAGGCTGCCGACGTAGAAGAAAGTCGTGGAAGTGGAAGGCCACCAGCTGTTGTCGCATACCAAGTCTAGCTATGTGGATGCAAAATGCCATTAAAACGCTGGATCTGTCACAAGTCCAGTGTCAACAATGAAAATAGTGATCCAAAAATTTCAAAGTCGCTTCCGTCGAATTGGAAGTTAATATTCTACCGACATAAGAGCAACGGAATGATAGCAGGTAAAGATGAGGAGTTCGATTGCAGGGATGTAAGTATGATTAAGTCACTAACAGTGTTAAAATATAACTATTTTAATGGAAAATTAATTTTGGATTCTTTTTCCAGATATACACTGTGCGGTGTTGGAAACATGACGCCGGATCGTCGACGAAACGACAAGAGATTGCGGGTATCTGACGCGAAACCATATGCCGCATCATGTGCGGGCGATATCGCGCCATCATCGCGGAAGTGTCATTGCTCCGGCCACGTAGTACGATCGGGCAAACATAATTAGATCTTCAGAGTCTCAAAAACTTCGGCAGCGATAGAGATCATATTCCCGTGGAAACGACGATCGGAGGAATCTTCTTGACCCCTCCTCGCTCCGAAAACAACACGGCTCCACTACCCTAGTAATGCAACTTGCACTAATTAAGAGCAGAGAAGCGTCGCAGAACTGTGGTCTAGATTCTAGATCGCTCCTAAGCTGTTTGCTCAACTGCCTCGCGATGCATCGAATTCCACGAGACATTTCGCGGATCTGGTTACGTCTAGAAATAATATTTGCATCTCGTCGCGTCTCTCGCGATAACGATCCTGTCGCGGTCGCACTCTTCGGAAGATCCAGGTTTGATCCGCGAGCAAACTTTCGCGTAACGCGGCTAGGGGACACAGATAGCGGCAAGATTTTCGACGGTTTGCCCCGGTGCGACACGCCGACAATTAAATCGGAAGCGGCCCGGCGATCCGCCAGGCTCTCCCACAGCCGGAGGTGTCCATCATCCTCGATGGACACGAGGAAAACCGAGCTGCTCCCTCGCCCTAGCGTTTTGAATCTATGAGCTTGCTTTTACCGTGTTTCGCATCGTCATCCCCCAGTTTCTTGGATTCGCCTTCCGCGAGATCGCCATGTTCTTCCAAAAGATATTCATATTATTTGTCTATTTATTTATTTAGCATAAGTTTCTCTACAAAAATTCGACAACAATGATGATAATAGTAATTATAATAATAGTAGTATAGTAATTCTTCTGTGAAATCTTGCAAATATTTTGTACTTCTTGGTGTCACCGTCCATCTTCTTATTGCAGTTAAGTTGGATTCTCTCAAACGTTCTTCTTCCTTTAACTCTGACAAAGTTGACGTTTCCAATGATTTCTAGCCAGTCGTGACTAGATCTATTTATTATTCTTGGTGACAGCATTAATCTTCTTATCGCAGAAACCACACGAAATGATTAGATTGTCAGGAAAAGTACCTCTTCTTGCAACTCTGTCAAAGTGAATGTGTTCTCAGGACTTAGCGCAAACAGCTAACAATTTGAACCGGTAAATAATTCCTAATTAGAACGTAGGATCATCTTTATGCGGTATAAAAATTATCTGCATTCGTTGCAAGAAACAATTTCTTCACGAAACTAGGCTAAAGACCGAAGTCGTCGACGCATCAAGGGGTTGCGGAAGTTTAACGAGCCATTTTTTCGATCGCGGAGAATCAGTTCGCTACCAAGATGGCGGCCGCGATTCATCCTTGCGCGCGACGATCGAGAGTGGCTTGGACTTTGAGTCCGACTCGAATTCGATCCTCGGCGTCCACGTTACCGTCAACGACGGCGGAATCTCATTAATCGAATGACGCGTGTACGGAGCAAGTACGTGCTTGGCGCGCAAACGCGCGCGACGTCCACTCCACCGTGAGTAGATTGCGCTCACGTACGCCAATGGGACGATGGATGATGCCCTAGTGATTCCCACGTCACGTCATCGAGCGCCGCTTTTTAACTAGCACTTGCTGCCTCGAGTTTTCCGAAGCCGACGCCCGAAACGAGGGAATCCGCGATCTTGCGCCATTCGCGATCATCTCTCGTCGTTTTTCGACGATGATTTCCGATGACTTCTCTCGAAACGATTAGTTAGATTAGTTAGACAAAAATTCCTCTGTTTATTCTAGTGTATTTTCAAGCGATTTTTATACTATTATCTCATACTGCAGAGATTGTAAATAATCATTAAGTGTAACACTAAACCTGTAACAGTAGATTAGTATATCTTAGAGTATTCTAGGGTATCTTAGTTTTAAGGTATTTAGGAGTAGTTTTAAGATACCTTAAGGCATCCGAAAGTGTCTTAAACTGCTCAACCTCCGCCCAAGAAACCCTTCCGGTTTCGATCCGCGTTTCAGCCGTCAACAATGTTCGACTCCGGCGCAGCTCTCGTTGTAAGAGCCTCGACAAACAGCGTCCC
>CM052156.1:3052248-3203532 GCA_028455555.1 Augochlorella aurata | reverse complement strand
ATCTCTAGAAAGTTCCCCATAACGTGATGCAACTGAATTTTAAAAAATTGACAATTATACGTAGTTAATATAACATAAATAATTATTTGAATAGGTGAAATCTTGATTTGTAACAATCTAACAGAAGATAATGAATCTGCGTGGATGATTCTTGTCGTAATTACGAATAGAAACTGGAAAAAATACGGCACGATTCATTACCGATGAGCCATACACTAGTAGCGCCATCCGTGGCAAATCGGTGAAACTTCTTGCCAAGAATCGGAGGCGTCACCCGTGCCAGAATGCTGAAACTAGTAGCCAAATATTTGGCTACCAGTTTGAGCGTTTTACCGCGGATGGCACCACTTTGCTATCTCTATCCTTGTCGCACAATCCGCTCTCATTGTCTAACTAATGGCCGCCGTATACTGGTGGCGCCATCCGTGGCAGAATGCTGAAACTGGTGGCCAAGCATTTGGTTAACAGTTTGAGCATTTTGCCACGGATGGCGCCACTTGGCTATCGCTATCCTTCTCGCACAATCAGCTCTCCTTGTCTAACACATTGCACAGCATAGGGGAAGAAATACACCCACCGAAAATCGTTAATAACTAACTAATTTTGGCTCGAATATGTACAAAACAGCATTAGAACTGTAGCTAAGACTTCAATCTAGATTTTTCAATAAATTATGCCTCAAAAATTAAATATTAATTACATACCATGGATCTGTTGATTTATTTTAGGTTATTCTACGGCACGCGTCTGAATAATTATTAATAAATATTTAACGAGGCACAAAATCTGATTAAGAACTATACAGTTCAGGAAGTAGCTGAATGTATATTTTATATGTCTGAATAGTTAACGTTGATCGACTGCCAATGTCCTTGTTCGACTAATACTTACTGGGAAATTGAAAGCGCGGCAAGGAAAGTTTGTGTGTACGGATAGCGAAATTAGCTGGTCCCCATCGCTATAAATAAATTAACCCGCAACTTGCGAAATTGGCTCGAAAATCCGTGACGCTAGATTTCGAGCTGCCGAATCTCTAAAGTTGACACGGTACTACCCCCCTAGTAAGTCCCTCAGGGGATGATCCGACTAGAATCAACCGTAACACGTCGCTGTCGTTTTATCGTTTATTTTATATCGCAACATAAAATTTGTACAAATAATAATTCGTAATAATATCGTAACTATAATGGACGATAATTGATATATATGTGTACATGTTGATCGGTATATATATATCAATTTCAGATTTGCACGCGAGACACGCGCACGCGGTCGTGTTCGCGCGCGCGTTTTTTAAAACGATGATCATCACTATCGAAGAACCGACGCACACGATCGGCTAGGCGGGGGACGCGTTCGGCTATTCGCGGGGGAAAAGAATTCGCGAACGAGCGCGTGTTCCGCGAAGGCGACGCTTCCGCTCGCGGATACGGCGGAGCACGTCTATCTCTCTACGTATTTGGTCGGTCGGTTTTCGCCGTTGAAAGACGGAGGTACGGGGGCGTTTCTTCGCCTCCGGAAACGATGTTCTCGTCCAGGATCCATCCGGTTACCGAATCGGTCTCAAGGAACGGGCGAGAATCCGCTCTCTCGGCCGCGAGATTTCTTCCGGAACGCGGCGTCGACGCGCCGGAAACGGGCCAATTGTACTCGGGGAATTTCTACGGACGCGATAGAGGTCCATTTATATTCATCGACGAGCCGAGCACGAGCCGAGCGGATTGACAATGGTTTATTTTTATTTCTGAACCCTTGCTACTGCAACGAAATCCATTTTCAATGGAGAATTTCAATGCAATAACACGATCGCGTTACGAGAAGAAAATCAAGTTATTTAACGCTATTAAGTTTACATTATTAAATTAAATTATTTTCAAATGACTCGTGCGCGATGCGTTCGGTCACATTCGGTCAAATCAACCCCTTGTCGTACTATTTTCTTTACAATTAAAATGATTATAACTTTCTAAGTAGTAAAAGAATTAAATACAATTTTTTAAATAAAAGAATGTTTAAATATCGCTGACAAGAGAAGAAGAGAATTAAGTGTAGCTGACAAGGGATGAACGAATGATCAGAAATAATGATAAATCTCGGTTCGCCGATGAGTACAATTGGATCTTACAAGTAGACCACGGGTGTTACGCATTTATGGCAGACATTGAAAGCAGTGGAAAGAACAGAAGAATTTAAAACTATCAACGTATCACTCTCGCTCGATAAAAATAAAGAAAAAGTGTACTCGCTGTACAGTTTCTATTTCTTGCAATTGACGCAGAGCATTTTTATCTCGCATAAAAATCCGCGGTCTACTTATAAATGTCCTCGGCACGCGTCCGTCCGTCGTCCTGCGAATCTGCGCAGCCGTGCGGTCTCGAGAGTATGCTCGCTGTTAAACTAAACCTCGACGATTCTACAATCTAGATAAAAAACCACGGAACGGTTGGTTGAATTGCTAGGATGTTTCGGAAGCGAAAGAGTTCAACTACCATCCGCTACGACGAACTTCAACACTCCAGTTTCATTTGTCCTGGGCGACTTTCGGCGCTGAACGCGTTCCTTCGTTGCTCGACCCGCGCGTACGCCTCTGCACCTTAACCGGTTCTGAGCCAGACGGATCGCAGGCTGATCGACGAAACGCGAGCCTGTCCTCTCTCCCGCGAAGAGACCGCGAGATATACTTTCAAGAAGGACATGGTTTCACGGCGACGCGAACCACCGCCCGTCCCTGCCGCGATTCACCTGTTAACTGGGCTCCGATTCCCCTAAACCCCTCCCTTTGCGCGCTAAAATTTTGATATCTTTCTCCAAACAAGGTCAAAGTCGCGGCTGCCACGCGGATGGCACCGATAAAAACAAAAGAGAGAGACAGAGAGAGAAACACTATTTACAAAATAAAACTAATCGCCCTACGGTCGACCCGATATACGCGCGTTCCCACAGCTGACCCCGCTCGCGATCGACAGATATACACATGTTCCCGGTTGACAGGTGAACAAAGAACGGGGGAAAAGAAAGAAAGAACCTGAACGATCGTTCCCCAGCGAAGAAATGAGATCACAATTGTCGAAAGGAACAAACGCGTACGATCCCGGCTGGTCCTTTATCACGCTCTCCCCTAACCACGAGGTCCACGAATCAAGAGACACGAACATCTTCGGCGAACGATTGCGCGGCCGCGGCCGGGCCGATCGCTCGCCGATCGGTAGAAAAATAAGAACACTTCAACGAAGGTACGCTACGTACGCGAGATATTCCTAAACGCGCCGCGTTCTCCCGATCTCCTACAAAACTAACGGGGGCGCTTCGTCAGGGGGTGGCGGGATTACCGCGCGAGCCAACAAATTAATCATTAACGTTACAAGCGCTAGTTCCGGCATCGATGACCGCGAGTTACGCGGCTACCGGGACACGAAATGTCGGCATAGGTCCCCGAGGAACTTCGCTCTCTTCCTCCATGTCTCTCGCTCTTTCTACCGCGGTCGTTCCGCCGCTCGTTCCGCGCGAGGCACGAACGGAGAACGAGTGATGCGACGATCTTCGACGTTCCTCGGGCCCGGTCCGACGTTTTAATCGCGCCTCGGCTCGTTAAGTACTGATACGTTTACCGTTATTTACAAGAGACGAACGCGCGAGACCCGGCGACCCCTGCGCTCCCGAATCCGGCCGTCTAGATCTGCGATTGCGATGCTGCGGAGATTCGACGCTATTTAACGATAAATCTACGCGCTTTATAACAATAATAACACCGGATTCGTTTAGGCTCTCTGTCGTTTCTATTCTAATGTCTGCTTTAATCGAGACGTCAATTCAATCATTTCATACGGAGAAGTCTTTATAATCTCGGGGACTTTAAGTGACAAAGTGTGAAGTCATTTTTGATCGTTCTGATAGGCTCAGTGTTAACTCTTGAGTTAGCTGACAAGTCGTTTCATCGCTGCATTGCCATCGAAGATGGGGAAGACGCGATGACTTATTGGCTAACTCGATGATTCTGATGGCACTTTGCACAGGCGTTAATTAGAGTTGGCTAACTTAATTGAAATACAGCTAGGAATTTAATTTGCTCTATGTTAGCGTTTATAAATTGCAGATGGTGTCTGAAAATAATTCAAATCGAAGTTGTATCGTATTTCCGTGTCCATGTGTCTGGCAAAAATCGCTTTGGAAAAATAATCTCGTTTACCGAACTTAGATTTCATTGTTCATTGTTGACCAAATCATCTATACTATCTATAATACAGCACACAAAAATACGATACGTATTGGATTTGAACTATTTTCTTCCAGCTTCCGTCGTCTGCGATTTACAAGCGCGACCGGCTGGGATGAAACAATTCATTTCACCCTTAGAGTCCAAAGTAATTGCTAAATTCTCAAATAGATCTAGAACGTACACTTGTGCGAAGTTTCATAATAATCAGCGCGTATCGGTCACCGAGAATCCTCTTACAAGTCATTTTACAATATCCAAACAGAACAGAAACGATTCGCAAGGTCTAATAAGCGCGAGGATCAAAGTAATTCATATAAATAAATCGCAGCCGATTTTTCCGCGAGTTGTAACAAAGTAATTTTCGCAGAATCGCGGCAGCATAATCGCAGACAAAGATGGCGGCGCGGCTCGAGGGCGCAGGAGGCCGCCGCGACGTCGTTCGCCAGGCTTATTGCTTATGTTCTAAGCGCGTCGCGGCGCAGTCGAGTTTATGGTACATACAGATGTGTCCTGGCTCTTGGATCCAGGACACGCGGGATCGATTCGTCGCCCGAATCGGCGGCATCGTCCACGATATAAAAGTACAAAACGCGTAACGCGTCGGGGATCGGCCGCGGCTGCTCCGGCTGCTCGCGACCGAGTCCCGACGTTCGACGCGCCGGTGCTGGATCGAAGCGCTGGTCAGGATCCCCGTGGATCCTTTGCCGAATAATCCGCGAAAGAGTCGTCCGCAGTTTGCCCTTTTAATTTCCGCGAAATACTGTCCGAAGGCCGCGAGAGAGCGACCCGATGTAACCCGAGAGACGCCGAGCTGTTCTTGATCCGACCCCGACGCATTTGTTCACGTACTGTGAGAAAAGGACACGCACAGAAAGAGAGAGAGAGATCCCGGGCCAAGAAATATTGCAGCGTTCCGTGAACAAATCCGTGGGTCGGGGGCTAAAAGGCAACAGACTCCGGAGGAGCCTTTCGATCGCGGCGCAATAATTTCCCGTGTCACGGCGGATCGTGAGGAGCGTTCGCGATCCAGCCCGGCGCACGAATTCCATCCTCTCATCCGGCACCCTGCCCGTCTCCTCTTTCTCGAAAGTATGGCCTCTTATGGCATCGCGTCAGCCTTTATGCGAGATTCGTCAAGACGTCCGTATCGTCCCTCCTGTCGCGGTTTTCCTTACGCTCTACTTAAATATAATACAACATCGAACGATATATTCGGTCGGCGAGATAAACGAGTGTCCTCTACCCACTTCCCCCCAAATTTCGTCGATCAACGACCGCCTCACAACTGCTCGGACAGAATGATCACTCGGAGGGTCTGGATCGCGTCGTTGTCTAACAGTTCGTCGCCCCTCTGCGAGGCCTCGTCCTTCATCGGGTTCCTCGTCGGCCCGTGCTCGCAGCCCTCGGCCTCCGCCCGCTCCTCCCCGGGCACCGGGCTGCCCGAGCTTTGAACGTTGTCCACGCCCTTCCCGGTCCCCTCGACCTCCCTCATGGTCGACACCGAGGTGGTGGTCGACGAGCTGACCGTGGCGGTGGTCGCTCTGCTCGTCGGCAAGCTGGAGGCCCCCTCTATCCCGGGGAGCGCCGAGGGCGGTCTGGGCTTGAACGGGAAGTTGCAGCAGGTCTCAGAGTACTTGGCCAGCCCCTCGATCTTGCCCTCCCTCTCGTTGCGCTTCATCGAGAGCCTGGACAGCCTGCCCAGGGTCCTCGCCCTGGCCTCGCAGCCCTCCTGGAACCGGAAGGAGCCGTAGCTGCTGGAGGACTCGACGCCCTCGAGACTGCGCTCGAAGGTGTGGTGCAGGCTCTCGACCTCTAGCCGGTCGTTCCTCCTGGGCTCGAGCGAGTCGAACGAGCTGGACTTCGGCGGCCTGCCCAGAGTGGCGACGGACAGAGCCTCGCAGGCGTCTCTGCGGTCCAGCATGGGGATGCAGGGGTAGGCCTGGGCCGCTCCCGGGGCCACGTTGGCCCTGCTCGTCTGGCCAGGCACCTCCGGGACGGGGTCCAGCTGGCCGACGCACTCGAGCCTCCTAGGCGAGACCAACCCCGAGGAGCCCACCCCGGAGAGGAACCTCGGGGAGCGTAGGCCGGCGCGGAGTCCGCTCGGCTCCGGCTCCGTGATGCCGAGCAGACCCGACTTGTCGATCCTCCGGACGGAGGGCGCGCCCTCGGGGTCGTCGTAGGGCCACCGCTGGCTGGTGCGGCGCGCGTAGGCGTCTCCCGGCACCGAGCTGGCGCAGGAGAGCGCGCTCGAGGAGTAAGACTCCCGGTAGGAGAAGCGCACCGGGGGGTGGCTGAGCGCGGCGGGGTTCTCGGCGATCGTGATCGTCATGACGGTGGTGGCCGCCGGCATCTGGCTGTTGCTATTGCTGCTGCTGCTGCTGCTGCTGGCCGGCTGCTGGCCGCACGGCGGCTTCGTCGTCAGTGGCACCGGGCTGCTGTAGGTCGAGGGCGACGGCGGCGGCGGCAGTGGCGGCGGCGGCGGGGGCGGAGGAGGCGACGACTCCACCGGGTTCTCGATCACTATCTCCATCCGATGGCGCGGCTTGTCCCGCGGGTGCTCCACCGGACGGTAACCACCCCCGGTGGCTGCTGCCTCCTGCTAGAGCCAAGTGGTCCGCGTGGTTCCGGCTCGCGAGCCGGTAGGCAGGTCTCAGACGATTATCTCGCGGATGATCCTACGGCCGCGGCTGTTCGGGGTCGAGTATCCCGACTCCAGGCTCTCGTCGTACGACAGGCTGACCTGCTGCGGCGGCTTCGCGTCCTCGTCGTAGGTCTCCTGATACGGTAGACCGGACACGTCGTACGGCGAATCTGTCGGGCAAACAACGAACAAGAACGGCTGTTGAGCATCGGGAAACAAAAGAGAGAAACGGGACGCGGCACGGAGTCGGACGGAATGGGACGGGAGCAGGTCTCTCTCCACTCTGCCGGCAGCAACCCGGAGGTGTACGTGCCACCGGCTGCGGACGTACGCGCGCGGAATAGCTGAGAGAGGAGTGCGGCGAGATTGCATCGGATGCGATCCGACCGTGGTCTGGACACGCCGACGGAGGACTCTATACTTTCCGAACGGACCTAACCCAAACCTAACACAGACGCGCTCTCTCCCTCTCTATCTATCTCTATCTCTATCTCTATCTCTATCTCTATCCCCTTTCAATCGGAGAGGAATCTTCTTCCTCGACCGAGACGTTTTCATTATTTACCGGCGAACCACCCGTGAGCTGCGATTCCGGAAACGAAGGTATCTGGAACCGTCACCGACGTCGATTCTACGGAAACTTTCCGTGCTGTGGGATGTTTTAGAAGTCCGCCGGGAGGGAATTGAATTTTCAGCTGGCCCCCGGATATAAGTGAAAGCGAAAGGAATCGGATTTTATGGAATCGCAGACGCTGCTCGTCTCGCGCGAACTTCGACGATCGCAACTTTCATTGTTGTTCTCGATCGAACATGGTGTCGGCGGGGTTTGTTGTCGGGCGACGTTGCTACTCGTCGGCTGTGACGTCGGTGAAGTTTAGTGTGGACGAAGTTTAATGTCGATGCAGTCTGATATTGGAAAGGATTGATGTCGATAAAGTCTGGTGCTGGTGGGACCAGGTGTCGGAAGGATATGTTGTCAATGAAAATTATTGTCAGGGAAGAGTGTTGTCAGTGAAGGGTACTGTCAGTGAAGAGTACTGTCAGTGAAGAGTACTGTCAGTGAAGAGTATTGTCAGTGAAGAGTATAGTCAATGAAAAATATTATCAACGATAATTTCGATTTAGCGAAGAATATTGTCAGCAAAGAGTATTGTCAGTGAAGAATACTGTCAGTGAAGAGACTGTAGAATATAGTCAGCGAACTTCATTTTCAGTCAAATTAATTATCAATGAAGCCTCTTATCACAGAAATCTATTGTCGCTTAAATCTATCGTCCCTGGAACTCGCTATCAGTAAAATCTGTTGCCAGTAAAACCTCTACTCGCTAAACTCTATTGTCACTAAAATCTGTTGCCACTAAAATCTGTCACCGATAAAATCTAGGACACTAAAATCCATTGTCAACCAAGACTACCATCAGTAAAAGTTGCCACCGGTGAAGTCCGCCATCGTCGAAGTTGAACACCGACGCGAACCGACGTCGATAAAGACCGATGTCTCTGGATCGTTATCGGCGAAATCTGCGTCGAAGACCCGGCGTGTCAGCGATTTCCACGAAACCCAACGCGATGAAAATTACCGGATGAAATACAGCGTGAAAGGACAGATAAAGAATTAGTGTCGCTAAGTTCCCGTTCGCTCGAGCAACCCGCAAACTTCCGACTCGGATCCGCGAGATCCTGGGAAATGTATTCCGCGGTTACTCCTTTCGTCCGACTCGAAAAAATCGATCCTTTTACAGAGATTTCGGAAACGTTCGAGCTGCGACTGTGTAACGAGGGAATTTCGGCAGGGAAATCCAAAGCATTTCGACTTCTGTAGCCGTTTGGAGGGTGGCCAGGGGGGCGAAAAGTATCGAGAACTTTAACGCGGTTTCTCGAAACGACTTTTCTTTCGCGGCGGAAGCACGGGAAAACTGGCTAACCAATCCGACCCAAGTTTTTTTCGCCGTCGCTCGGCCATTTGTTATTCGAGACTGTTCAATTACCGGAGAATATGTTTAGCGCAAAGCACGGAGCAAGTTTTGACACGAGGTGCGATTCTAAAAATTAACATCGTATCTATCGACAATTGGCCTATAATGATCTACAATAAAGAGGGTATCTATTAAAAAAATCATTGAGAAATATATCTTATATACCACCCCTTCCAGTCGACTGGCAACCCTATGTAACAATTATAAATTATCAAAGCGCGTTTCAAAATGATTTCAATATTACCAAATTCGATAATTAAACACCATTCAAAAAAACTGTGAAATTTGTAACCATTGCACGAGTGAGAAAATTCAGTTTCATCTGCGTGAAATTCACTAGGTCATATAAAAAGAGGAAAGGTCGGAAAAACTATGTCAAACCCCGAGTGAAAATGGCGCCGACTGCGAAGGGTCGATAGCGAGTAAAGTGTTAATAAGCGAGAAGAGATTGCAACGGAACTTGTCCGGAGACGATGAACCGGTTGCAATCAAGACTTCCGGTAATTGCGACCAATTCCCAAGGTCACGGCGATAATCGGACGGCTGGAGGGGTGCTCGAGGGTCGAACGGAAGAGTTCCAGCCGGCGAAACAATTTAGCGATCGCGTCGATAAATCGGTTCTAGGAGCGCGAAACTTTCGAGGGTCCTCTCGCCGCCCCCCGAATTTATTAAGACCATTAATGGCCTGTCAAGATGTTTTCGACGTCTTGAAATACCCTCTACGGTCCGAGGGCGATTGCGAAAACTTTTGGTATGACTAAATTGCTCGGGAACTCGCGACAGCTAGAATTGAATGTCCATCGTTGGGTCGATCGGCGGCGGGGGGTGGGATAGAAACGGTTCGCGGAAACGAAACAGGAACGTAGGAAGAAGAAATAGAGTAATGGGGGAAAAAGGAACGCGAAAGAGGGACGAGCAGACGCGCGGAGAGAAAAAGAGATAAAGAGAAAGAGAGAGAGAGAGAGAGAGAGAGAGAGAGAGAGGGAGAGAGAAGGGAAAGGAGAAAAGGGAAGAGGAGAGAGCTAAAGAATACTACTCACCGACGTGTTTTTGAGACTTTACGACGGTGGCGAATGGTTCCGAGCAAAACTGCTGTCGACTTAGATTATGGCTTTCCCGGTAATCCTCCCTCTGTGGGAGGTAATGAGGGTGGGTCGGATAATCCGACTCGGTGGTCGCGTAGCCGGCCAGGTCGTAGGGCTGGCCGACTCCGTTGGCGGCCGCAGACTTCATCTGCCAGATGGAGTCTTGCGAGTTCACCGATCCTCCGTTATTCGAGTTCGAGTAGCTGTTGTCCATGTAGCCCATGTTCACACCTGCACGGACAAACAAGCGCGATCGTTTCCGGTTAATTGCGATCGATTCCGGGATTAATATCCGCGGCGGTGGGACGCCGTGTCGCGGCGCGCCGCGGCGAGCCGGCGATAATCCGCATAAACATTCGGCCATCCTGGCTCAAAAACGCGCATCGTCGCGCGAGCATTAAGTAATGAAGCTAATGCTCGCGGGAGAGCCAAGCCCGATATTAAACACCGGTTTAACAAACGAGGGCTTCTTCGGTAATTATTGTTGCGCCTTCTCGTCGCCGCTTAACCAAGAGCCATCGAGGAGCGCGGTCTCTCGTTTTAATTGCCGTTGCAACTTTTATGAACCCTCGATATCTCTGCTTCGAGGAGAACGCGAGCTGGAGCGAGTTCGTCGACGCTTCAGCTTTCCAAAGCAATCGCTTAATTTGCGAATCATGCGAATTCAGGGCGACGAGCGCTTCGAGTCTGGTGACGTCGTTAGACTGCGGACTTTATGCAGGTGTTTTATGCAAAATACTGGTGGACAGATCATTAGACTCTGAGGACGCTGTTGTGTTATTTTCAACCTAGTCGACGTATTCGGAAGGAGAACAGACTACTATTTTTATTAAAATATATTAATTAAAATACTATTTTCAAACTACTGAAATCGTGAAACGTTCAACCTATTGAAATTGTTCGAATTTGCATATAGATCCGCAGTCTGGACTTAACAAAATCAAGGTATTTTATCGGAGAAAATTAAAATTGGGCAGTCCGGCCACGACAAAAAGTGGTACGAATTGGTTTGAGAGCACGCGATGGCTCGGTTGATCCACGGTGCTCGATAAAAATCTAGTTTGGAGTTTGCCGTTCGGAAAAGCTGGAGCACTCGGGCCGCAGGAGGAGAACGCCGGCGTTTAGTGCTCATCAAATATTTTTGACGGCGCACGATTCGCTGCCGCGGAACGCGACATGCTCTTCCGCCGGTATCAAGATATCCGGGAGACACCGTGTGCGTTCTTATCGCGGGATTGTTCGCGAGACGCCTCGCGTAGCCGCATCCTTCGTTCGCCGCGTAACTGCCGTATGAATTATCCAGCCCGTATAGGGGCCGAGTCACGCAACTAGGACGTGCCACATCTCTTTACCGGCGAAGATGGAAAGAAATGGCAAATTGCCGTTGCACTTTGCAGGTATACGGTCGCACTCCGCGAAAAAGTATAATCGTAGGAAGTTAGACCTCGTTAAGCCAACTTTTTCCACCGCCATTGTTTCCATCCTCGCAACCGGCATAGGAGAAGGGGCGGAACAGAACCTGTTCTCCGGCGGACGCCAGCCTGTTCCCGCGACCGCGATGAAAATGGCCCCGACATCTCCCCGCGAACGCGCGTGCCCTTTTATCCCGGGATTAGCCGTCGAAGAACGGGCCCTTCCGCGCCGTTTTCCAAAGCTGGCCTCGCTTTTCGGTCCGGAGAACTTTCAAATGATTATTATTACCCGCGTTTTGCCGGCGCTGAATTTTTTCCGGACAATTGGCACCGTGCCCGAGGCTTTCCGAGACGTACGATCATTTCCTGGAAGACCACGAGCGCTCGCAGCCTGCTTAAAATAGCGGAGACGCGAGAGGATTGCTCTAATTATCTTGTTCTACAGTTTTCTTGGTCGTGCAGCTCCTTTCTAGCGGGCCAGGCTTTTTCCAGGCTCCGAACACTGGGACCGAAGCGTCGGCAAGATTCCACGATGCTAATTCGACGGTGTTTCTGGTTTTGCGACTTTCTCGCGAGTCCCAATTTATTATTCTACAGCAGACGTCATGGTCAATGCGTTCATAAAATTCTACGACTCCGGTTGGCCGGGTTTTCTGATTCTGTGACATTGTCGCGACTGCCAAACTTTTTTTCTGGACTCTAAACAGCGTGTCCAAAGTATTCATAAAATTCTGCGATTTTAATTCGATGATGTTTCTGGTTCTGCGACTTTGTACCGGGCCCTAATTTATTCCTAGCTTCTATACAGCCTGCCCAAAGCGTCTACGAACGTCTCCAGCGTATTAATACTCTCCAGTATTAATTGACTAATATTCTCCGTCATTAATTATAATAATAATATCCTCCAGCACGAATTCGATTAATATTCCGTGCATACCATTGATGTTGTGGTTCGGTTGATGGTACCCGTAGCCAGGCTGCGAGTACGCAGGAGTCTTCGAGTCCTCCATGGCCAGCGCATGGTCCAAACTGTGCTCCAAAGCCTTGTTCTCGGCGTAATAAGGCGGCGGCGCTTGGTTCTGCTGACCGTTCCCCGCGACCAAGCTCGGTCGCACCCTGCGCAAACAAACAAACAAAACAATTGAAAATCTCTCCCACCACGAGTACCGCACCCGATAGAACCTGCAAGAGATACTCACGCGTTCGAGTCCATCTCGTAGTCCTTGGCCTTGGTGGCGTGCTTTCGACGACACCGACAAAAGAGCAACAACAGCGCCGCGAACAGCAGGAAAACCGCACCGCTGACCACCAGTGCGATTAGCGTGGGCGTTGTCATTGCACCTGCTTGCGCGATGTACGATGGCCCGACTGATAACAATGAGAAAGGAGCACGTGTTCAAATGTGGAAATGAGAGTGAGAAATAATTTGAGAAACCGGAGAAAGTGGCGAGAATTTGGAGAAGTTATTTAGTAATTATTGTACTCGAAAAATAGGCCATCTGTCTCTCTCTAACTATGTAATATACTATATAAATTATATATATATCTTGATTAATTTTCAATCAGCATACAGTAGCGAAGAGGAGAAATTGTTAAATCGCATATCGCTGCAAATCTTGTCCAAAACGACGGCTCGCCATCCATCAGAAGATTAATAAAATACTATTTAATACCGTACAATAATAAAATAAAATATATCGCGTATCAAACACGATTTTAATTAATAACAAAAAAAACGATTCCTCCTACACGACCGCTACCGTATTCCCATCTGTCCGTTCGATATTCCCAGCCCGACAAGCGAACTCACAAGCAGCGTCGGTGTACTCGCCGCACTTCTGCCTGTCGGCCTTGAGACAGAACCTGACCCTCAGCCTGGGTTCGTCCCCGAGATCCTCGGGGTCCTCCAGCTCGCCGGACCTCTCCGTAGACTCGCTGCCGAGGACGTTCAACTGCCACTCGTCCAATATCCTCCACTGGGGATCGTGGGCGTCCCGAAGCGACATGGGTGGGTCGAGCTTCTCGATGAAGGCGACCAGAGACAAGCAGGTGGCGGGGACCACGATGACCAGCATGTCGCTCTTAGGGTCGTAGCTGACTTTCTCGGGCACCGGGATCTTGGCGACGGCGGTGGTGGCGGTGACCTCGTCGGAGAAGTCGGAATGGCCCTTGGTATTGTACACTTGCACTCTGAAGTTGTAGGTCTGGTGCTGCTCGAGGTTGGTGACGTTGCAAGGGTCCCACTTCTTGCACTCGCGCTCGACCCATTCTCCGGTGGGGAACCTGGGCAGGGCGCAGTCCTGCGCGAGGATCTCGTCGCCGCCGGGCACTCGTTTGTAGGAGACGTAGTACTTGGTGATGGCCAGGCCGCCGTCGAACCCGAGCTCCCACAGCAGAGTTACGTAGGTCGGCCCGATGTCCACGGCGGTGATGTTGGTGGGCCGCTCGGGGGCTCCTTTCGGCTGCAGCCGGATCGTCGAGGTGATGCTGCCCTGCGCGTTCGCCGCCCGACAGCTGTAATCCCCGTAATCCAGCTCGCGGATGTTCGTTATCCTTAGGACGGACGTGTACACGTCGTAGTTGTCGCTGCTCGTCGAGATCTCGTAGTGGCCGTCGCTGGAGGAGCCCTGGAGACTGGCGGCGTTCGTTCCGAAGCTCCACTGGAACTCGGGCTTCGGCCAGGCTTGCACCTTGCAGGCGACCTCCGCGGTCTCGCCCTCGTTGTACGCGACCTTGCCGTGCTGGTGCAGCGCGATCGGCTCGTGCTCCACCTTCAGCATCATCGTCGACTCCACCTTCTTCACCTCGTTCTCGAACACGCAGGTGTACTTGCCGCGGTCGCTCGCCACGATCTCGTCGGTCTGGGGTCGCGCGTGACCCAGGAAGCTCAGCGTCGAGTTCACCGTGATCACGTTCCCGTAGCCCTCCGACTTGCTCGTCGTCACCTTGTACAGCCTCTCGTCCGCGGTCAGCTCCAGGTCGTCCTTCAGCCAGCGCACGCTGGGCCTCGGCTTGCCCTGCGTCACGCAGGACACTTGGAACGAGGACTCGCCGACCCTGTGAAACCATGTCCCTCGAAATTAGATACGAGCAACGCCGCCAACGCATCCAGATACTCCGCGAAAACCGCGCTTTTAGAATCCTCCCGCTAAACGGACCTCGCGCGCGTTCCCGGATGCCTGGGATCGATATCGCAAGGGTGAAAATGTTTCGAGTGTTCCCTCTCTGTCTATTTAGGCTTCGCGAGGGGGAGGGAACCGGGATGCTTGTAACCGGACTGCGAAATTCGATGTGTTCTCCGCGCGCACAAAGATCTCTGGACAAAGCGATTCGACCGAGCTCGCTCGCAGTTTAATTTTTCAATCGGAACGACGCCCCCCGCCGCCCGAGTTTCATTTCATTTAAGATACCTCGAATTTCGACGATTGAAATGTAAGTTTGCGGAACGTAGCAATGCATAAATTAAAGGATCACAGGAGCCGAGTCCGGAAACGATATTGCCGCGGAACGCCCGGCCGGAGGAAACTTCCGACGAGATTTATAATATGGCGGATTAATTTTTCGCGGCCGGCGAAGGATAAATCTATGGAGCTCGAGAGGATTTGACGAAATTACTCGAATTTACTCGAATCTGCCCGGGTTATCGGAACCTTTTATGCTCCGTTTGGTTGTATGTATAGTTGCGGGAGGAACCATTTGTCGACGCTTTCGGTTGCCGAAAATCGGGAAGGAGCAGTCTCGGACGGAAACGAGCTGGCTCGAAAACGCGGCTCGCGGATGGAGGTACGATCGCGCTGCATAAACGACGAGCTATCGATGCACAATACGCCGCGGCACTATTAATTCGCTCGTAAAGTTTATCGGATCAGGAACAATCGTTTTCAGGACCGACGCCTTATAATGCTAAATTCCCGGCGTTTAGCTTCCCGCTGTGAACACCGTATGAGCAGGGTTTCTCAACCTGGCTGATTCTCAATGTTATCAGAAGCTATCAGTAAACGAATGATGTTGCAGTTCTCAGAAAAAGATAACAACCTTGTAGTCGATTCAACGAGAAAACCGAGTACAAAATTCATGCTAGCAATGCTCAAAATTTAAAATGATCCACCATGATCCAGTTTAATTCTTTAAATGGAACTCTGCATCCATCCATTACTGTGATTTCGGCGAGGTTGTCAATGTCGCCTCGGAGTCACAGTGCAAAGAGTGAACTGTTTCATAAGTTTGATTACTATCGCGATCAAAAGGACCAAGAAAGGTTGGGAGACACTGGCATAGAGCCTAGACAGCCCACGGCGTCGTGCGTTCCTTTTACCAAATTGAACGATATTGATCTAGTTTTCCGTTTCGAGATCCAAAGGGGCACGCAGGAGAGGAGAAGCGCAGCAGCGGGAAGCTACCATCTAATCTACTCACTTCCTGGTAACGTGGGGCTGCAGTTTGGTTAGTATCTTGGGCGGCTGATGAACCGTCAGGTTGACGGAGGCGGCCTCGCCGCGGCCGACGTCGTTCTCGGCGTAGCACTTGTAGGCGCCCTCGCTGCCCAGGCGAACGAAATCGATCTCGTACTTCGGCCTGGAGTTGTTCAGGTTCATGATGCCGGAGTCGCCTTCCTTCCACCAGGTGTACGTGGGCTCGGGGTAGCCGGCCGGGCTGGTCATGCAGGTCAGGATCACCTTGGACCCTTCGACGGCGACGGGCGAGTCGGGAGTGACCCTGGCAGGGCCGGGCTTGTGCTTGACTCTGACTGTGAGCTTGGCGGTGGCGGAGTAATTCCTGCGATCCCCGCCGGTGGGGTGAATCGTGTTGACGACCCTGCAGGTGTAGTTGCCGGCATGGTCGGCCGTGACGCGGCTCAGTCGGAGGATGGAGCCGTCTTGCCTGAATTCCGGCCTGCCGTCTCGCAGCCACTCGACCACCGTCGGCGGAGGGTTGGCGGTGATGTTGCAGTGAACTGTGACGGTGTCCTCGACTTGCAGTACCTTCACGGTTTCGCCCTCGATGAAGACGGTGGGCGGGTACAGGACGTCCAAGATCAGCGAGCTCTCGCCCGTCTTGCCGAGCCGGTTGTCGGCCTGACAGGTGTATTTACCGGAGTCCTGGACCGTCACCGTGCGAATCGTGTGCTGGAAGCTGTCCGACATGGTGTATCCATCCCTCTTCCACTGCACCGACCTCACCATCGGCTTCGAGTCCACTCGGCACTCCAGATTCGCGGCGCCGTTCACCTCTACCTTCAGGGGGTTCTCCGGGCCCACCTTGACTCGCGGGAAATAGTTCACGTCGAGGGTGACCGTCGCGTTCAAGGTCTCCCCGTCGCGCATCGCCCTGTTCCTGACCACGCAGCGGAACGTCGCCCTGTCGTCCTCCTTCTTCGGGTGCAGCAGCAGCGTCCTGCCCGAGTGCAGCAGCGCGGTCTCGTTGCCTCGGTACCACCTGACTTCCGGCTCCGGGCTACCTCCGTTCGTGTCGCACTGCAGCTTCAGCTCCTGGCCCTCCGTCGCCGTCGCCGACGTCGGCGTGATCGTCGGCGGCCCCGGCGCCCTCAACACCGTCAGCGTGATGAACTTCCGGTGCAGGTCCAGCCCCGCGCCGTTCGCCTTCACCCTGCACTCGTACTTCCCGTTGTCCCGCTCGTACGACACGTTCCTGATCTGCAGGTCGTACCGGCCCTCCTCCAGGTTCATGAACACCTTGTACTGCGGCGACAGCTCCCGGTTGTCCACCGCCGCGTTGTCGTGGTTGTCGTTCGTGTGCGTCAGCCAGAAACACGTCACGTTCTCCCGGGGCGGGGAGAAACGGCACTGCAGCTGCACCGTGGACCCCTCGTGCGTGTCCATCTGCGTCTCCTCCAACCGACCCTGCGCCGCCGCTGAAACCGAATAGGGTGGATATGTCGTTAGAAAAACTCGACTTCTGATTCTCCACGGTCCACGTGGTCTATTCAGTGCCTACTAAATTCGCTCGAATCGTTCCTCCGACTGTAAACAAAAATGGACGATTCGAGAAGAGGGGATATGATTATTCGAGCCCCGTGGCTCGTTTTATATTATTACATTGTGTAGTAAGTCCGTTGTTCGTCGACCTTTAACCTTGACAGCAATAGCCGAGGAAAATTACGCGGATTTAAACCGATAGTTCGGATGAATTTTGAGATACGTTGTCGCGGTGGTATTTTTATGCAACTTGGCTTAAATAATAGCTAGAAGTGTCTACTTTATGACAGGGTAGATTAGATTGCAATAGAATGACGAGATCATTTTGAAAAGTTAGAAAGAGTCGACCTATAACGTCACGGAGTTTACAAGATTTCGAAAAAGTTCAGATGTACTTTAAGATGCGTTCCCGTGGAGCTATTTTTATGCAATGTAGCTTAAATAAAAGCCGGAAGTGCCTACTTTATGACAGGGTATATTAGATTGCAATAGAATGACGAGATCATTTTGAAAAATTAAAAAGAGTCGACCTATGACGTCTTGGAGTTCACAAGATTTCGAAGAAGTTCGGATGGATTTTAAGATGCGTTTCCCTGAATCTATTTTTATGCAATTTAGCTTAAATAAAAGCCGGAAGTGTCTACTTTAAGACAGGGTAGATTAGGATGAAATTGTATAATAAGTTCGTCCGCGTCGAAGACTAAAAACAGACTTATTACGCGACCTAATAATTGCAGATTGTCTACAACTATAAAAACGAGCTGCGAGATTAGAATAATCGTATCTCCTCTTTTCAAATTGTCTATTTTTGTTTACAAGCCGAGAGACAATTTCAGATTCGACGAATCCCCGTCCACAACCCCTCCTTCGAACCGGCGAATCACGTCAATTAATTAAGTCTTTGTTCCGGAAATAAAGATACCTGTGGCTTCGGTGCGTCTATTGTTCTACGATTTCATTGACACGTCGATTGCGGTCTTAATTAGATTTTAACGACGGAGTTGTCCGTTCTTCAACAGATTCGGCGATACCAACCCAATTTCGGGAAATCGATTTTTGGAATACTAAACACTCGAACTACTGTTTTCTGTGATAAACTTCAACTCGCCAGCGTCGGTTTTATTAACCCTCTGCACTCGAAACATGTCATTTCTCGATGCACTTTCTACGGTAGTGACTCCCGTTATATTTAATTATCCGGCAAAATGCAATGAATCGCGCAAAACTGAAACAACGTAGGTCGATAAAACTGTGCTGGATTTGCAATTAAAATAGCTTCGACTGCAGAGGGATTAATTCAATAATTTTTACATTGTGAGGATTTTTGCAGTTGATTTTCCGCAAATGCCGTCCATGATTGCAAACGCTGCCAATGCTTCACGAGTTTGTATACGAGGTAAATTGATAAATAACAGCACGATAAATTCACTGTAACGAACTAGAGCAGAATTTGAGGATCGTGGAGCATTTGACAGATTTTCTTCCAAAGTTTCAACCCTTTCGATTCCTGCAACGAGATATCACGACCCCCATGGCTGCATCTCGGAAGAACAATGGATCCAGCGACGTCTGTTCCCGTTTTTTATTCAGTTTTGATACTCGGCAAAATATTTCTTCGCGCCTCGAATCGCGCGTTTCGAAGATAATTTTCGCAACGGAACGAAACAGATGGTTGATCAAATATCTCGGCGAACTATTATCGATCGCAGCAAACAGCTTGGCGCATGTTTATTTTTAAGCAGAGTATTTCGTATGTGCAAGGGCAATATTTATTCGGAATATATGTTGCCCAACATAAACGGCGTTTCTCGAAAGAGGAGAGAACAGAGGAGCCAGATCCCGCGTTGGCCATACAGCTGTCCGAGCCACTCTCCTCTCTGCTTTTGACTCGCGTCCGTGCGCCCCTATTTCGATAATCAGTACCACTTTTCAGAGAAATAAATCGCTTTTTGTTCCGACGACAACCAAGATCGTTGTCGATGTTATCGCTGGGAAAAATATCGCGCGCGAAAACGCATCAGATGATATCTGGCTCGCGAATGCCTTCGACAGTTCGAAAGGGTGGACAACTGGAAAGATAGAAAGCTCAGACGGTCGGAACGATCAAAATGGCGCAGCAGTCGCGGGGAATACACATTTTTCATCGCGACGATAATCACGATTTCGCAGTATTTAATCGTTCGTAACTCCGGACGTAAATTATTTTTTAATCGTTCCAAGCAATCGCAACGTTCGCGAATTCGTTCTACTCGTTGCCATAAATCGGTCTTAGAGATCTAAAAAGAATTCAAATCACTCGACCGCATTTTCAAAAAATTATTACCTCGCAGAGAGAACACGAAGATGGAATCGGCGAACGCGGTTGTGTGCCAAAAAGATATCAAAAATCCGGAAGCCAAAAAATTTGTCGAGAGATGTATGAACAAACCTAGTAAATGTGCAAAAGCGCGTTGCAGTTTCCTCGGAAAAATAAGTCTCGAAGATAGTTAATGAAAGACGCGTTTTTCATTGGAATAACCCGTCGAGGTCTGCGGCGAGGACCTTAGACGACTTCCGGGAGCCAAAGGGGACAAAGGCGGCCAGGGCTGAGCCAGCCGGGTCCAAAGGGTGTCATTGGACAGCGTCTCCTTACAATCCCGCAGAATATCCGGCGGGGTGAGCGTGACCCGGCCGAAATCGGAAGCGCCATCGGTAACATCGATTATCGAGAGAGTTTCGTTGTGTTCCGTTTGCGCTCCAATTGCCGTTATCTCTGACGACCTGTACGAGCTGCCGATGAAGCGGACGCCCGGAGATAACGAAACCGGAGCGCGATGCATTCGGGTCACCTGACCGACGACGGCTGCGTTTAAATATTTCAAATGCGGGGCAAACGCAACGCACAAAGAACCCCGTGTGCCCACGGGTACGCGATCATCGGTGGCACCCGGTGGCCAGGTGGGTCCTCGGAGACCCGTTCCTTGAAGAGGAGAACTACTACAACGATTATGGTTGCAACGGTCGACGATAAATACTGTCTTCTATATACGATGTATTTTTACTACGGTTTCGACCTCTTGCTTCGAGGGTTGGTAGCACCCTATTGATACCGACGATTGGTTTTAAAAAAAATTCGTGTTAAAGGGTCACTCGTGGACCACCTTTCGTGTAAATTTCAACAAAATCGGAGTTTGTCTACTTATTTTATTAATTGACAATTAAATACTGTTTTCTGTATACGGAGAACGATGAACTTTTTTACTACGATTTCGACCTCTTACTTTGAGGGTTGGTCGCACCCTTTCGACATCGGCGATTGGTTTTAAAAAAAATTCCTATTAAAGGGTCGCTCGTGGACCACCTTTCGTGTAAATTTCGACAAGATCGGAGTTCGCGTACTAGTTTTATTAATTGCGAACCGAGTACTGTCTTCTACACAGAGAACGAAGAATTTTTGCCGCGGCTGTAACAATTAACCCTATGTCTTCGAAGCTTCATAGTCGATGAAATAAATAATACGAAGCGCGAAGCGTTCGGAACAGCCGATCAAAGACGACTGATTGTAAATATAAGTGGCGCACAAACAAAGGGCGTCGCGTCGACCGAGGACAATCGGTGGCCAGGTGGGGCCTTTGGGACTTTTCTCGGAAGCGGCGAATTGTTTCGACGAATTCTCGCGTTGCGATAGAAAAACCGACGGAGACGATGACGACGCGACGTCTCGACATTGGGTCGTGTAACGGTAAAGCCACCGGTTTGACTTCTCGAACGCCGATATCGCGAGACCTCTCCTTCTGCTTCGGCCCCTCCGCTCCTCCTCCCCCCTCTGTCCCTCTTGCACCCAGGGGCCCCCACTCTGCATCGGCACTCGGCTTCAAGGGATCGTTGTTCTCCTTCCAACCCGGCTCGCCTTCTCCTTTCATCGTCCCTCTCCTTTGTGTCTCACCTTACGTGCTCTCTGCCCCCCCGGCCCCCTTAGCCCCTGCACACCATACCTATGCACGAGTCTATATTTACGTCCGCTTGTCTCTCTATAAATCCATCCGCTCGTTCCTCTGCTATCCCTCTGCCATGCCCCCGACCGACCCCTGGCCACCATGCATCGACCCATCGGAGTTTACGCTCTGCCCTCCCGCTCACCCCCGTGCCACCCCGCCGAACACCCTTGCCACCTTGTTTACTTTTCGATACCGCTTTCTTGCGCTCGCGTGCCGTCGCAAGAAACTACGTTTCGCCTTTACCACTCGCCCCTGTTTTTCTAACGAATCTGCGGCAGAGTCGCACTACGCGTCAGCTAGAGCCTAAATTCGGCAAGAAATATTCTAGCAATATTTATGCGCAATGTTTCGCAATGACCTCCCGCTGTGTCTGCGACTGTAAGCAAACACGCCACGAGTTGAAATTTCAAAATATTTTGGTTCCCGCGTCGACTCTATTATGGCGAACAAGATTTACGTATTTAACAGAGAGAATATTGCGGCAAGAAATTCCGCAGACAGAAAAAAGGTGCAGTTCGGAGAACTGCTAATGCGATGGATCAGAATTTCGAGTTTGATTTATGGCTTTGTTTCTTGCCGTCACGGATGTCATAGATAGCATAATAGTACAGTATATATAGTATTATATATACGTATATGTTGTATAAAATATATATTTTATATATACGTATAATGTATTATATATAGTATAGTATAGTATAGTATAGTATAGTATTATATACACGTATATATTATTACTAAAAATATTATATTAAAAATATATATTTTATATATACGTATAATATGTAACAGTATCAATAACCGTTAACAAGTAACGAAATTCATTCAGCAATACTTACGAATAATAATACAATTGCCAAACACAAATGTTACGTATGCAAGAACGAATATTCGATGCGCAAAATAAATGACTTTTTAACGAACTTTTTAATTACAACGCGAGTCATTCAAGAGTCGCGCCGCAAAATTAAATTTTGCATAATTCATACGCACGTCTCATACACCTGTTCCCAACAACAATTACTCCAATTAAGGGAACGGCGATGGTCTGATGTTTCAGTCATTTTCTTTGGAGTCCTCTGGCTTTTAACCCTTTTCAGCCGGCGCCATTTTAACTCGAAATCCAGCACATTTCTTCCGACCTACAGTATTTGAATTTTACATAACCCAGTGAATTTTACATGCTTTTTGTGACTCGTGTAACAGTTCCGAACAATTCTGATAATATTGAAATTATTTTTAAATGTGACACGATATTTTTTAACGGTGGTTTTGAGTCGCCACTCGACGGCGACGGATTAATAATTAATATAAATGAAAAGAATGGAGCTACATTCTCAGCCAAATGTTCGATTAATTGTACGGTATTTTTTCAATTTTAGTGCCATTTATTAAACGGGATTTTCTAGTGATATTGGATGCCTTTCGCAGCGTAGAGTGTCGGAGGTCAAGGGGGCAGGGAACCCGGTGGCCCGAAATGGAATCGTGGTACTGTTGCGCGAACCCAGACCGCGTAATTGCTTGAGAAAAGTCGGAGAAAAGTGTGTTTGCTCGGGAACAGGTAACGCGGGGAACAGATACGGGTAACGCACGGCCCCTAGGATGTTGCCTCTGCTCGGCATTGTTCCGTGGGACCAGCTCTCGCAGACTGCTGCGAGCTAAACTTGGTCTAATGCTCGCGATAAGTATACGAGAGTTTAGGCGATTTTAATCCGTCGCGTACCACTGCAGTTCGAAATCGGGAAACTCGCGACGGCGCTCCGGGGGATTATCGCGGCTAAGGGGTGTTTATGCAACACCTTGACCAACGGCGTTCGTCGGCAAAAATGGCAGGAGGGCGCAGAGCACAGGGTCTAATCGAGCGTATCCGGCAATTAATAAAAAGCCGAGGACTCGGGGACAAGCCTTGCAACGGAAACCCGTTTCCATCGTTCGTATACTCGCGCCGTTTGCACCGACCTTTGTTTAAACCATTTTTCAATAGCTCGGCCGAAGTTATGGCGGCTCGCGCGTATAACGCATTGCAACACATGCCAGTGGCGTAAGCAACGAGACTTTACCACCGGCCGCGATATATGGCCAATTAGAAGCGCCGTAACTTTTCATACGAGCGAAACTCCGAAAAACGTTTCCAGCTAAAATGACTGGCCGTTTTACAAGGACCGCGGGCGAACGCATGAAAGCGTCGCCCTCGTTTCGCTTTAATAATCGAAGCGGCCCTGTAGTTCCGCACACGTGTCGCTCTAGCCGGCCGATTCTGCGAAGGCTTCTCACAATAAACTCGTTCCGTCGATCGCTCGACAGACTCTCGAGCACTGTTTTCGACGGAGGAAATTCGATACACGGACGACTATAGGCGGAAGAAGCGACTCGTCTCTGGCCGAGCGTTTAACGCGTCGTTCCGCGAGGAGACACCTGTGGCAGGGCCTACGTCACCGGAGAGAGACCTAAACGCCGTGACGGCGTGGCGTGGCATGGCCTGCTCTCTGTAGCCGTGGCTTGGCTCGGCTTGGCTTGGCTTGCCGTTGCCGTCGCGTCGTTCGATATTTCCCGAACGAGAGGCCGAGCACACCGAGGCCAGGCGAATTCCCGCATTCCCTGCGAATTTACGAGGCGTCCCGCCTGCGCTCCGCTTCTGTTTCACCCTTCCGCGTTAATAGACAACCCCTAGAGCGCGGCCATTAACGGTGAGCTATGGTCCTCGCCGGATTCCGAAACACCAATGACGCCACCGCGAGATAGATCCCTGGACCCGCTTCTATTCAAGGCTGTGCGAGCCCGAGTCGCAAGCCGTCGATTTTAGGGGATGGAAACCCATGTACCGCCCCTGATTCGCCTAACTGTCGGCTCAGAAATCAACCGCGCCGGAATCGAGCGAAATTTCACTCGAATAGACCGGTATCTTTGACGATCGATTAGCATTCGATAAGGGAAACCACGAGACCGTTCCAGTTTTTCACGCCGTTTCTTATCTCGCCTTTCGTCTCGTGTCCGACGGCCTGTTACCTGCCACCGATTGCCAACCTGTTCCAAAGTTTACCCGCCTTACCACTTTGGAGCGCCGAGGGAAACCAGTGGAATTTATGCATTTATGAATAGGTCAAATAGAAGACTGTGAAGACGTTAGGAGAACCCGAGGATATTGCTGGATTATTTCAAAGTTATTACTTTAAATTTTAACATTATTTTAAAGCGATCGATGGTAATGTAGATTAATAATTTAGATCTAATATTTTACACAATCCTTTTTGTAAATGTTCCCGTTGCTGCTTTAAGACAATGTAATTCTTTTAATATTGAGCAATACAGCACTTAGATATTGAAGCATTTAGATAGTCCCTATCACTCTACTAAGCAAATATTATATTTCTTGTCAATCTTTAATTTACACTCTCCTGTTAAGCTGTTATTTCCACGTAATTTAATTTAAAATGATTTATACCGTACATTCTGTTAATGGATTTTTATGAAATAAATCTAACTTTAGGGGTTGATTACACCACTTTGATATCGATGATGGGTTGTAGAGCCACTCGTGGACTATATTTTGCGTAAATTTCATCAAGATTGCAATTTGTATAATTATTCTACCAATCAAACACTGTCTTCAACCCCTAATTTTACGTGTCGTACAGATCGCTCGAATATCGACGATTGTTCTCGAAAGAAATGCATGGGGAACGGTGCTCCACGGACGACGTCTCGCGTAAATTTCAGCAGAACCCCTTGCTTTATTAATCGCCGGCTAAATACACAATTTTCGATGGAAGTCCTCGGTGCAGCCTCCGTACGCCGTCGATTTTATGCATTTATGGCATACGGGATGGTTTCAGAATTCATCGTTGGTGTCGTTGAAAGTTTAAGGAAGCTTGTTTCACTTCGAGCAAGCCGGCGTCTCGTTAATGTAAAATTCCCTCTGAACATATCCCGCGGATTTTCCGCGGAAAACCTCCGCGACGAGATCGAACGGGCTTTACATCGCGAAAATTTTCGACGCGATGCCGCCCGAAAATTGGCCGATGTTTTTCCCGGGATAATCGAAGGAATCTAATCAACCGAACGATTCGGGTAATTACCGCGAAACAAGTCGCGGAAATTCGAAGCGGTGCGCTCTCATAATTTCGGAACAAAGTTACGAACCGTTTTCGCTCGCCGGGATTTTCAGCGAGGCGACACGACGCGGCGACACGAACGCGACCGCGTGATTGGATGCGCTCGGGCGGCGGGGGCGGCCAGGGGGAGAGAGTAAATGCCGCATTATTTTTCGAATATCTCGATAACTGTTAACTCCGCGCCTAATGTACCGTGTCGATTATTTTTTTCGTTTTTCTGCGGCGCAACCGCGGCACCGGCGTTTCCGGAATCGAGCGAGCACCGCCACTCGCCCGGTTACGCGAGAACGAAAATTGTAGGCCGGCCCTAATATAAACCGGGTGACACTCGGTAAGAAATCGAGCGAGTGGACGCGCGCTGCGAAAAGAGAAATCGCCAGTTTTCCGTCCCGCGTGCGCTTTGATCGGTGAAACCAATTTTTCTCCGACGCCGACAGCTTCCGCGAAACGATCCACGAAAACAGCTCCTATCGATTTCCGATCGGCCAGACGACCGTTTGATTATTTAAACGGCCCTCTCTCTCTCATATATATATACGTATCTCACATATATATATATATATATATATATATATATATATATATATATATATATATATATATATGCAACGGCAACTTTTAGGGTGTCCACCCTATTAATAGTACACGCTCGCAATTTCTATTTTCCTCCCCGTCGGTTTCGATTTTTCGACACGCGCGACCTCTCTAATTTCACGCGACCACGTTCACCCTATATCGCCGTTTCCGCGGCTCTAATTCGCGCAGCTTCTACACGGAAATGCTATCGGCAAATATTTATAGTTTAACCGGCGGCAAACACCGATATCAATCCAGTGCCCGCAGAGCCCGCGGAGTCGAAAGAGGTTCCCATTAATATTTTCTAAATATTACGCCGCGGCGAACTCCAATTATACCTGATCAGTCTGGCTGCATAATTCAAGCCTGGCTAAAATCGAATTCGCTGGAAGATGTTAAAATTTCAACGTACGACTCGTTAAATAAAAACGGCCGCGCGCGAATGACGTTTCACGGGTCGCTCGCAGTCACCGATCCTCTTTCAAAATGCGACGACCAACGGGGAAAAGAAAATTGTTTCGCGGGTGGAACCTCGTTAGGTAGTTTGATTTATTACTATGCATAACTGGTTGGTATGAATTATTTTCAAACAAATTACACAGCGGTATTCAGAGGTGAAATCGACGATCATTGGACACGAATTTCGAAATCCTTTCAAGCATTCAGAGAATAAATTTAACATCAAAATTGCGTCGTTTCAATCCTGCGACACCCTATATATTGAGCTATGCGGTAGGTTCGTTCCCCATTTTCGTAGAGTACGTTTCATTGGATTCGTATGAAAGATTTAAACGAACTTTCCGAGCAGCCTAATAAATGGATAAGGCGTGTTTCGTGTTGGCTGTCGATAAAACAAGTTTCCGAGTAATAACGATGTTTGTCGGATGTTTAGAAGGAATCGAGGGGCGCGCGGTTTAGCTGCGAGAAACCGCAGCTCGTGTACATCGACCGGTCTTCGCAGCTACTCGCCAGCTAAAGGAATCCTGAACGAGCCGTTCTCATCCCGAACTCATCCGTCTTGGCAGAGGTCGAAGCGTTTAGCCGGCCGATCGCAGGGGAAACCGGTCCGGCCCGGTCCCATTTTCACGGAGCTTACACAGCTGTTGCCTATCCGCCTAAAATGGCGAAGCGCGACGGTAGAGAGCCGGGTCTCGTCGAGTTGCGATCTATCCGCGAGTCGACCACCGATCGGCGAGATCGTGAACGGTTAGCATTGGCCAAGGGAAAGGAGGCCTTCGGGCTCCGCCGCGGCCTGGAACGGGTTTGTTAAAAGGACGACGCTGGCCGAGAGAGGCCGGCTAAACCGCGACAACCAGACGCCAACTAGAAACTACGAACCAGGAACGTCGCCGACACCGTTTCGCAGCTCTTCTCCCTCGAAACTGTTCGACTAAAGCACCGTTTGCGGATCGAATTTAGCGTTAATCTTGAACTTTCCGACTGTTTTCGCCGAGGTTAATAGTTCCGTGCGGCTTCGACTCCAAGTCGAGTCCTGGACGCCATTTTACCTCTCGGCGGACCCCGTCTCTTTCCACAGTTCCCGCCCGGAACTCGCTGATTATCGACACTTCGGTTACAGATCTTTCGTAACAACTGCGAATTCGTGCAACTTTTACGGTGGATCGACGATAAATCTTCCCGCGAGATGAGAGATCTTCGACGCCATTTTACGCTTCCGACGAACATCCATCTATTTCACCGGATAGCTTGGTATTTGCTGATAATCGAAACTGCGTTCGCGGAGGAATTTCGTAGTCGCCTGGCAGGTTTTTGCTAACGAAGATCAACCTTCGTGTAATCGTTTTCCTGGTATAATCCGTAAATACCGGAGGGTAGGCGATACGCAATCAATGCCGCTTTTGTTCGCTGCCCTAAGATAGCAGATGGACGGTGGAAGAGACGTCGCGTTAAATGTTATCGCGTGGGTGACAAGGGTCAGTCGCAACGTGTCAACAGGTCCAACAGGTTAAACGAATCAGGGCGGACTCAATAAATGCACCCTTTTCTCGCGTCCTACGCGCCGTACGCGACTATGGCTATTAGCAGCTGGGGTCACTGAAAAGTTCGCGCGAGCTACACGCAGAGCATCGTCTCGCAGCAAAGATGGCCGACGGAAAGGTAGATCATTTCGGTTCTTGGAAGAGTTTACGCGAAGAAGGATCGCCGCGATTATGGCGAATATTTTTCGTACACGAGCTCGGAGCTAGACACAATGCTGCCTCTCTGCAGCTGCTCGAAACGCTAATGCCGCATTTGATCAAAACACGGTGAATGAATTACTATTGTTCCGAAGTTATATAGCAGAAATTGTGGGAAGCGTAGCCGCCCCCGGGGCTAGTCAATCCGTAAGGACTCATCTAAATATGAAACTCCTCTTCACCCACTCTCGCGAACTCTCCTCTCGACTATCAGCGGATTTGCACTTTTCGTGAAAAGCGAAGATCCTTCGGCCGCCGTAAACTTCTCGTTCGGAGCGAGCTCCGCGAATTTTCTGCCGCAATGGAATCCGAAAGGCCGATAATTCGCCGAACTATTTTTATGCTCGACGAAAATTATAGTCTGTTTCCGGCAGCACGCCGGCTACTCCGTAATCGAACATTTTGTGAGCGAAACAACCGCCCGGACAATTAGCTCACCAAGCTAAACGCGCGCGCGCACGCTGTTTGAAACGCAAGTTTATACAAAAGAAAAACAGACGCTGGTCGGTTTCTTGTTACGATAATACACGTTCCCGCGTAAAAACAATCGAAAATTACTCCGATTTTAATTAAATGTAGTTCGCGTCCCGCGCCGATATACACGGTGGAACGGAATACCCCTCTGGCGGTTCGTCCATTGT
This sequence comes from Augochlorella aurata, assembly GCA_028455555.1. Lineage (NCBI taxonomy): Eukaryota > Metazoa > Arthropoda > Insecta > Hymenoptera > Halictidae > Augochlorella > Augochlorella aurata. Next base: position 3,174,762 of record CM052156.1, on the reverse strand, counting down.
CGTTTGCTTTTGGCTTTTCGAGCGATCTCAAAAACGAAACGAACTTTCGACTATCGACGTTAAGTGGGTCCCAATGCGGCTAAACCGGTATCGAGACTTAACCCATTTACTATATCTTTACTATACCTGGTTTAGTGTGAATATATTACTACAACTAGATCTACTGCTAAATCTACTAGTATAACTAAATCGGACTTTCGAATTAACAAATGCGACGACACATCGTCTGGCAGCCGCAGTCAAGTCAATACTAATCTTTATTTGCTAAATCGCTATTTTTTGACCCATTTCGTTTATAGATCAACGTTGACCTGCTTGTGAAATTCAATAGGTATCCCGTTAATAATTCAATTTAGCTACGTCGATTGTGTGACGTTTGCTGCAACACAGTTAACAAAACGATGTTTAGAAACGACAAATCACTGGGCTTTGAATTTCGTGCGTCTATTATACGGTAGATGAAATTTGTCGATAAACTGGCTGCATTCGAGTACAGCTTGTCGCCTTAATATTTTAAATAAATAAAGCTTTTATTCCCTAGCGTGTTCTTTACGAATTATTATTTCGTAGAAAATTGTTGAAACATTGTTCGCAAACCCTACTGCCGGATTATTTGGTTGTTGCAAAAGTAATTTCGCTTTTTCCAAATAGATAGCTCGCAAAAGGAAACCGAAATTATTTCTGCAACAACACGTCACGACGCTGAGAGGGTTTCGAAAATCCCAGATAAAATAAAATTCCATTTGTCGCCACGAATGCAGAAAATGTTGCACGAAGTTCGCGACTCGAATGTCGCTCGCTAAATTACTGCAATTTCGTCGGGCGAATGCCGGGATGCGTTCGAAAAGTTTGTAACCCTAGATCAAGATGGCAGCGGGAGCCGCCGGAGAGACGATCCAAAGATCAAGGATGGTGGATCTGGCCGGAGCGCAACGAGGAGAGCTGGCATTTCCGGAACACAAAAGCCGAGCGGAACCCGAAACCGGGCCGCAAGGCTCGCGTTTTCGAGCGGAAACGCGACCGAGAACTTGGATCCTGGAGCCGACTACTCACCGGGGCTGAGAATCACCATGAAAATAGCGACGATGGCCGTGGCCGGCCTGTCGATCCGGATCCTATCCATCGGACCTGTGATCGTCAGCCGATCGGGACAACGATTGCCTTGGATCGCCTTGCTGGTCTATCGCGCTCGCGCGCGCGACTTTCACCGATCGATCCCGTCGATCGCTACTGCCTGCGACTCGCAGCCATCCTCGCGCAAGTCCGCTGGATCTTCGACACTGACACTCGCGGATCCCTTAACTCGCCCTTCGTGAACTCGCTCGTGGTACCACCAAACCTCATGGGTTACTCCAAGACCGATTTTCTCGATCGGATCGGCGCCGATTACCGCGATCTCCTGGCACTGTCACGAGTTTCGCGGTCCACCCGATGGATCGAGCGTCCCATGTCTCGCACTAGCACGATCTACGACGATCCTGCTCGCACTGTTACAACTGTATACGATCCTCGACAAAAGGTAACTCTTCGTAGGAGTGTTTCACGACGAGCGGAAGCTTCGCGCGCGGTTTCGAAACGCCACGTTGCAGCCGTCCTTTGTTCGGCGCGGCTGTTACGCGCGCAACACGCGCCCCTCTCGGATCCTCAGCACACCTTTGCCAGCGAACACTTTGCGATCGTTTTCCTCGGCGGGCGAACCGGATCGGCGGCGGATGATTTCTGCGTGATCGTGGACGGTGCAGCGGGGCGCCGTGACCTGGTGGTCGATGCACTCTGTTGCAACGCGGAGCGCAGCTGGCTCCGGGCCCGAAAACTCGAGGAACACTGACACAAAACGCACTCGACGAGGGTCGCGCAACGACTGAGCTTGGGGTCGCGTAGCTCGCTCCTACCCCCCACCGTTGGCTTCTCCCCAGTCCGTCGCGGTCCCCACTCCGGCATTAGCAGCGAGCCGGAGGCTTATACTGGGTGACGGAAAAGCGAGTCGCCGGCTTCGGGGTATTTAACGCGGTCGCCGTGTTTATATTTGCGTCCATGCACGCAATTGCGAAACCCGCGATACCGATGGAAATAAAGGTCGTGTATAATTATGGTGGACACACGAGTACGACCCACGCACTTCATCCCCCTCCGACCCTGGCCAGATATCGTACAGGATACCTGGCGGCGACGCAGGGGTCGTTTCCTACGGGAAAAATAAGTCGAAAGTGCAAGGTTATTGATTTAACCTATTGTTCGCCGTTTCAGGAACCGGGACAAGTTTTACGAGTTTATTGGGGCCAATTAACCCTCGATCTCCGAGGGTGGTTCTCGACCCCGTAAGAATTTTGATTGCTATTTGCTGCTGCATAATATTTGCTCTTGCACAGGGCATCGATCGAATATGCAACGTTTGCTCGCAGGAGAAAGTATTAAATGCGCATTTGGGGATCCTCGAGCCCGACGCTTTCTTCTTTGAATGCAGTAATGATTTTCGGTTTATTTACCGTATTTGCTATGCTTTAATGATCGAATGGAAACGTTACCCCGTTTTTAGGAAAACAGGCTTTTCAATTAAAAGTTCCGATGCACGCGCTATCCCTGTTCGCAAATTAATACGGCATCATTAATTACGAAGCAAAAATCGCGCGCACACGCCCGATGATTTTCTCGATCGAATCGAGGAAGCTGTGTTCGGTCGGACACAAAAGACTGGAATTTTGCGATATTTGTTGCCGGGACCGACCGAGACGCGGATTATTCGGCGAAAATGTAATTCGATAGCGCGGTAATGACGAGGATTGAAATGCGATTGTTAATTCGATTACAACTCGCTTCCTGTAATTGTCGACCGCAACTGCGGCTGTAATCGTTCCCGTGGCAATTACAGATCGCTAAAAATCGTTATCGATTACAGGAAAAGTCGTCGGGGCACGCCAGGAAGTACGTTTTCATCGTCGCCCGGTTACCAGCGTAATCGCTAGACCGGGCCAACGTTTATGCAAATCCGCTCTGCTCGAGACGCTAATTTACGGCGGAAGAAAATCAGACTAAATTTTATTACGCCTCGGCAGGGCTCTTGTTACGTTCGCGGGATGGAAGGGGCGCCAACCCTTTGTGAAAACTGTATTTTACGAATTACGAGACGCTTTAACGGCGGCGGTTGCTCGGTAACCTGTTTAGCTACCGCCGAGACACCTGGACGCCGAGATATACCCCGACCTTTGACATCGACAGTCAATTTTTGCATTTGATAACACCGACGCGGGATGATCAATGCATTTCCAAGGAGCTCGGAATGCCTTGAAAATTCTGCTCGAAGATGAGATGCTTTTCCCTAGGATCTGCTTCCTCCGATAATTTATTTATTTATTAAATAGATAAATAAATAACGATGCAAAACAAGAATAAAGAACGCCTGATTTTAATACCCGTCTGCAAAAATAACGCAAATGCGTTTATCAGCGTCTCCTCCACCCAATTGTTCCCCAGCCAATATCAAACGCATTCGTCAAGGTCTACTTCTGGAGAAGTTTCCTGCGCGAGCATCAGACGCTCGTTTGCAAATGCACTTCGTCAGGGTCTACCTTCGCGCAGCTGACACTGCATCCTCGCGACAAAAACCCTGCTCGTCTTTTCGCGTTCCAAGTTCATCGGGAGTGGTGGGGGGCATGCGAGCGTTCTCTGGTACAGGAGCTCGGTTTTCCTCGGCGCGTTGTTTCGGGACACCCTGTATACAACCGGTCGGCGTGATGCACGGTCGTCGGACCGAAGCCGTGAGGTACGATGGTGTGATGGCGGTGATGGTAGGCGAAGGTGGCGTAGCCGGGACGGAAGACGAGCGGAGAACACGTTCGGGCGAGGGGTTCCGAGGGGAGGACCGGGGCGAACGGTAAGATATGATGAAGACGGGTACCTGAGGAGGAAGAGGGCGGAAGAGAGAGCCGGCCCGAGGGGCGACGGGGCGACGGGGCGACGGGGCGACGGACGCACGCTGGAAGAGAGGTAGGACGCGCGAGAACAGCTTGCCCCCACCGACCTCTGCGGCAGGTGGTTCTTGCCGCCGCGGGCTAGGCCCATGGGACTGCCGAAACCTTCTCGTGCGGCCGGCTGCCGCTTCGCCAAGCTTTCTCGACGGAGAACACTGCTGTTCCGACCCCCGGCAATTTTTCCGGGGACCCGGGCCCTTCGCCAGCCTCGCCGATTAGGCCGGTCAATTTTCGAAGAAACATCGGCTTCCATATTTAAACAATGCGTCTTTTAGACGAATTAATCGATTTAGTTGTCGCGTTAACGGGGTGGGCCCTCTGTTACAGAGAGTCTAATAACAGCGAGCAGAATAATAAGAATAATAACGGTGGTAATAGCAGTACCAGTTAATGACTAGACGGGAAAATGGATAGGTGAGAATACCAGGAGGTGCTAAGAACGTACCTCTTTGAGATTATTAGAATGATTAAAGAGAGAACAAAAACTTGTGCTCGGCTGCTATGTATTTTGCATAAAATTTCGCGGTCTATTAATCAATTTATTGAAAAATAGGAGACTGCTGCATCGATGCTTGCTATTGGATTTTCGAAATAGCGAAGATCCTAGGGCCGGAGGGATCTAAAGGGGTGAAAAACTAAAATAATGATGCCTCAACCGGCAATCGGCGTCTTCGAGGCGTTAATCTGAGGTACGAGGGTACCTTCAACGAAAGACACGGAGGTTGCACAAAATAATGAATGTGCCGGTACCGAGGCTCGCGTTGCGAGACCAGTAGCCATGAAATTGTACATTGACACTTTCGCTGGCTCATTGTCCATGCATGGACTATGCCGGTGGTTACTGGCCGAGAAGCAATTCGAAAATCATTCGAACGGTCCAATTTTCCAAGTGCATACGAGCTGCACCGAAAGCTCGGCGAGACCGCAAAAGGGGAATAGCTTTTTCAGCAGGGGTGGCTCGGGCAGCTCTTTAATTTCCGAGGAGAGCCGTGCACGGGAAGAATTCGAGGAGGCAGGGAACAGAGGACGGGAGAAAAGAAGGAACGACCGGTGGTTGTTCGACGGTCGAAGGACACCTAGGTGCAGCAGGTGTCCATTCCTCCGTGATCGCGCCTTTCCAGCCGACTCTCGTCCTCTCCGCTACCTGCTCCGAGCCTCTCCGACCATCTGCCTCTTGCATCGCGCTCGTCCCCTATTTTCCTAGGAAGAAAGATCCGAGAAGTGGTGCGCGTAGGAGAGTGCCTCTAGACGAAAGGTGCCCGGACAGATGGCCCCCGTGGAAATCGACGCACCCCCGACCCCGCACTTCCGTTAGGCTCTCCGATTACTGCGTCTCACAATTATAAAAGCGCACACAAGTTTTCAATGTTTGGTTCCGAGGAAGCCGATTAATAGAATTTCCGTCTTTATTAAAAAACAATTCGACCAAAAATGCAATGAAATAAAATTATAAAAATAATTTAGTAACTCTAGCCTGCGTTGGTTCTACAGTCATGAGACACTAACAAGATTTGCTGCATTTTAATTCAGAGTGAATATAATACTTGTCTGTGTGCAAACTGAACACTTTTCGGAGGTTTTATAACAATGAGACGCAGCGTACGCTCGAAGACTCGAAGAGAGAGAGAGAGGGGGATGCGAACACAGAGGAGAGAATGCAGAGAAAGAGAAGGCGGACGAAGACGAGGAGGACCCAAGAGAGGAAGACGCACGAAACGAAATCGAAGCCGGGTTCTCGAGGACAAGCGGACCTCGAGCGAAATCAGCCAAGAGGAAAGCCGGCGCGGGACGACACGGCTGGTCGCGTCGCAGGCCGATGTTCGATGTTCGATCGGCCGTTTGAAAAATCGAACCGCCGGCAATTGGCCGGCGTGGCGTGGCACGGCGCGGCGGCCGGGGGCCAGGAGAGGTCCGGCTGCGGGAACGCTTCGAAAATGCGCTTAATTAAACGGTAACGATTCCCGTTCGTGGCCCGTTAACGAACCCTCCGTACCCCCGACGGAAACGCGGAAAACGTTCGCCGGGATAAGCCGCTCGGAATCGTCGAAATAATTGCGGTCGCGATAATTGCGCCTCGATTCTCGCCGTTCCGCAGGGTCCGCGTGCTACCCCGCGCTCTACAACTTCCGGCCAGTCGATTGAAAGACCATCGGACGCCTCGAATACCTCCGACGAGGCCGGCCACGTCGCCGTTTTCTTCCTCTCCTCGGCTTCTCCCTCGCCCGCCCGACCCTGTCCCGACGCCTCGCTCTCGCGAAAGCAGATTCGCATGCAAGGATTGCGAGAGGAAACGGCGAAGCGTGGTCGCATCCTCGCGAAGGAAGTCGATTCTCAGCGGGAAGACGGCGAATACGAGGCTGATCCTTCGATTGGCGATCTTTGTGCAGGATAAAAATGTCCTGCAGCGATAGAGAGAAAGAGAAATGGAATGAAAAGAAATTGTTACGTCTAATAATTCTGCGAACTCGGGTGCTTTGAAGCAAATATTTTCATCCTTTGCAACGGGGTGAAGCAATATTATTTAACCCTGTCTTCACAATTTTATATCCAAGAGATGAGGGGAAAGCGGACTCATCGATTGATCCTTTATCCCAAACAGTCGACGACTAAAGACAGCGAACGACTAGTGACAATCGCCGACCAGAACCCACCTCCACGCATACTGTCCCGTGTTCGCTCCTCTCGAGGAAAGCCACTGTGTACTAGAGAGCGAGAGAGAGAGAGAGAGAGAGAGAGAGAGAGAGAGAGGGGAAATAAAATGGAGACGGATCAATTTGGTCCCTATCGTGGCGAGTCGGTGAATAAAGCCAGGGTCTCCGATGAATCGCGAAGGGGCAAGGTGTCGCAGGAAGCCGGCGTGTATGTAGAGAGCCGGCATAATCGCGCAGGGGCATTGTAAGAGCGAAAATGGTCGGGACACGCGAGCGAGGAGGCACGGAGCAAGGTTGAGACCGTCAGAAAAAGCCTGGACGACGGCAGGAGAGCGGAGCGCAGCATCCCGGGCAGTCACGCGAGCCATTAAAGATTCAAAGGCCCGGAGGGCGAGCAGATGGTCCCCGAAACGAGAATCGGGAGGATCGGGAGAGGCAACAGCCCGGCCTCGGACCCCGAATACGGCTGCCAGGGAATTACCTAGGAAGCGGCAACGCTGTTGAACCGCGGTTACGTCCTACGGTCGTGCCGGTGACCGAGAGCTCCGACCCCTTCTTCTTTCTCTCTCCTCCCTCCGTACGGTCTCGCTTCCTCTCGTTCTCCGCGGCGCTGCTCGAATCTCGCCAGGTTCTTTTCTCCGTCCCGTTTTCTCTGCAGTCCCCTCGCCTTCTCACGTACCTGGGCCCTCTCTCTCTCTCTCTCTCTCTCTCTCTCTCCCTCTCTCTCTTCCTCTCTGCAACGTACTCGGCTCGCGAGCAACGCCGCAGCGCCGACAACGCCGCCTCTGGATCTCGCAACGGCGTCAACGGGCCCCGAGAGAGCCGGCAACGCCGCCGGATCGGGCCCCGCGATAGTCCCCGGCCCCTACACCGTGCCTCGAACCAGCGAATGCCTCGGCTGTGTTCGACTTTCTTAACCGTTACCGTTCTAGCACGTGCGTTATCGGCGCCGGGCCTTTGTTCCCGGATCGTTGCCACCCCCGCTGCAGCCCGCCGCCGCCGTTGCCGCTGCAGTTTGGCTCGCGGGTGACGAGCAAATATTGAGCCGCACGCGCTGCCCGCGCCGTGATTAGCCCGAGACCAAGGCGAGGTTGACGGATTGATAAGGAGGTCGATGTATCGGGCTCGAAGAGAGGGAGAGAGAGAGAGAGAGCCGATCGTCTCTCGACGATCCACTCGAGCGGCGCCAGGCCCGAACGTTCGAGAGCCCTCTCGAGATGCAACGCGCCGGAGCCCACCCCCGCGTTGCGTTCGCGGAATCCTCGAGGGCCGCGCATAAAGACGCTCGAACGCTCGGATCGAGTGCCGCGTGTTCGCTCGTCGAGGAAAATTACGGGGGAAGAAACGGTCCTAAACCAGGATCGCTCTGTGCTTCTAATCTCTCAAAGGCCCGACGTAATCGCACTACGGTCCTCTCCCTCCCCCTCTTCCGAGAGCACGTCATTATACCAAAACGCATAGCCGCTGAATGGCCGGACCAGATCCAAACGTATTGACCGGCCCGAATCGATTGCGCTGTCGCTGTTGGATATTAACTGGCCTCCGGTCTAATAGCCACCGGAGCATCCTCCGAGAGAGCCTACTCTCGCGAGCTCCTTGCGCCGGCAAGAACCGACGCTGAAAGATTCTCTTTGTTTCTACCTCTACAATAGGCAACTGCTCGTACGCTGAACCGGTCCGACCCTCTCGTACGCCTCCGACGTTCCTTCTGCCTCGGACGATCTACCACCTTCCACGGTGTGCCGTCCATGGTGTACCTTCCACGGTGTACCTTCCACGGTGTACCTTCCACGGTGTGCCTTCCTACTCGGCTCCGGGAATGGAGTCGGATACAAATTGCGTGCTCGACGTACTACGTAGACGTTCGGATTAGGTATCTCCGTCGATCTACACGCTCGTGTCAATAATTTCCATGCTCCACGATTTCCGTTCGAGATTAGAAGTGGCTCTGCTAATTTCGGGATTGGCCACTGTTTTGTGGAGCAATTTGTCCCGCGTTTCGTCCGACAGCTATGACGGAGCTGGATCCGGCGATAATATCGGCCAACTAGTCGATATGTTAACGCCACCTCGCTCCATTCAACTGTCTGCCTCCGTGTCCGTTAAAAAGCCGAATTAATTATTGTTGCTTTCACGAGGCAGTAAGACACAGTTAGCTCTATACACTCGACGACCTCAGAAAGCAAGAGTGCCGTAGCGTTATTACAGTCCGTAGAGATTAATTAATAATATTCATATAAGGAATTCCGATTATCCCTTATTGCCCTTTTCGTCTTTTTGGCATATTATGTATTACTGTTCGTTCAATGAAAATTAATTCCGACCAGCATGACGACTGTAAACTGAATACGACCGCAAGGGTTGAATTAAATAAAGTGCTGTTAATCTAGGAAAGACTAATAGATCTACAAGCGATATTTTTAAATACGTGTTCCTAGTAATTGATAAATAAAGCTGAGAGTGGTTACGAACATCATCGATTTCATAGTTGCAAAAATGGCCCAGGGGTTGAAGTAGTTAATCAACGTCATCGATGAAACGTTATTAATCGATTTCTGCTCGAGATTGCAGACCGCGTACTCCATTGCGCGTCGCTGTAAGGTATTTTATCGCGAAGGAATCGACTGGAATTGGACTAGGCCCAAAGCTGGCCAGTCCGAGTCTATGGAAGGCTCGATGCTCGCGTGATGGGACGCACCCACGCCCACGCGGGGGCCGCGCGACCGCTTTCCCTGGCTACCGTGGTCCCGCCTTTCGTCGACCTTGGAATTCCTGATTCCCGTGGTCGTCCACCTACTCGAACGAATGCGTGGCCTCTCGTGCAACGATGCTACCGCGAGAGAGAGCGAGAGAGAGAGAGCGAGAGAGAGAGAGAGAGAGAGAGAGAGAGAGAGAGCGCAGTTCGGACACGCGTGTTTACCGCTAGGCGCGTCGCGATATACCGATATTGGGCGGGGAATACGGTTTTGTTCACGGTGCGTGGACTTGGTCGTCGGCCTCGTTCCCGTCGCCCCCCGTCTCGTCGCGTCCCGTCGTCGTTTCTCGTCGCCGAGGAAAAACCAAGGAGGCCTGAGCGAAACCGTATGGCCCCCGGGCTCGTCCAGGAACAAGAGGCTCTTTCATTTCGGCGTCGGAGTAACGAGCAACAAGACGGATCGGCGACAAAAACACTCGACACGAGAGCAGACCGCTTATCGCCGCCGCGATGCTGAGCATTCCTGGAGCCTGTCGTCGCGGACCGGTCGACTCGCGGTGGAATGTCGGGCCCAATCTCGTAACCCTACTCCCTGGCCTCTTCCGCGGGGTGGCCAGCCCTCGGAAAAGAACGACTTTCATTCAGGGACCGCGGCTAGACAGTGCGGAGATTGTCCGAGAATCCCCTAAATCACGTCCGACCGTTTCTATGTGAAATTTATTTGGAGACGTGGAATCGTTTGCGTCTTGTAAGAGATTTTAATCTCTCAAGTATTATTATCATTATTTATTTACGGGCCACTGGGTTCTTTTAAATCAGAAATGATTGTCCTATTTGCATGAATTATTTCTATGACTCTTATTTTAAAAAGTAATTTCTCGTACCTGCATCCTATTAATAATTACATAGCGTAAGCGTAATTTATTAAGTACGATACAGCTATACGAGTATAGGGAGCATCAACTTTTATCTTATGTAATAAAAGTCTTGCGGAGTGTTGCGGTCCCTGCCATAAACGCGTGATATACGCAGTCTGCGGATTATGTCTTCCCGAAAAAGCGTCGGAGAGGAGCAGACACGGGGCGAGCCGTCCGGGGGTTTTATCGTGCAGCCGCCGATTAATCTAACATTTCCAGGATATTCCTTCGCCGGGGTTCGTTTCCGGGGCAATAACGCGGGACTTCAATCAGGACCTCTCTATCGGAACGCGAAATAACGAAATTCCGGAGTCGTCGAAGGGTTCGCGGCTCGCGCGGCCGGATATCGGGAAACTTTTGTCGGGCTAACCGCGGCCGGCTACGTGGATAATAAATGACTCACGATTCGGCAGTGCGGCGATGATCCGATAACATCCGGTGGCCGAGAGTTAATACAGAGATCGGGTAGCGGGAGAGCTGTTTTTAGAAGGGATCGAACCCCGCTCGAAAGTCGCGCTCAATATTTATCCATAAAACGGGCTTCGTCGGGTCCACGGGACTGGCCGGAGGGGCCGCGGTGGCCTAGCGTTTACGAAACGGCCGAGAAATGTAAACGAAGCGGATGGAAAACTGGCTAGGGCCGGTCCCGATAAGAGCGAACACGTGCCGGCTCGTTAAAACAGGAGCCGGATATCAGCGGCGCTTCTGTTATTCGGAGTAATAACACCGTTCGCCGCCGGTTCGCCGAGGGAAAAGCGCGCGAATCGACCGACTATATTTGTTGGCGAACTCGACCGCAACGCAGGCCTATTAATACTTCGCGGATGACCACTCTTTTATGTGCCAGAGACCCGAATCATCGAAAAATGAACAGCGCAGCCGGATCTGGGTAACTTTTGCAGCAAGATTTGCAGTTCCGGCGCACGGTTCGTCCTGTTTTCAAATTATTAGATCGCTGTCCTATTTCAGAGACATTTTTATAAATATATTCTACTACCTCAAATAGTATTACTTGGATAATGCAATATTGATATATTTTATTATTTATAAGCATTAATCACTATATCCCACTGTTCCATTTCTATATCGAAGATAATATTACGTCATTTCCGAAAAGCAAATTATTATCGGTAAAATGAAACTTTAAACGCTTCGCTCTTTAAATTTCATTATTTAGACTAATCTCGGTTAATTGTCCGAACGAATTCGTCCTAGTTGAATACTTTATTTTACCTTCGTTCGCGGACGCACGCGGGACGGAAAGTCGCGTGAATTCAGAGACAGGCGAGGATGGATCAATTCAGACTTTGCACGGTGAATCCCGCAGGACAAGGTGTCGTATCCTCGCGAAGAAAGGAAGCTCGTTAAAACAGGATCCGGATATCAGCGACGGTTCTGTTATTCGTAGTAATAACACCGTTGGCCGGCGGTTCGCCGAGGGAAAAGCGCGCGAATCGCGGCTCCGGCGGACTATATTTGTAGGCGCACGGAGCTGCAAGGGAGGCCGGAGGGCCGAGGACGAGCGACCGGCCAGGGAACGGAAAGATCGCTGAAGAGAGGAGAAAGAGAGAGACGAAACATAGAGAGGGCGCTCGAGAGAACCCAGAGAGAGAGAGAGAGAGAGAGAGAGAGAGAGAGAGAGAGAGAGCGAGAGCGAGAGCGAGGTGTAGGGAGAGAGAAGCAAGAGAGAAAGAGAGAGGCTGGAAAGGTCTTGGGTTCAACGCTTCCTAAGAGACGATACGAGGAGCTAAATTTAACTCCGTTCGCGTCACGGCACCCGGGAGATACGGGAACGCCGCTTCGGCCGGACCGAAACACCGTCGCGAAATTCTTCCCGTCGATCGATCCCGGTTATCGATCGATCGAACCGTGAAAAATCGTCCGAGAAACCGACGGATCTCGGCGGACGCGGAAGCGAGACGTTTTCGCCGGAGAGACACGCGAGGACCCGCTTCCGCTGCGAAAATCAACCCCTTGTAGATCAGCGATCCTTCTTGCGAAAAGGATTTGGCGATCATTGTCGGATAACTCGATTCTGTAGCTTTTATTAGCGGAAAGCGACGGAACTCCTTTCGCTCTGATTTTTCCGGTCAGATGCATTACTTCGCGATATTTATTTATTTACCGATTTATTAAGGGCATTTTAGCACAAAAGAGAATGCACGTGAGACAGGATGACGAAAAATAGAATAACCGATCAAGGGTTACGTGGTACACGTAAATTTATATTTTAGAAACCTCGGTACTAGCCTGGATGAAAATCATAGCAAGTAAAAGATCAAATATATAACCGGTTTCGCAATTTTTAATTTCGAAGAATTAAAATTACGAATTCTCTTTCGACTTCTTGTAATTTTACTTACTCAATTGAAATATAAAAACCTCATAGAAAATTAATTTCTAATCCAACACTGTTTTTTGCATAAAACCTGCAATCTCGTCGTGCAGCTAATGATACGTCAAGGGGTTGTTAATTTTCTGGCAAAAAGCTGCGGGTCGAAAAATGCCGACAGAGTCGATCGCGGCCGAGGTATCGGCGATCTAAAACGAGGATCGCCGTGGCCGTTGAAGCGAGATCACGAAGACGCTTCCGCGGAAGATTATCGAACGCAGTCGAGTTACCGCGAACCGCTGTGCTCGCGAGTGCTCTCCGCGTCAAAGAAAATGATCAAAGAGTGGTCTCTGCTCGATTAACAGGTTGTTTCTTTTCCACCTGAGACTGGCGAGGTCAACAGGGATTGCCGGCGGATCTCGCGTTGTTGAACCGTGCAGCCACAGATTTATTCTCGACCGGGTTCCCCGTCCTTAACCAGGATTCTTCGGCAGAAGAGAGATCCCATTCCGCCGCGGATAGATCGGCGAGTGGAATGGAACGGGGCGTTAGAAGAATCGAAGCAATTAAGAGGTGTCAAGCGATCGACTACGGAAATCTCTCTGCTCGAATCTCCTCGCTCTCCCTCTTCTTCCCTCTCGCTCTATCAGCTCGGGAGAGGCAAAGTCTGCTCGCGCGTACGGCCAGAGATAACGCAAGCTTCTTCCATCCGACCTCGTCGCGATAAGGGGTCGCATCGTGTTCGTTCTTGTGCACTCCCCTGCCCCCCTTCTGTCCGTGGTATCGCTCGCCAGTTTTCCCGCCTCGTTTATCTTTCCTCGATTGCTTTTTCTAAACGTCCCTGCACTCTGCCATACCCCTCCCCTCCTCCTCGATTCACGCCGGGTTTATTATTACTAGGCCACGGACAGATTTGTATCTCGCACCTAGTCCAGACGTTTCGAAAGTGTGCTCGTTTCTGTGCTCGTTTCAATCCCGATCTCGTGGACCGTGGAAAACGATGACACCCTCCGCGCAGTTCCTTTCGGCAGATTTCCGGTCACGATGTTAATGACTTGTTAAGATATTTCAAGATCGACCGACCTTGCAGATTTCGCGGATAAAATTGACGACCAATTCCTTACGATACGCTGCAATCGATGTCGGCTTATTAACGCGGCGCCAGTCGGGCATAAAGATGCGACGCGATGAGTTCGATGGGGTGTTGTATAATTAATTCACACATTTGCAAATTCTTTGAAGACATCCACGTCTGGTAAATTACAGGACGGTAAACTCGATTCATGCTACAAAGGGTTAATTTATCGGAGCTCGTACGGATGTCGCGACTCGACTCTGAGATCCTTTAATCTCGTCGAGCCTCGCAGGCGCGACAATCGGCGCACTCGATCCGTTTATTTCGCGGAATCTTTCAGCGGCAGTTTCTTAATTGCCGAGGAGCGGGTCGATCGAAATGGATCGATCGGAGCTTGAATCTAGCGGACGGGTTTACCGCAAAACGAGGCGCAACGAGGATCGCTGAATGGCGGAGATCGAGGTCGCCTCGGCGGCCGTGTTGCTCGCAACAAGAGCGCCGCGACGCGACGCGGCGTATCAATAAAACGGTGGACAAAGGGGTGTCCCGGCGAAGCGACGATTTGCCGTAAATCTATCCGGTGAAATGAATCTCCGAGGTTGCGCTTAATAAAACCGAGGAGCGAAAGGGCCGGCATAATGGTCCCGCAGTCGGGCATCCGAGCACGGCGACTCGTCCTCGCGTGAAACAATGTACGGCCGGGCTCTCCCGGGCAAGACCAAGGAGCGTGGGACACGTAGCAGCTCGTATCACGTGTCCCCGGTGTGTTCTCGAACGCGAACGCGCGACGCACCACGAAACAACGGAGAACGCGACACGCACAGGGAACGACGCGAGTGCTCGCTCTGCGTGCCTGCGCCGCCTGCGTGCTCTCTCGCCCCCTTTTGCTCCCCTTCGATGTTTTCCAGCTCCTGAAGAGCGGTCGAACGTGACTCGAACGCGACGCACGCCCACGCGAGCGTCGTTGTTTTGACGGACCGTCGCGTCGGTATGTAACGAGGCGACGGGATATTTACGAGCGCGACGAATTAACGCTCCCGATCCCGAACTTCACGGAGCACTTGAACGCCGCTGATTGGATTCGTTTCTGCGAGTTTCAACCCGCCCTATGCTCTCCGACGAACCCGTCCGCCGCGTTCAAAAAATAGCTGCGAACACGTCCGAATAGATTTTCATGCTCCGCGAACGTTCGCGACGAGCATGCGATCGACAGGATATCGAACACACTACCTAAACTTAGACTGCATCTATGCTGAACATTTCTTTTCGAATAAAACATATTAAATTGTTACATTCGAAAATAACTACCCTCTAAAGTCCTGTTCAGCACAGGGTTTATCCAATTAATAAATAAAATCTGTCCGCGATAATGTTCGCTGAGAAATCCGACAGGATTGGCTGCGAAACGAATATGACAAGATCGGGCTAGGAATACCATTCGGTGAACTGTTTTATTATTCCCGAGCAAGAGTCGTCCAGCGCGGAATAATAGCACGCCAGCGATCCAAAAATACCCGACGGTGCTACAAGTGTCGCTTTTTAATTCGACGAACTAGAAACGGCAATATTTGATTCATCCGCGATCCGGCAAACAGCGGCGTCGTCGTCGCGACTGGGATGATTATGTGGAGAATTACGGGACGCGAGAGCGCGGCGTACGTGAATAACTATTAACGAGTGTGCACGCGTGATCGATGCGGTTTAATTTTGCGGGTAACGAGCGGCGTTGTTGGCCAGTGAAAAAGCTGATTGTCGGCTATACGTTACCCGGTCGGTCGGCCAGGGGCCACACGGTCCGACGCGAGCCGATGCAGCGCGATGCAGCGCGATGCAGCGCGACGCAGCGCGCAATTTCAGATTTCCTAGTTTTACCGTCGCCGAAATCATACGCGGCCGCTTTCGTTCTAAGCGATTCTATTAATTCATTCGCGCCGCCGTTAATAAATGTCGCGCGATATCCCGAACAACGCGGAATCGGAAGTTTCGCTGCTGGGCCACTGCTGACCGGTGGTTTCGGTTGCATGGCCGCGGCGCTGACCCATTGCGACTGCACGCTGCTGCACTCGTTTCGAGCAGCGCGACCCCCTTGGCTTTTGCAATCGATACGGTTTAATCGATGGGAATCGCTGTGCTAACAAGCTTTCTTGTTCTACCCTGCGCGTAAGAAAACGCGCTGTTTCCGGCGAGATTAATGGCAGTTTTACCTTATCCTCGCCGCCATTAATCTCGGCGTGAAACAAGTTCGGAAAATTGTGATTCAGGGCCCGGCGATTAATCCACCCCAAGGAAAATTTGATTCTTGATGCTTTCTTTTTATTCCCTTGCTACCTTAGCTCGGCGGGAAGTCGTCGAGGAGGATCCACTTTTACAATTTTTAGAAACGATGTTCGCGAATGGAATGCGGCTTTTTATGGAAAATGAACATTGAGTTATTTTTAATAGTTTCGAACTTTGATGAGACATATTAAAATCTTTTATTCAGAGACAAACATAATAAATGATTAAATAAATTTAATATGTCTCATTGGATAGATGTACAGTGACGACTATAGGACTATGATTTTAACTGATGGCTGAAACGATGGAACTTCGAAGGCCGCTCGTGAAAACTTCGCGACGGCGAGAATACAAGAAAAACGGCCCCATCTGGAGGCGTCGCCTTCCAAGATGAAACCGCACGATTTCGCAGCTCGTTACGCGCACCTGTAGACTTTCTCGCGCGTTTTTCCCGGCGCGTTACGTAAACCCGTCGACTCATATCTCGATCCGTGGTCGAACAGAGTCGGCAGAATCGCGACGAGACCGTCAAGGTCCCGCGGATCCCGAGTTCTAATCGCTGGTCGCATCCGCGTGTTTCTCTTCCACGTCGCGTCGGAAAACAATAGAGTTCTATCTCCAGGTTACTCTTATAATTATTTCCCGAAGAGCAATTATTCGCGTCTGTAGCCAATCTTTTTCCGCGCGAGGAAATAACAGCGTTTTTAATCAAAATAATTGAGCTTTATCCAAGTAAGTGGTCGATGCTCCCTTATTTCCTATATAACACGAATTCCTCCACAAGCACAAAATAATTTGATCTGATATTGTCAAACGAGAATATTTCGATTTCATATTCCTGTTCCGCACGGCCGCACTGTGCGGCGCCGCGACGCACCGCGTCGTCCCGGAGGGACGCGTGCGCGCGCGCGCGCTTGCTCGCGGAAAACGTGGCGGAAATCCGTGCAACAGGTGCCGGCTGAACTTCTCGCGTAGTTTCGCAGGATACTTGTACAGAGGTCTGGTGGCGGAGGGATCGCGGGGACGGAAAGCGGCTGCATCGGAAGCGGCCGCGCGACGCGCCGCGCGGCGCCGCGCCGCTGTGTCGCGCGTTTTCCAATCGAAATCGATCGTCGGCGGTTCGACGAGATATTCGGGCGATAGCAGGGGGCCGGGATTTTCCCTCGCGCGGTTTCTCGATGATAAATCGCCTCTCCCGCTGCCATGTATCCTGGCGACACCGCGGCCCGGAGTCCCGGCTCCGAAACTCGCGGATTTCTTTCCGCCCTCGCCGAAACATTGTCTTTTTGCGCGTTTTTTCAAACCGTTCTCCCGGCGGTTCACTCGATCACCGGCGACTCCACAGCAGATTTACGACCAGCTCCCTTTTCCTGGGGTTAGTTTCACGGGCGAGAGCACGACGACGCGACGGTCTCGCGAGCGTTAATGCGTCGCGCGGTGCTCGATTTTTCCAGAAACTGGGACGAAGATCCTTCTGTGTACCACCGAAATCTCTACAATATTTTAATCCCTCGGTGTCGTTTCAACTGGACATTCAAAATAGCTCCTCTGATCTATAGTTCCTTCATTTGATATGACCCAGCGTATTCTATAGGTATGAAATTAAATTTTAATTTAATTTAATTGAATTAATTTTAATTTGATTTCATTCAATGTCTCCTCAACTCCTTCTGCTACGAACGTGGTACACCAAAAATCGTCGCATTGCAGCCAGCCTAGACTATCGCTCGATCGAACTATCGATCGATACACAAGCTGGCAATGCGGCTACGAAACAATATCCGTCGTAAAAAGTGGTCGATTTGAAAATTTCGTGGGATCTTAATGGTTATCGACCACTGTGCGTCGTCGCCCGTTGTCGACGGCTGTTAGGGGGTGGCTCGGGAGAACCTCGGGATCCCGCTCCCTTATCGGAAGACCCATTGCGCGATACTACGGAAAACTACGGGCGAAGTTTCTCCATTTGATCGTTCTACGGCCTGCGCTGAACTACGCTCTGGCTGGCTCGATTACCGAGCGGAATTAAATTCGATTCTACTGTTTATGCGACGCGATCCTCGAATTCGCGTCATTGGAAGCGGCGAGGTGTAGAGGTGTACTCACCGCCCCCACCTGGGGAGCCGTAGCTCGTTTCCACATGCTCGGCGACTCGCTTCGGCCGCTTGCCTATTCCGGCGACGTTGACCGGTGTTCACCGTTGTCCACGTCGACTCTAGCCAGCAGTTTTCGGCCCGCTACCAACCGCAAATAGCTAAGAGTCAGCCATTTAAATGCTGAACGGGTCCCCGCGGACCAACTTTCCAGCGGCGCCGCGCGAAACCGAGCGCCGAACTTGTCCGTTGATTTAGGGGGGCGACGATCTCCGGCGAATGTTTCGCAGCTAGTTGGAATATGTAATCGTCCCGGTGAAATTAAACGTCCGGGATCGACGTGCGGGGACTCCGCACTTTCCCGGTGACAGTCCGGCGAAATTGCAGCGCGGCTACCCGCTTGCGATCTTCGTTGTCTCTGTCTTGCGCGCGCTCTCCTTTTCGCAGCTCGAATTTCCTGGATTCGTCTATTCTACCCACTGCTTTCGATCATTATTCTACATTCCACAATTTCTCTTCTTCGTAATCTTCTTGGAAGTTACAAAAATTGCTGCTCGACTGTCGTCTTCGTCGTTCGCAACCTTCGACGACGATCGATTCCAAGAGAATCGTGAGTAATCGAACGACGCGGGAGAAGCGGATTCTTAAAATCGTTGGAATGCTCGACTGTTTTCCTTATTCCTGTCTTTCGTAACAGCCTCTTTCGAAAATGAAATCCAAGAAAATCGTGACTAATCAAGCATGCAGAGACAGCAGATTTCTCTAGAGTCTAGAGTTCTAGAGTATGTGGCTGCTCGTCGCGTTCGCGTAAAATCACCGAAGGTGGTTCATCACCTGGCACTCGTTTCATCAGAACGCTTTCTCAATCGAGCGTTCTGTGCCGAGCGACCCTATTAATCCGATTCTACGCTGCTCGATATCCAGAGCGCGAGCTGCGTGACTCATTTACATGGTTACATGGTTACGTGGCCGGTGATCACGAAATCGAAATGCAGCGAGAGAGATCGCCGGTAGAGAGAGGAATGAAGAGAGAGAGAGAGAGAGAGAGAGAGAGAGAGAGAGAGAGAGAGAGAGGTTCGTAGAGGATCGAGCAATGAGAGAGACTCGGAGATAGACTGGTGTAAAAGAGAGAGAGAGACTCGCAGATGGACTGGCGCGAGAGAGGGAGAGGAAGGGAGAGAGAGGTTTGACTCGAAGATGAGAGATTCGAGGAGGACCAAAGCGAGGTTCGTTTCCCGGAAGCTGCCGACTGAAATCGACGCCGAGAGATCGAGGACCGACCGTTATCCGCGATTTCCAGGAGGAAACGCTTGCCGATCGGTGGCCGTTTACGTACGAGGCCTGCGGAGGATAAGTAGCGGCGCGCGAGCTGGGCCCTCGCATCTGCGAACCCGTCACACCGGTCCCACTTCTCCCTCCACTGGCGTAGGAGCCGGGGCCCGACCGGCGACCCGAGGCCAGCCAGCAGCGATTTAAATGGCGACGTGAATCGTAACGAGGTTGCGCTAACGCGCCGGGGAGCCTTCTTCATTTATTTATATAACGCGTTGCGTGTCTCTTTGTCCCGACGCGATCGTCCGAATCGGCTACTTCTTTTTTAGAATAAACGTGACGGTACGAAGATAGAAAGAAAGAAAGAAAGGAGCGCATTATTACATTTCTTTGGAACGGATCGCGAGTAGAGAGTAAAAATGGTCCGGATAATGCAATCGATCACCGTGTTTTCGGATGCGAGAGACGCTAAGGAGGGAACTGCATTTTTAGAAACATTCCGACCGTGCATGCATGCTGCAAGTCCGTCGCATTAGACATCCAGGTGAACGGCGGATTGGAAGATCGACATGCGATATTTCTAGAGCAGCGAATTAATTCTTGATTCGTCTGGAAGTATGCGATATTAAAGGAGGAACTCCTCCGATGAAGACTTTATTTCTGGTTGCAAGACCAGAGTAGATACCAGTCAGCAGAAAATAGGATGCTAGCATTCCGGTCTGTTTCGGGAAGCAGACGACGCAAACCGTGGTCTTCGGAAGATCTTCGAGCCGGAGGATCGTTCGAGGGACGTCGATCAAAACCGATCGTCTAGCTAATTGAAAGGAGAGAGTAGTGGTCCTCGACGGATCGTTTCCCGGCGTAATTTGCCGCGAGTAGCGAGCGCAAAGCAGGTCGGTTCGGGTCGACTAGCGGCGAGCATTTCGTGCTCGGAATACACGGAGCTCCCCCGCAACTTTTTAATGGAAGACAGTGGCCCGGGACGTCGCATTTTTACGCCGGGTTTTCACCGTGCAACGGCCGCGTCTCCCCTCGGACTCCTCTGGACAACTTCGAAGCCATTTCACCCCCGGCCCCTCGACGAGTCTCTCGGTTTTTGTCCGCCAGGGCCGTTGTTCGTCCCGTTCGTCTCGTCCCGACCCGTCCCAACCCGTCCGACCCGTTCCCTTGCCAGCCGGAGATCCATCCTAGCGATGTTTTTTGCGAACGCGAGCCGCTCACCACCGAGACGGAAAATTCCTGATGAAAACTGAAAATTCTTGGCTTTGCGCCATTGGATTCCAGTCGAGCCGGTTGCCGCTCCTACCGCGCCGTTACCTTCTCTGCCCTCCGCATACCCGCCTCCTTCCTGTCTCTCTCGCCTCTCTCTTTCTTTCTCTCTTTCCTTCTCTCTCGCCTCTCTCCGTAACCCCTTCCAAGCGCCGGTTTTTTCCGTTTCGCGCGCTCTCTCTCTCTCCGTCGCGGCCTCTGTCTGCCCGATTCTCCGAGCACCTTTCTCTCTCTCTCTTTTTCTCTCTCTCGGTGTCTCTGGCGCTGGGGCCTCCTTCTCCGTCGGGACTCGGGACCTTCCTCGCGGAGAATCCACGCTCATTGCCGTAGAAAACGGGCGTCAGAGCGCCGACTCGATTCCCCGTGGCCTCCTCGTTTCGGATTCAAAGCGGCGTAATCGATGCGCGTTACTTTCGCTGGCTCTCCGACGACGAACCGGCGTGCTCCGCCATCAATCTGTCGCGTCGACGCTCGACTTTGGAAATGTTGACCTATTTCGCGCGAGCGCTGCCATTAATCGCAGCCACTTCGGCCGTCTAAGGAGAAATCGTGGAGGCCCGGTGAAAAAGAGCTCGGCGGAGGGAGAGAGAGAGACGAGCTGACGACGGTCTGATTAAAGGGTCTCTTGAAATCTACTGCGAGTAGATTAAACAACGTACACCACTTAGCACCGAGAGCCGGATCGTTTGAGGAGCGCGATAAGGACTCCGGGAACCGCCGAATCTCGCAGCCAACGACGACGACGACGACGCTACCAAACTACGGTTTTCTAATCAGCTTTCAGCGTATTAGGACGCCGCAGCCTCCGAATATCTGAACTCCGAGCTCCGCGACACACCGTTCATCCTTAACCGGCTTCGAAATTTCGCCAAGAACCCGCCCGACGCTAACACACACCGCCTTCTCTTCCCGGGGTCTTTTGATTTCGAACGAAACGCAGCGGCGGAACCGCGCGGAGCGGTTCGACGCGCTCTCCTTCGTCATCGGGGAGTACCGTGGCCGGGTCTCCTCGATTCCGGGGCGCATTTATCTCGCACCGGGTGCTATCAGGCCGACCATGACTCAATGTCGCCGTTGAATATTCCGACTCGCTCATTTTACCGCGGGGGTGCTCGGATATTCGAAACTTGGCTGGGCGCGAATACTTCGTCAACGGGAAACCTCTCGCAAGTTTTCCGCTCTCCGGCAACTGGAAATTCTAGCGGCGAGGGGTAATAGGGTCGGCCTAATTGCAGTTAAAAAGTCCGCTCCTGGTTTCTCGATTGCGGCCTCGACGGACGCGCGGGGCGCACCCGGACGACGAAGGAACGCGGCGTATCGTTTTTCCTCGAACGGCCGCTGGAAACGCTACTCCGCGCAGCCCGATCGATCCCGGCCGACAATCGCAATGGCAATTTCATGTTTATTCGTTTACGGGAATTAATCCCTTTGGATGGCGGACGAAAGATTGCGAGTTATCGGGTAACGGTAGGAGTCGAGAAAACGATGCAGCTGACGCTCGAGACACGTTCGGCCAGCGAAGAAATTCAACTGCTCGCGGCAGATGTTCCTCCTTCGTTTTTTAAATGCGCGTGGAACGTTCTGGTTGCTCGCAGATAGAGTCTACGATTTTTACGAAATTATTCTTTAAAAACCTTATTTTCAATTTTGCAAACGTTAAACTTTAATTAAAAATAAATTTGTTAATTGAGAAGATCGTAGCGTTCGCGTGTTCATTCTAAAAGTCAACGATCTTTTAATCGGCTATTTTATAATTCAAAGTTTCGTAGAACGTCGTACGAGAATTCGCATAAAGTTCCACAGCCTGGCAATAAGAGATCGAGTAAAGTACGACGTAGACACGAGGTTCGAGGAGGTCAAAGTTTAATATCGAGCAGAGAGGTGGTCACGATCGCGGTCGTCGAAAGCCATTCGACAATCCGTACGGAAGAATGCGGCGAGAATCCGCAGCCAGGGAGGAAGCTCTCTTTCGAGCGAGTCTTCCGGGAAACCGACGCGCCACAACAGGGTCCATTGTGCCTCTCCGTGACTCGAGTCGATTTTCGGCTTCCGAGAAGAAAAACAGGCCGCGTCACGGTCCAGCGCACCGATTCGTGGGACTCGTAACGCCTCGGGTTAATTCCCCGGACCATTTATCTCGCGCGACCCCGTGATCCCCCGGGCCACAGGCCAATGAGACCGACGTACACACCTGAAGACGCATGGGGTCGCCTATGGAACCGGCAAACAAATTGTCGAGTGCCGTCGTCGTCGTGGGAGACCGGGAAACCTGCTTGTGTGCACAGGTTCGCCCGGTTATGCGCCCCATATCTGCCCCTTTGTCCGACCCTCCGCCCCGCAGACACTCCGCTGCAACCCTACTTTCGATTTAATTTCGGTGCACCGAGCCACCTGTGCCTGCTTTTCGCGCGGTGGAATTTTTCAACGTTTGCGGACGGGCGCGACCATGACATTTATTAGCATTTGTCGACGCGATCGATCGTAATCTGGGCAGATATTATCGATAAGGGTGCAAAAGCCACGCGTGGTTATCAATTGAATGGGTTAGAATCACAGTGGCCTAAGTTATACTTCTCTCGTTGCGAGGAACAAATAGGGTTACCGTTTATTATTAAGATAATTTATAGTTTAGTTAATTTACAGTTAAGCTAATTTATAATTTCTCATTTTAGTTAATTTTTAAGTTATTTAATAGTCTTTAATTAATTTCGCTCGCCTTTCGAATATCCTCGTATTTGTAGATTACGTTTCAACCCTTTGTACTCTAATATCGCCCATACGGCAATAAATTATTATTCTTTGTTTCAATTCAACTTGTGGTATATTATAATAAAGAAATATAGTGATTCTAACCCAATTGTCACCTATGTACATATCTCTGTAATTGTAAGCCGCGTTAACAAGTAGTTAAACCTCGTCGTCAAGTGTTTGTTAATTCAACGATGAACACGTGATTAGATACAAAAGCTGTACTGCATTATTTGCGATCGTACTCCGACAGTATTCTTCGTGGATAGGCACTCGAAGTTCGACGTTGATCTGTTTGCTACTCGAGCTCGAAGTTCTCGAACATCTCTGAATTACTTTCCATTTAATTTCGGATCGACTGAAGCACTCGCGCAGCGTTCGACGCGGCACAATCATTAAAAATGCTGCAGACAGTCTTCTTTCTAATGACGATGCCGGGTCTGCTGCTACTCTTTCAAAGAACGCCCCGGTAACTTCGAAATTGATCTTTCAATTGAATTCGGAGGAAGCGAAGTAACCCTGCTGCTTTCGATTCAGCAGCATCGCGAAAAATCTGTTGCTAGAATCCCGCGGATAGACTCGGTATGCCAATGTTTGCTGGCAGCTTCGGTGAATTAATATCGAAAAATATTGTCGAAAATAAAAGCTCGTTGATTCGACGGAGAAACTGAAATAGATATTCCGTCGTCATTTCTCGAACCGAAGAGCGAACAGCGATGTTATTAAAAATTTCCAACGCGTTTCCACGGTGCTATTTCTCTCTAGCAGAAAATATAACCCAAAATCCTGTCAACCGAATTGCAAAATACAGAAATAATAACGTAGTTTCTCGTTTAATAAATTTTCTAAACCAAAGAGAAGGTAGACAATTTTCACCATGAATTACAGACGGCGTTCTTCGCCGGCGAATCAACGAAGGAACGAAGCGACGCTACGATTTGCCGGGATAAGCGTCGAGCGGAGATCGCTGGCTGAGCAAATGAAGAAAAATAATAGGCCGTCGAAAGACGCTGGTTAGCGCGGGTTCAAGTGTCGCGGTCGTGGGAGGGTTGAACAGGGTCCGTGAAAGACCGTGGCTCGTTTGATCAGAATCGCGGCAGCGGCCGCGCACCTGAAGATGAAAAGGAAGAATAGGGTCGGGGAGCAAACAGATTCTGGAGTGGCGTAGCGACCGGGGACCCCGGTGGAAACCTGTCCACAAACGTGCAAGTGCGTGGCAAACGAACAAACGAACGGGCAGAAAGTCAACGAAAGAGCACACTTCAAGGGTTACTTTTCCGTTTCATTCAGCGGGGCATTCGTACCGGAAGCGGGTCCGCGCCGCTGGGAAACAGAGGCTCGCATTCAGCATTTCGCTGCTGTCGGCTGGCTGCGAACAACCGGCGACGCTAAAGATCAACGTGTTCAAGGCAGTCACGTATCTCGAGGAGACCCCGGCGCGATGTCTCGCGAGCACGAAATTCTAGCCACCTTAATCCTTCGGCTGGCAACTTTTTACCACCTCGTAGCGCGATTGTGTTCCCGACCCGGACCTCGGTCGCTTCGAGCTTCCCCGCCGTTCGCGTATATACATATATATCTCTCTCCACCGGTTTTTATCAGCTGTCGACTGTCATTTGGGAAATGTCGCCGAGCTCGACGGACGTCTATTACGGCGCGGTTCCACGGAATTATTCAAACGGCCACTCGAAACCGCTG
Source organism: Augochlorella aurata (assembly GCA_028455555.1). Lineage (NCBI taxonomy): Eukaryota > Metazoa > Arthropoda > Insecta > Hymenoptera > Halictidae > Augochlorella > Augochlorella aurata. The sequence continues at coordinate 3,149,770 of CM052156.1, read as the reverse complement.
TGACTTCCATACCGGCATGATTTTTACACCGCTGTTGCGCTAATAAGGCTTCAACGAAAACCATACGTATGTAGCTGCGATTGTAGTATCGAAATCATTGCGATACCGAAATTTATGATACATCTTATTGCAATGTGTTAGCTTCTACTATGAAAAACAGAATTTACGTATAATTCTAGAGCATTCTAGAATTTTAAGCGACGCACTGAAATATTTATTTATATATATCGTAAAAGTCTTTTATCAGCTACTGTAAATTGTGATATCGTATTAAACTGGCAGACACATTATGCACGTAATTATCATAAGTATGCTGGCAATTGCTCCGATTTCGGTTTCATAGCGGTACCGCGTATCAGTTTCAGTATTTGATAGCATAATGTCGATGGTAAAATGATGGTGCTTCTAAATTCCTGCTGAACTCCTTGACATACTTTAAAACGAGCATGATTCCTGACGGAGATTTCTAGCGATGACCTGCGTCGAGCGAGAATAATGTAACAACATTTTAATATTTTTCTTCTAACGCCTTCGCACTTTTGCATTTCGTATATCCGCATTTGCATTTCGTATAACCACTTCTGCATTTCGTACAACCAATTCTGCACTTCGTGTAACCGCTTTTGCATTTCGTACGACCATTTCTGCCATAATTGCGCAAAGTCCGCAGGCCAGTAATCGCATTCGAAAAAGTTCCAATCATAGCGACAGCGAAGACAATGGCGCGGCAAGGGGTTACAAATACTTTGCAAATTGTAATGAAATAAAGAAGCCTCTTTGAAATGCAGAAACTTTGGTATTTTACTGTAGAACTTCCCTGAGTTCACCGTTCTACGGTTCTCTAGCGGATTCTCACCGCTTTGTCTACCGATTCCCGTGGATTTTTCTGAATTCTGACCTCCGACGCGTCACCCTCCGCTGATTCATGCTGCGAGAGATCCAGAGAGAGGGAGAGAGTCAATCAGTGACAAAGCACCGACGGATCTCCGCGACTTCCGTATGCATTTCTGCGATCGTTCCCGTGGATCGCGGAAAGCCGCAAAGAAAGTTCGACAGCTCGTAATCAGGCTCGCGTCTCGTCGGCCGCGTATTTATGATGGCGGCGTGCGGGTGGTTACGCAATCCGTGCGTTTATGGTCGGGTAACGGCGCAACTTACTAGGCCAGGCTGTTGGCAGTGCCGCTGCCAGCACTCGGCTCGCAGTAAACCCGTCGGACGCAACACCCTCTCGGCGAGCGCAACTTTCCCCCCGTAGCGTCGCGCGCGCCGCTTGTTGGGGGTGTCGGGCAGCGGGGTGCGATATCATCAGCTCCGTTGCCCGTCGTTTTTCTAAGGAACGCTCCGCGAGCGTCGGATCGCGTAAATTTCACCCCTTCCCTCTCTCTCTCTCTCTCTCTCTCTCTCTCTCTCTCTCTCTTTCTCTCTCGCCCTTCCTCTTTTACTCTGTCTCTATCGTCTCAGCGAAAACTTTCCGACGAGCTTTACAGCGTCCGTCCCGCAACCGCCCCTTTCTCCGGCGGTGTTCGCGTTCGCCGTCGCGGGGGCGTGGGGGTCTGCGGGGATGAAAAAATGAGCGGCGGCCAAGGGATACCGAGGAGGAAGCGCGTTCGGAGATCGTTACGGTCGAGCACATCCAGCGAAGAAGTTTATCTCGGCTTTCGTGGAGGAGGGACGAAAAGAGAGAAAAAGAGAGAGAGAGAGAGAGAGAGAGAGAGAGAGAGAAAGAGAGAGAGAGAGAGAGATGTATATAGAGTGGACCTGATTGTAGGCATTTAGTTCAGAACATGACATAATAGACTGATAGGTTCGTGACAGTCTTCCATGGCACGTTCTCTCCGATAACTCAGAAGACCGCAATTTCCCGGAGGTAAATCCGACGGTGATTTGTTAGGTAATCTCCAAGGTTTCTTTCGAAAGAGAAACAAATGACCGATTGATCTCGATGGACGAACAACTATTTCGTGGACTGATAACGTTACGGTAACTGCGACGGGGAATCGAGGGGGTGGATGGGAAAGAAACGAAGAGACTGAGGTGAATCAAGAGACAAGTAATTTAGAATTAAATAAGTAAATGAAAGACCGTTAATTAAGAGGAAGACAGTAATAAGGAGAACTGTGATTTCACAACTGAGAGAAGTAAAGTGGTAATAACATGGAGAAGTAAGATAAAGGAAACTGTAATGCGATAGATAGGAAGAGGGTTCGTATTTTAAAACGAAGGATTTCCTCTTGGTGTATCTTTAAGAATTAGTTGCAACGAAAGCTCGTGTATAAATAAAATCCGCTGTGTAGAATTTCGAAGTAGGAAACGAACGACACGTCGACTGTTGCCCACGATTTTGGGCGCACTCGCCACTGAGGGGCGGGGGTGTAGGGCCTAGAGAAAAAAGGAGAAGAGAGAGAGAGAGAGGAGAGAGACGACGGTCCCGATCCGGGCAGGCAATATCGACGCGAGGACACACGCCTCGAAGCGAAGCGGAGCGGAGCGGAACGGCACACGACGACGTACGAGCTGGTGAGCCGAGTAAGCTCGATAAAACTAGTTCTCGAATAGCTCGAGGATATAGCCCTCTCCCACCTTGGCCCCTCTCTTGTCGTTCGGAACCCCTTTGTTCCCGTTTATCGAGCCATTCGCGGCCGGCTCGAGCGGCCTCGCGACTTTCCTCGCGACTTTCAGCGCGGCTCGATCAGCCGCAAGTTTACCGACCGGCAGAGCCGTTAAGACTTCTTCCTCCATCGCCGTCAACTTGCGACGATAGCGGCGCGGAATGCGAACGAGGATCGCGGAGCGTTCGCCGTAGGGGTGGCCGGGGGTGCGACAGTCACCGAACAGAAGAGACAGAAGGTTGTTGCCGAGCCGAGCCGCCGCGTCTCAATAAGGGGATGTCGTTCTCCCTCGCGTCTTCGAGGCAGACTCGTCGAGATGGGGGTGGAAGGAGGACGATAGGGGCCGTTGGATGGGATAGGGGTCGGGGTGCGGCAGCCTCCGCGAATCTTCTTCCTCGCCGGAAGGAGGCCTCCAGAGGCGAGGGAGCGAGACCATGAGCGTAGGAAAGTGTTTATCCTTGAGATTGGACGTTCCGGGAGCTATCCTCGTAATCCCCCGGTGGCAATCTCGTAATCCTGCCGTATAACTTGGCCCCGGTACTCCCCCGATCCTCGACGCTAGCCGGCCGATTCGCTGGGACGACGCGACAGGGTCCTCCGCGACGCCTCGCGCCGCCTCGTCTCGCCTCGCCTCGCCTGGCCTCGCCTATGAGACACCCACGGATACCTTATCCTATTTTATCCGAGGTTTCGTGTCATTCCGACCGAGTCAATATTTCTCGGGCCACTTTTTCCCACGATCACGCCTGTCCACTCCACGGACAGACGGCCGAACCGACGCGACGCCATGCGACGCCTTGCGACGTCGGATTCTTCCGGACTCTCGACCCTTTTGCCTTGGTAAAAGTCGATGCCACAGAGTAGTCCTCGCGTTCATCGAGAATCGATTTTATTCCACGACTCGATTATTCCGATGTGTATATCTGCTCTCCGCCGCATGCACTTTTCATTTCTTGTTCTTCCACGGATGGCTCGAATAAGCTCCGTGGCTCGAAACGGGTCTCGTGTTTCTTTTAACGCATCCACCGCCGATCCTGCTCCCAGGAGATCTGATCCAGACACCTAAGTGTCTTTCCAAAATCTCGTTCTACCAAACGGATCATTCTTGTACGTCGATGATACCGATTTCGATGATATTAAAATATATTGCAGTCCATGTGCAATTAGGGGGCGGGTGTGTCACAAAGATAAAGCTGAAAAATTTGTGTAATTTCTGCAAATAACGCTGATCTTCGCATTCGTCTAACAACTGCTGCTGAAGATTGTTCTCGGAGTGGCCCGGACGAATAATACTTGCTCCTATGGTCGGCGTGCGCGGACGGTACATCATCTTAGAACTCGGTGCCTCCGGTTGAAATCCGGGGAGAAGAAGATATCAAAGGCGGAGGAGTCAGTCTTCTGGTCGCAGAGATTTTTCTCCTGCCCACTGTTTGCCCGCGCAGATATTGTGGGATTTTAGGAGAAAGGGGGATTCGAATATGCGATCTCGAGGCTCGTATACTGATCAGGAATGCTTTAGCATTCGCGGCGGTACTCTAGCTTTTTCTAATTTCCTCTGCTTTTCAAAGCGGCTGCCTCTGGCTCTGCAATATCGGCAAGTTCTTCCACTGTGCTCGAATGGAAAGAGATATTCGATTTTTTTTTCGGGCACACTGACCTTTGCTACTTTTATCCTGGCACCTACCGTGCGAGTTCTAGATTCTATAAATGATAGATTCTGTCGTAGATAGATCCTTTGAATGATAGATCCCTTGAATGATAGGTTCTGTCAAAGATAGATTGCTGACATGATAGTTTCTGTAAATGATCGATTCTCTATGCAAGATTCATGCGTTCACTAGGCTTTATAAATACGTTCATTTCGCTTCGTTTTTAAAAATTTTCCTGCTACTTTTGGTAGGATTTAACGTTATTCTTAATTTATTATAAAGTTCTAGATTCGCTAAATGACAGATTCTCTGAACGACAGATCCCCTAAATGACAGACATTCTAAATACTAAATTCTCTAAATGATAGATTCTCTGTGCGACGGGTCTTCTAAATGAAAGAACCTCTAAATATCAGATCCTCTTGATGAAAGATTCTCTAAATATCAGATCCTCTATTTCTAAATATCAGATCCCCTAAATGACAGATTCTCTAAACGATGCTTACTCTATCTTAGGCTTATAGGTTCATTAGACTTCGGTCTGATTTCGGGCGAACTCGGGCGATCATTATCGAGGAATCTGGTGCCGCAGTTGGTAAGGTATGACGTTCGATTTCCCGAGCACTATGGAGCCCTTAATGTCCTTATCCTGTTAGCTAACTATCATACGGGGAACTTTTAAGATGACTCAACTGTCGGAACGAAGTTCCACATTCTCCGGAAGCCAGACTGTTACGCCGATGCGTTTAATTGACTTCGGGGATTACTATTCAGGATTCTGGTGCAGCTGTTGATGGAATTCGACGTCGGATTTTTGAAAAGGTCGTTCGTGAAAACCAACCATCGTACGAGGAACTTCGAAGACGTTCTGAGCAGGTGGAACAGAGAAGAATTCTCCGAATGCCGGACTGTTTAATCTTGGTCCGGCTGGTTCGGAACGTTATCGAGGACTTGGACGCAGCTCCGGGTCGGACGACGCGGTTCGCCGGATGATAAGGAGCGCGTTAACAGTGCCGGAGAACAAAGAGAGAGGTAGCCAGTTATCGGAAGGAGGGGCCCGCGTTAATCGTTTCAACGACGGACCCGGTTACCTGGACTCTCCGGGAAAACGAGGAGCGCTCAGCGAGCCGGCTAACTAGACACTCTGTCCCCCAGAAACCGTGGCGAGCACTCCTACCTAACGAAAGGCAAACCTCTCTCTCTCGCGAGGACAAACTTATCTGGCTGGTTTTTGCTCTGGCTTCCGGGCTTCTTTCCCTCCGCACCAGAAACGGAGCTCGGCCGCTCTTTAATCGAGTCGGCTTCTACTCTGGAAATAGTCGATCGACTATTAGCCCGCTGTTATCCTTCCAAATTCGCCCGGGAAAAGGTACAAAGCCGCGGCCGACCAGAGATTATCCCGGATCCGGGTCGTCGCGGTATTCGGACCAGCGGTGGCCATTTTATTCGAATCGTTTCGAATAAATAATGCTTATCTGGAATAATTGTCGACTGCCTTTCCCTCGATTATTTTATTCGAGTAAGAGTCATTTTGTTAGTCGTATCCGCGTCGAGTAAATTAATCGATTAATTATCGATATAACTGTGCTCGTTAGTCTTGATCCGTGAAATTTTGGCGGACTCTGTTCCGGACAAGGGACCTCCCTTGAAAGAATAGATACCGTTCTAAGTGCATAATACAGATATGACAAATAGCTTTCAGCGGGATCGTCTTTCGGTCTCTCGGAAGCGATATTCTAAGCGTCGTAAATCCGGTAATATCGCGTTTACCGTGGAACAGTGTCGCGAGCAGAAGCTGTTCATTATTTTTCCGAGTAAAATCGTCGTTAGCTGAAAAACTAAAATGATTTTCAGACGGGCGCGAGAAGAGAGAACAAATTGCTCCTAGGGTGCGCGTCCGCTCGCCTCCGTCTTATTTAAGTTAACAAGCTGGAAAATACGACACCGGTGGCATTAGTAATTGGTGACCCAATTACAGGGTAATATTCGAGGAGTGTAATCGCGCGGCCATCAAATAAACCCGGCAAACAATTGTCGTCGTCGCCGTCGTCGTCGCGTTTAGGTGTCCCGGTAGACAGCCGGCATATTATTCGCCGAATGAAATATGCATTTCTGTCTCGCAGGCGACCCGCCTCGCCTCGCCTCGTGACACATCCGCGGCGAATCGATAAAGACGGTCCGATATCACGCTCGCGGGGCCGAGCGGCGCGAATCCGGGACGTGTTGCGTTTCACGGATATCGGCGAATAATCAGCCGAATATGGGAAATGATACATGCGGGAGCGGCCGCGGAAAACAATCGGGCCCCGAAACGCTTTTCATATAATCGCGCGGAATTTATGGATCCAACGGGGGCCGCCGCGACGGCAATAGCCGCGCCGCCGACAGCCGCACCACCGAAATTGATAATCGGTTCGACAACGCGAAATTAAATGTCCCGCGGAGTTTATGAAAATATATGCCCGCCTTTGTCAGCCGGGTCTCGCTCCCGCGACATAATAACGAGCTCTCCGGCGAGCCGCGGAGGGACGATCGATATTTTTCGGACGATTACCAGCTGTTGTCCGCGTCCGGGACATTGTTCGAAGATTACGCGGCCGTTTAAATAACGCGACGATACGCCGCCGATAGACAGGCCGGCCCCGCGAGTCGAACAATTATCCAACCGCTGACACTCGTTAACCGCGTTTCCTTCCAACCCCTGTCCGACAATGCCGCGCCGCGCCGCTCGCTCGAGCTTATTCAGAGAAACAAACCTGCCGGCAAATTATTCAGAGCGCCGCATCGCTCTCTTTCCCTGCACCCTGTTGCCTCCTCCTTCGGATCCTTTCCTTCCACGCAACCAGAAATACTCCGCGCCCTCCTCTACTATGCGCCAGATTTTGGCGAGACTGGGCTTGAAAGCAATTACTTCGCTTCGAATTAGCATTACGCGAAAACTTACTATTACGTAATTGGAGGAAGAAATCCTCTGGCAAAATGTTACTTGGGTATTTGATTATACTCAACAACGATTAATTTATTGATGAAATATGGAGACTGGAAAAAGTGTTACTTAGATCAGCAGTCTACTAACGACCCACATAACAATCGACATACTAATTACGCCAGCATGGAAATCTTTTATAAGAGACTGTGGTATCGGGGAATTAGACAGTAATCTTATCGTTAAAGTACTCTTTTAGATCGGAAGCAGTTTTTCGACGTCGGATTGTACGGTTGTTTTCACCCCGTCAATATGAACGTCGGCTGATAAGCGAGATATATTCTACCGCGGATGGAAGAGCAAAATAGTTTCCAAGATGTTTTCCACTCGAGCTTTGCGGACTGCTTTCATCCCTTCGATAGTGCCGATGAGCGATAAGGAAAGGGGCACCGTCACGTAAATAACGCGTTGTTTTAAAGTCCCCTAGGATCGGCGGGGTCGCGACCTTTCGCTATAAACTGCCGAAAAACGAACTATCAAATATTTCTGTTCCACGGAAAGTTCCGAAAGCGATTCATCATTCGCCGGGGCGGCGGGACACGGTGCAATGAAACATCTATTTTCTTGGACATCATCGGCCGAAATTTATTGCCGAAATTCTGGTGGCACAGCTTCATGAAGTCTTGAATAAGTGATCGTAGCAGGAGAGAACGTAAAGAAATGAATTTTTCATTCGCGTTAGGCCGAATCCAAACGCCTGCGAATGAGGCTGTTGAAATTCCGATCTTTTGGTTCTCCAATTTCTCCTATTAAAGAACACTATTCAATTATTAATATTATTATTATTAATATTATTATTAGTATTATTATATTATAATTATTTTTATTATATTATTTCATTATATCGTTATATTATATTATTTCGACAATCGGCCGATGACGTCCACGGAAACGGGTGTTTTGTTCTACGGTGCGGGGCGGCACGTTCGCCCTTATTTCTCTGGGAGGACTTTTCGGACGCTGTTGCAACAGAAAATGTGTTCTGTCCCGCGTTTCAGATTTAGTTAGCTGGAGGCGAGGGGAGCCAGGCCGGCGGGGGAGGCGCGTGCAGGAGTTGCCTTTTCCGGGAGGGTAGCGAGAAGATTTAAAACCCCCGGGTCTTGGAGCCGAGGTCCGAAGTGCCAGCGCATTTCCTCTCTCTCCTTACAATTCAGCAGAATATCCGCGAGCGAGCAACTGTTCCACGCGCGCCCGGTAACTCGAATCGAATTGATCCCGGGGATTCGATCGTGAATAAGTTGTCGCGAACTATTTTCCGAGGGCGCGAACAAAGTTCGGCGTCGTCCACCCCGACGGCTCTTGAAAATTGCAGCGGCCCCGGGATCGGGAGAGAGAGGACGAGAGAGACCGAGGAGAGGAGAACGAGCGTCGCAGTCGCGTCCGGCGTTAAAATCGTCGTCGGATCGCCGTGATTTCGTTCCGAGTTCGCCGTCGGACTCGCGGAAAGCCCCCGGAGACGGTCGGCCGCTCGCTCGTTCGCTTGGGAGACGACCTCGTTTTCCGGAGCTGCGATTCGGCGGACTCGAAAGAGTTCGAGGGTGTTACAAAGATAACGCTAACTGGATTTAAACGATCGGGAAGCGATCGATAACGGCCGACTCTCCCCGGAGTCGGTGTCTGTCTTCGGTGTCCTTTGAAGAGCGTCCTCCTCTTCCCCGGGACTCGAGAGACTTCTCTCTAGAGGACTAGAGGAGCAGATAAAGAGAGAGAGAGAGAGGGAGGAGGGAAAGAGAAGGGGAGAGAAAAAGAGAGGAGTAAGGTCAATTCTAATCGCGGGAGCGTAAACGCCGCGCCGCCGCGGGTAAAAGGCAAAAAGGGGGTTACTTTCTGGCCTCGCATCGACCAACCGCCCCCGCAGCCCCGGTCTCCCGCCCCTCTGTTTTCCGTGGACGTCTTCTGCGGGTCTTCTCTGTTTGCTGTACACCGTACGGCCTCTTCGGGGCTCTCCTAAGCTTACGCGCTCGCTGCCGTACACGGCCGGATGACGACAGCGCTCGTCAGAGCTGCATGTTCCCCGCCTGTACTCTGCACACTGCACACACCACGCTCCGACGAACGGACCAACTTTCCAGAAACATGCATTGTCTTCTACCGGTTGCCACCGTTCTAACGATCTCCGGGGGAGACACCGCTCGCCAGCCCCTTCTCCGAGGCGCTAGTCACTTTTTGCTCCCGGAATGCCGCGCGGTGGAACCGATCGCTATTTTCTTGGACATCGTATGACGAAATTTTAATCGACGAAAATTTGTACTGTAGCTTCGTTAAATCTTTGACAGGAGATATCCTGGCATGAGAACAATCATTCTTCATTGCGAATTTTTCTTTGATCTTAGAAGTTGATGAACTTCAGCGATGATCATACGAGGGCAGACTACCCGATTAGAATTCGATTCTGAGGATCGCGATTATCCTTTATCGTGAATTTTGCTTTGATCAAAGTGGTCGGCGGAACTTCGTTCAATAGCATAGTGCAGGTTTTCTAATTAGAAGTCGGCCCCGCGGATCGCAATTACACTTTCTCGTCGACTTTATTAATTTATAATTCATCGTCGACTCTAGTAATTTGTAATTTACCGTCGACTTTATTAATTTGCAATCTACAGGCAAGCTATGCATTTCCCGTCGACTTGTCAATTTTTATTAATTATCAATTATATACTGGCTACCTCTGACCTCGCACGGTATAATTATGCATTTATGCATACTCGAACGAGTATAACCGGTACATTAAGTATGAGAAAACTGTTCTCCGATGAAAGTGGCTGTTAGGTACCCCGTAGACGCTCTTCGAGCAGACAATTCGATCAGAGATAGGCGGACAACCGTTTTTAACAACAATTCGAGGACCTGCAACAATTTCGGCAATCTGTGCGCGGAAAACACGGCGGAGTGCGGTCGCGAAATTAGCGAGCAGAGCGTGGGCGGTAGTCGGACGGTGCCGGAGAAAAAAAGGGAAGAGTCCGAGGTGGGGTCCAGCGGAAAAAGTTGGCAAAAAGAGGAAGAAAAAGGAAGAAAACGGCGCGGCACGGAGGAGCGACCGGGTAAAAGCTTGTTTCCGACGTTGCGGCGTTGGCGAGCCGGGCTCCCGACATTAATATGCATTTTGTATCGTTAGGACGAGGCCGGCCACTCTCGGCTCCACGTGGATCGCATCGCGGATCGCGTCTCGCGCCGATCTGGGTTCGCGGATCGATCGAGAACGTCGCGTCGATCGCCTTGGACACGGAATAGAAGAGACACCCGATGAAATGATTTCAGCGTTGTTTCAAGCTTCAACGATAAACTATAAGCCTGTCTACATTTTAAATAATTACTGTGGATCTTTATGCGTTTATATTAAGAACAGGGTAGGTGAAATTACCAACGACGAAACTATTACAAGCATTTAATGACGTCCTTTTAATTTTGATTACCCGCCGAATAAATATCGTATATTTAAAAGCGTTGGGGAGTTGCAAACCCGTCGGAAAAGTGGAATCGGTGAAAACACGAAGGTTGCACGATTCACTTTCGGCCATGGATCGTTTCGCCGGGAAGAGCGGAGTGCGGCGCGGCGGATAGGACGCGCGTCCCGACGATTCGACGTTCCGCGTTTCTGGCGAAGAGAAATGGCCAGATAGAAAAGAGAAAGGTCTGGAAGGGCGAGTTTCGCGGCGGATGGGACAGCAGGCTGGAGCACAGGAAGCGGGGTCAAATGGTAACCAGAAAGGCAATTCAATCTGGAATCGGCAAGATAGAGGCGAACCGTTGCGGCGGCGACGAGACCGTTCCATTACCGGTTTACTGAAAGAGAAAAAGGAATAGGGAGCGGTGAATAGGCGGCGGTGGCGTCGTAGACTGCCAGCAATGCCACGGTTTGCCGCGACGCGCGGCTATTGTCACGGATAATTGCACGGCTAGTTACCCGGCTACGCGAGGCCACCTCGTAAACCTCCCGCCCTCTCCGCCCCTCTCGCTCGCCTTTCTCTCTCCGAGCCTTTCTCGCGGAAACCGGGCAAGCTATCTCGCGCTGGCCCTCTTTAAGAAATTTTCTTCCAACGTTTACGACGGTTTATCTCTGTTTATCTCTGGCCTCACGGCTGCTCGAGGGCCGCGCTCTCATCCGGCGCCGAGGACCGCGAGGGTGGAAACGCGCGACCCGTGTCCCCCGATACCAGATAACCGGCCGCCCCCGCGTTCCATTTGTTCCGGCTTGATTCGAACACGCCCGGCCCGCGGAGACAAAAGCCGAGACAACACAGCAGAGACGCGTCCGTCCATTAGCGACGCGAACGAGGAACAACGAAGAGCTTCGCGGTTGTAAAAACGGGATGAGACGCGCGCGAGCCCGAACGAGCATTGCTGCATAGGTAATACCGTCTTCTCTAACGAGGCAATGCCGCGTAATCGGCGAATTAAAGGCGTTACGGGGCTGATTTCCTTCGAGCGACCGCCGCGAACAGATCTCGAAGATTCCGCTTACGATTTAACCGTGACGTACGCGACGCGACGCGCCCGGAATACCATTGTTATCGCTTCCGTCGCAGACGTTTCCTTTTGCTAATTTTCGGCGAGCACCCGATTCGTCAGGGAACAGGGGACGTTATTGTTCTTGGTGGAGTTTCTATGTATTTTAATGAGAGCTGAGTAGCAGCGATTATTTTCCGATTAATTTTCTAATCGATTATGTAAAGCAGTCAGAGCAGACTGTCCAGTCGAAAGCAATTACCCTTCGGACAGCGAGATTGTAAATTGGTGTATAAAAACGATAAATGCGCGAAACGCGATGCAACATCGAAAAGGAAATTCATTTCCGAGAGGTTGGCCATGGTTCGGCGGCTTCAGACCACCGCGAGACGCCGGAATTCCGTCATCCCGACGGCTGCTTACCCAAAGCCGGGGACGTAACCTGTCGTGTTAGCGTTTCGTCGAACAACCGTAGCTCCAATTGCTTTTTTCACGGGCCGGCTGTCACGTTCGTTCGCGGCGTCTCTTTTTCCGCTCGGAGGCGAGAGACGTCCGTCGGCGACGAGGCGCTACGAGACGGTCGAACGAGGAGAGCCGTCTCCTAAAACGGTCGACATCTGCCGAGCACGTGACGTTCTCCGAACCGGAAGCAAGGACGCGCGAGCCTCGAGGACGTTGAACGCCGCCCGGTGTCTTCTCTCCTCTCGGTCCCCGCAGACGAATTCCATTATACTCCATTCAGAAAACCAGCTAAAATTTGCCTGGTAGATTTACGAGGCTGCTCGGTCCGGCCCGGGGAAAAAGCTGCACGGAAAATGTTGCGGAAACTTTTACGAGCGGTTACGCGGAGCGCCTCGCTCGAAGGCGACTGCTTGTCATCGATCACGACGCTCGCTGGTAACTTCGAAACTGGAATCGTCCGGGCAACGGCGTGGCCCATTTACCCGCGGTATCGTTTACTGCCCGCTAAAAATTCACTGTGCTACGTTTCCGCCCGCTTTTTGCCCTCGCCGCCGCCACCGTCGTGGAATTAGGGAGACGTGCTCGAGTCCGGCGGCGTTATTTCCAACCACGGAACGATCGAGATCCATCCGATCGTCCAACTACAGACCTTGATGAATATCTTGGTCGATGTGATATTTTTTGAATAAACAAAGGAATGTAGGTATAACCGGGCGGATTAACGAGAACTACTTTGACTGAAACATTGTCACTCGGTGAGAAAAATGCTTCAGCTTGAAAAAGATGATTAACAATTGTTCCTACTCTGATGCGATTTTCGTTCAGAATTATCTTTATCATGTTTATCAGAGTACTATATTTCTCTATTGGATGGGAGATTTCAACTTTAGTCGTTAATCGCGACTAACAATTGAACAGTAATATTTCAATCGTCGGTTGCGATTGTATCGAAACGAATATAATCGAAAATTGCGACGAACGATTAACAGCAATTATTCCTTAATGGTCGATTAATTTTCCGAGCCGGATTTAAATCTCGAATTTAGTCGATTTCGCGGCGAGAGCGAGGCAGTAACGAGTCACGATTTCATTAGAAAATGTCAGCGACCGAACGGGTCCGCGGTGTACCACATTTTATAATAAAATTATCCTGTTTGGGAACCGGCGGTGCGGCAGCACGGTGCCGTTTAGATGCCGTCGCTTTTCTTTATGTGTAAACTTAGAGGTCGGTTGCCGGCGCATGGTAATGGACGACAGATCATCGTTACCATTTCACGAGTGTTATCATTCCGCGTCCCGCGGGCCGCACCGCGCCGAGCCAATAAATCTGTCACCGTGAATCGCTAACGACGGCATCCGTCGCGCAATCAATTAAGGATCGGAAGTCGGGAACCTTGTTCGAGGCTTGCGCCTTTCTCGACCGCCGAAACCGCCCTTTCCCACCCCCGCGGATCGACCCTTCGCGGCTCGTTACAATTCGCCCCGTTCCGATCGACGACCATAGCTCGCACGCTATCCCTTTCCCCGACCGCGTGGGAGAAATCTTCAAAAGACGCGATCGACCGAGGGTTCGCATACCTGGGCCACCCCTGGGAACCGGGAAATTCGGCAGGGTCCTGGGAACTCCGGGAACACGACACCCCCGTCGAAATTCCCCGGGAAAGTCGGAAGAGGATCGCTCGTTTGTTCAGGAAGTAGCTAAAGCTCCCAGAAAAGTCTCGCCGGTGTTTGCCACCCCCTTTACAAATGGAAAGGCCTCACCTGACACTATGACCTGCGCGAACTGTTTTCGTTGGATGCACCCAGCTCGGTCAAATTGTTGACCCGATGCTTTTATTAGCCGCATGCAACTTGTTCAAACTCAATGAAGAACAGTCTAGCCAGCAAACTCTATTAGCGTTAATGTAACGAATGAATATGCCAGACAGAAGCAAGAGGGAGCAATCACGAGCAATAAATTTCCACACCTCAAGTGGTCTATCGGGGCCGGTCTTGTTTAAATTTGACGCCTGTTGATGTAATTAAATGAACCTCGGATGAATTTCCATCGTCCCTAAACGCGATACTGCATTGCAATTAGCGGTTCAACGAAGATACTGTAATAACGATTAGGTTGTTACAGGATCCACTAGACCGCGGCACTTCGTGCAAAATAAAAGCTGCCTGCATCGGTTGCACAATGCAGAAATGAAATACGAACGTATTTCTTCTTTCAATGATTCCAATAAGCCGAACATAATGCAACAATGCCCTCGAATTCCTCTGCCGGTGCAATTTTCCGCGAATGCATAAAACTCGCAGTCCAACAATTTGCTCGAAATCAGAATAAATGTCGCGTCGTTATTTTTATAGACTGATACGAAGCAAGCAAGCTGCTTTCAGTGCCCCGTAAATCTACTGTCACCTCGTTGTCCATCAGCCGAATAAAATATCGTTAGCCGTGCATATTTCGCGCGAAGGTGACGGGTTCCCGAAACGCGGGAGTCGGTTTCGGGACCGATGAGACCCAGCAGCGTCGTCTCGGAAATATTTCACGCTGATTAATACGGGATGGCGATTGCCGGTGATCCAGGTCTGCACGCGCGGACAGATCTTGGGCATCCCTCGGGAGCAGCGGTGTGCGATTCGACATGGAATTGAACGGGGTCGAGGAGGGGCCGCATGATCGCGATACCGCGGATGCAGCGGAGCGTGTGCTCGTGAGCTCGCCGAGAGGCTCGCGAAAGGACGGAACGGTTAATGCTCGGGCATAAATATCGGGGCTCTAATTACGTCGACGAGCGTGCACGCGCCGCACATATACCGGGCATATTCCCATCGAATTCGTAATTATGGGCTTAATTGAAAACGTGCCGGCCATTCTCCGTCAGCCGGTCGCCGTTGCGAGCGCGCTACCTCGTAATTCCTAAAAACAAAACTCTCGCGGCGTCTCTCTCGTTCGGCCGGGGCCCTCCCGGCCAATTCTCTCCGGGTCTCTCTCTCCTTCCCGCCATCCGCTCGCCGTTTCTCCACCCGCTCCCTCGCTATTCCGCGATCGCAAACGGCCGCGACACCGTCTGCTTTCCCCGCATGCGACACGAACGATGACCTCGATGGAAGTTACGGTACTGCGACTGCCGCGGAACGCGCAGCTCCATGAAGCGGATTCGGGTCAGCCAACGAGCGAGCGGATCCGAAGCGGGCAGCAGCGCGACCGTGAAACACGCTCCGAACCGACGCGAGCTGCCCGCGAGAACCCTCCGCGAGAACGAACAGACGAAAGAAACCGCGAGGGGATGCAAAGCGACGGCCGTGTAATTTATTTCCGGGAGCCGAGCCAAGAAGCTGACGGCGAATCCGCTCCGTAAATCTCCGCGCGACGAGAGCCGTTCGTCTCGATCGCGCCAGCGACAACGCCGATCGCGATTTCCGGCACGCCGCGGTCTTTGTATTCCGCGTGCTTCCGCAATAGGGGCCAACTCGCGGAACGGCCGCGTTCGGGGAACGTCGACGGGACCAGTTTGCTCCGGGGCTGCTCCAGATTGCACCCTCGGGCTCTGTTTGCCAGGAAACGAGGCTTAGAGGAAAGTCTAGTTCGCTGTCTGGAGCGTTCTGGACGCTCGTCGAGAGGGCGTGGCTTACTGGCCCCTGACTCGGATCGGACTCGGTGTTCGGAGTCTGAAGGCTGTAAATATTTAGCGTCGATAATTGTGTCGGCCTTGGATTGTTTTGTGTTCTTCGGAACAGATTGTAAGCTGTTGGTAGAACCTTAACGGTTCCTGCTGGGCGTGGTTCTATAGCTCTTAAGTCTAATGGAGCCAGACAGTGCTTTATATGGCAATCTTTCCTCACGACTGATCTAGAGTCCGCGTCTCCTGAATATTTAGCTGCAATGATTATAGTGGCTCTGCTTTTTGCCGACTTCTTTGGGACAGATTCTAATTCCGTTGGAAAATATTTGGAGCTCTGAACGAGCGTGGCTTCGTTGCTCCTGATTCAGTAATTTCTTTATTAGGCTTCGCAAAGCGCAAGAGGATCGAAAAACGTGTCTTTATTCCTCGATTTCATAAAACGTTTGAGGGTGTCGGGTCGGCGGTCAAAGCATTAAAAGAACGTTTGCATTGCATGAAAGCCAAGCAATTACCGCGATGAATATTTTAGCCTGTGCCGCGAATAGTTTAATCACCACCGCCCCGTCGTATTTTTCAGTTCAATCGGCGAAGGTTCTAATGCACCGAAGCGGGATATTGAAATTCGATCGAGGAATGCGCCCGGAATATTCTTGTTCCGCGAGCGACGAAGACTCGAGGAAAGGGGAGGGAAAGAGACGGACGTCCGAAGTCGCGCGACGAATTCGGCCGCGGCGAATAAAAATTTCGCGCGCGTTGAATCCGGCCCGGCTTCGCGCGGAATGGCGCGATGACGTACGCGGGGAGGGTCCCGCGCTTATATTTACGTCCCGACGTTAAAACGAGCGGCGACGAGTCCGTGAGAACAGGACGTTTCAGTTAATGGCCGCGTAGGAAACGCGCGGTCGCAAAGTCGTTCGCTCTTTTTTTCCTCTCGTTGACCCATCTGCGCTCGTCCCCGTCGACGTCGTTGCGTTCGCGGGTCGCCTCGCGTCGACGAGACTGCCTCTGCACCGTCGACGAGCTTTTTCACTTGGTTCGGGGAACATACCGCATTCAAGGGAAATCGCGGAGCCGCTCTGCCAGCGATAAACGATCTTAATCATTTCGAAGAGAGACCGGAAAATGGAGCTTGGCGAAACGAGAACGCTATTGTTCCATTGACCCTGGGTGTCGGCAAATATCCATCTTCGGGAACAAAATGCAGTCGCTCAAAAACGACGAGCGACATTTCTCAACGTCCCGGGAGCTGGCGACGATGCAGAGTGTCGTTGTTATGAATGGGAGATGCTCATATTTAGAAGAAGGCGAGGAACGAAACTAAAGGAACCGTCTGATTCGAGATTAATGCTTTCTATACCGTCAGAAAGCAAGTATAATTTTCTTCTAAATTGATCCAGCATTTTCGGAGTAGTCCAACTCGTGGCAGTTCTTTCGAACCAAAATGTAGACATCGTTCGGAACCTATCACCGGCGAATTACTGGCCCGAGGAATACCGGTGTGAGAACAAGCGCCAGGTCATCCAACAATGTTCTGTCGGACAGCTAGTCTAACCCACTTCCCCAGAAAAACATGAGAAAAGCGGTGTTGCAACAAAGGTCCGCCGCCGGATCCATTCCGGTCTCATTTTTCGTCGAACCGTCTAGCGCGGCTCCGCCGGAGAAAATGCATCCTTATTACCCGGCTGTGGGTTAATGCTGCCTTTATCCGGCAGTTTGGACGCGGGGGTCGATTAGGTGGTTATGGTCGGAAACTTTCAAAAACCAGTTTCCCGCCAGCCTTTTACTTAGCGCGAAGTCGAAGCCGGCTCGCATCAACGGGGACGTTTCCGAGAGCACCCTCGACGAGAAAGCTGCTCCTCCTGGAAGAGGACGGGGTGCGTAGAGGACGGCCGAGCCTCGGGCAGACTCTCCGGCATTTTTTAAAGATTCCCCGGTGGCCGGCCGTTCGGTCGTCTCCGAAGAAAAACGGATTCCTGGCTGTGTATAAGTCGATAACGCGTCGGCGGCGCGTCCCTCGACGGGGCTCGGCCGCGTCGCTTATAGGTATATCGTGCTCTTTGATCTTTAAAAAGAATTCAATTTGCCTGGAGATTGAACCAGGGTCACTGAACCGCGCGCAAACGCCAATCGTTCTTCCCGAGTGCACAGGGGGCTTCTACTCTGCCACAGATCCAGCACCGGCGAACCGGTCGTTTTCCTCGAAAACCGTTCCGTCATGATCGCCCCTGGCCCTTCCTTCCTTCCTTCCTTCCTTCCTATCTACCTCTACCTACGCCACGCTCCACGGCTTCGTACGTTTCGGTGCCTTAATTAAAGGCGAACATTCAATTTTCTTACCGGCACCGAGGGGGCGGGGGCTATGTACCTTCCAGGTTGGTTAACGGCCGGGCCAGGTGGTTAACTCCATCTCCCCAGCGGCTCCGAGATACGAAAGCTCGGGGACGGTCCAAAAATCGACTCCCTTTCTCTTCCTCTCTCTCGCTTTCTCTCCGGCACGATCTTTTTCTTTTCGGAGAACGCCGCACGATTTTCGGCGCACTTCGGGGCTCGAGGAGTCACGTCGGGTCTCGAGAACGACGTCATTCGATTGAGATATTTCCCGAGGAATCGCCGGCGTGATGAATTGGTAAGAGGTTTATGGGGATGAAGGCTCGGGTTTAGGTGGACCCGGAATCTTACGTATCTCCGGGGAAGAGGAATGTTGACGTTGAGAAGCGGATATTGTTTTAGGGTCCTGTGTTTCCTAGTCTCGCCGATCCTATGATTGTGATTATTACCGATTTCATTTGGTCCTGATGCAAACGATAGTAACGGATGTAGCATAATCACTTTCAAACCAAGAAATTATAACACCGATCGACATAAAAATTAATTTTTATAAATTCAATTGAGAAATTTCTCCGTTCGATCATCGGGCGATTTCATTTAAAACGCGGAGATCTCCCCACTCGGTTGGCTAATTGATAAAATGCGTCAAAAGTGCAAACACATACGCAATCGGATTACTATTGGTTAAATAAAAATAAATTCAGAACATGGTAATATTCTCGAACGTCGTTTAACCAAATTATTATCGAGTTTCGGGAATTGCAGAGAACTTTTTGAATTTCATGGGGTGTCGAGGGGTGTATCGGGGCTTCGAGTGCCCTATCTCGAATTTAAAGTACTCGTTGCGTTCGTGCCACGTTCTTTCGATTCAAAATATTTCAGCGATTTCCTTGAAAGCTCCGACCCCACAATAGTCGGCCACATTTTGATGAACCGGAGGGAGGCTGCTCGGCAGGGCGAGTCGTGGGACGAGGCTCTACGCCCCGATTCCAATAAAGGACCGACGAGGGCGGGGTGGTGTAAGAGCCTAAGCGATTTGGAGCGGATCGGTAGCAGCGTGGGAAGCCGCGGAGACGGAAGAATCGCGGCAAAGCGGTAAGCAGTAAGCGGTAAGAGATCGGCGCAGGTCCTCGGACCGGAAGGATTGGAAGGATCGGAAGGACCCACGGGCGAAACGGACCGGTCTAGACGGCGTAACTTCTTGGCCACGCTTCCAGGCATTTGCATAATATCGGAATATCCTTAATGGCGGTGGTTCGCGTTCGAGAAACACCGATTCCCGTGGGTGCCGTGGGGAACTTATCGTTTCTTTAGGCAACGACGACCCTCGCCTTCTTTTCTCTTCCGTTTTTCCCGGGATCGGTTCTCCCCTCTGTCTCGAGTCCCGGCGCGGCGCTGCAGCGAATATCCCCTCGATCCTGCGGATCCTCTCGTTCGAAGCGCGGCCGTCCGTAGATAACGCGACCGGAAGAAATTTGAATAGCTGCCGGAGGAAGACCAGCCCGCCTCCACCGATCCCCCTCCGCCTCGGCACGTCTCCATCCCCGGTATTTCGCGGGGTAAATTTAACTCGGCCGTTCGCTCGTTTTTAGCTCGCCGCGTAATCGCATTAGCCCGGAGCTACGCGGGCCGTTTTTTTTCCCCGCGGCACGCTGAAAAAATACCGCCCCGTCGAATAATATCGTTCCATGGCATTCCGCCTCCGACGCGGAGGCCGCCGGGGCTCGCGAGATCGCGCGCCGAGCCGGGCCGAGCCGAGCGGAGCGGAGCCGAGCGAGCGAGCGAGCGAGCGAGCGAACGAGCATATATCCGTCTCGGCTTGGACGAGCGCGTCGACGTCGACGGTTTGATGTTGCGCTCGCTGATACAGAATAAACCATTTAACGCCGTTCAATCCTGCGCCACGGGATTCGCCGGCAGGAAATGGCCCGGAGAGACTTGCTCTCTTCTCCCTTTCCCTCTCTCCCTCTCTTTCTCTCTCTCTTTTCTCTCTTTCGCTCGCTCTTCAACGCCCACGCGGTTATAGCTCTTCGCCCAGCCGGCTCGACCGGGAAAACTTTGCTGAAAGGGAGCCGAAGAAAAAGTTTCTTCTCATTAACCGCGACACCCGTCGTGCCAACCCATGCGTGAATATGTCGATGGAAGTTCGTTCCGTCGCCACGCCGCGCGCTCTGCTGCTTCAAGAATAATTATTTGGCGCGTCGATAACGGCATGATTAGTCATTGTTCCGTGCTGCTTCTTGTCCCGGCGTAAATTCCGCTGCCGTGAATTCTCCCGGTGTTTAACCCGCCGACGGCGTCGACGCGGATTATCGCGAGCGCTCCGAATGCGAGAGTCCTCGGAAATTTCGAGTTTATCGCGTCCTCTTCTTAATTAGAAGTCTTCGGAAAATTCCGGCGAATTATCGGGTGCTTCCTCCTGTCCTCTCTCTATCCCTCTCTTTCTCTTTCTATAGACGCTGTAGTCCCGGAACGGGTAGTTCCGGTCCAAAATTATTTTAGCGTTGCTACAAGGTTTAAGATCGGAGCTTGGTAGGTCATTGAATTCATCTCGGCTACGCTGCTTGACAAAATTATAAGACTCCTAGGAAGTTAATACTATAGCATCCTAACATAATAGTTACATTGAAACGTATTAAATGTAGAGAAAAACAATAAATTCTATAAATGTAGGAAATGAAATAAAATTATATTTTTCAGAATGCTAGCAGTGACTAGACGCTATTTCATTTTTTACTTTGCAGTTGATATTCCATATATGATAATAAAAATCATTAATTTTAGCTTCGATTCTATGGATTTTGGAGCTTGGATAGATCTTCGTCTCGATGCAGAAAGGGATTTTTGTTAATAGAAAAGAGTTGAAGAATTGACTCCTGGCAACAAACTAGCTGGGACCGCTGTGCATCGTCGAGGAAATCCCGACGACGTTGAAACTTCGAGCGGAATATCGAAGATTGAATTTGCGGCTCGCGATGGAGCCGCATTAACGGGATTGACGGCCCCGAGGTGTCAACGGTTAAAACCCGGAATCGCGACGTCTCGAAACGAAAGACGTTTCGGCATCGTTCCTCGTCGCCTCCGATACCAGCGTCTCGAAGATCGATCAAGCCCGGCGACCGCGTATCAGCCGTTATCACGGCTCCTCCAAGTATTTCCCCAGGCTCGCATTCGGGCTCATTACTATTTATTAGCTTCATAAGCGAACTTAGTAGCCGTTTCATGCGCGACACGAGGCCGCTTTACGCCGACGATCCTAAATTATTCCGACGCGACCGTGTGAATTCTGCATGCGATCCCGGATCGGGACCACGGATCCTCCCCAGTTCACGGAAGAATCTTCTGCCGATCCTGTCAAAGCTGATCATCGCATTGTTCGAAAAGTTAGCGGTACCGGATTACGGATCTTTATGCAAAACAAGAATCATCTGAGTTAATTAGAACTTGCGGGAACTGCCTGGACTTTTACTCCTATTTTTAGTCATTTTAATTTTATTCAGCCAAATTTTTAATTTATTCAAGCCAAATAGAATATTGTAAAGACGTTAGGATAATTGTACAATATTTTTATACCACGTGCAACTTGTCAAAATGACTGAAAAAGGAAGAACATTTCCGACTGACTTAAATTCCTTATAATTAAGATCCGAGATCCAATAATAATTTCCTCGTTATCGATCTTTGATCAAATCCTAAATATTAATGACGTCCCTAAAATCTCATGATCGCCCTTTAAAATCGCATAACCTACTTTCTCTTACGTATCGGCGTTGATGCTGGCTTAATATCCGAAAGGAATCGCTGGCAAACGCGAGCCGGCAAAACCTGGACAAATAAGAACAGTGATCAGGAGGATCGCTCGGGATTCGCAGCGGTTCGAAAAACCTAATCGTGGCGTGACTATCTCGCCGATAAATCAGCCGAATTCCCCGGTGGTTACTTTCGTTCTCGGTTTGGGGCCTTGCCGGTTGGGGCCGGGCATCGACCAGCGACCGCCGCGCGGCACCGTCCGGGGATTGCATACAATTTTCCTGCACCTTTGCCGGCTAACGAGGCGAAATGCCGTGAGCCCGCTCGGAGCCCGTGCAACAGGAATTACCACGCATTATCCTCCGCAATTTCGCCTGTCGGGTAGACAGAACGGATCACGATTACGGTGCCTGCGCTAAACTGCCATGCCTCGGAAACTTCGACGATGCCCGAGCGAGCCGGGCTCCGAGGATACCTACTTGTTTCGAATTATTAATGGTCCCGCAACTATCTGCCGAGCCCTGCTCCAAGAATTCGAACGCGTTTCAATGCGAAGTCGAAGGCAGAGAGCGACTGTGTGTGCGTGAGAGAGAGAAAGAGAGAGAGAGAGAAAGGGTGGGCCAAACGAAGCTGGCCACCGATGGTACACCGTCGGTTCACCGTTGAAAATCGTCTATCTGGGTCAAAACCGATCGATTCGGCAACACGTTCTCTTTTTGCACAGTGCAAACAGTTGCTCCGCTCTTTCGCGTTTTCCAGAACTCAATCTATTCCCGCCCAGCGGCGCCTCCACGCTCCGCAGGTCCTCTCTTAGGGATGAAACTCGGTATCGCCTGACGTTCCCAGTACGGTCTCTGTGCCCTGTGAACACTATGGCGTTCGAATCCTCATAGAAATTACTATAAGAATGTGGTCCCGAATACGCGGACGTGTGATTCCCGAGAAAGAGCGACGGACATGTTACAACGCCGACCAATTTGAAACCTGGATGCATTTAAAAAAATAATAAAGCTGGAGATACGATTTCTCTACGATATAAATGTATTAATTCATAATAACGTATGTGGGAGATCATTTATATAATAGGAACGATAAATGTTGCAAATATGATCATTAAACGATAACGAACGAATGAAAATGGATATTGTTAAACAACAGCGAATATTGATTAGACAATGGCGAATATTACGAACAAAAGAGTACGCCCATTCTTCGATTGCGTGTTTTGACCAATTATATTTCCTCGTTTCAGGGAATAATGAATTAATATGTTTGCCTTAAAAAATATTTGATAGTTAACTATATGTATAATATATCTCTATATAACGGTTTGATTACTCATGGTTCGTTTACTAGAAATGCAAATCAATGGAAGAAAATTGAAGCGGACCTAGACTGGACCGGAAACGTCACCACAGCGAGTTTCAATCCTTACCTGATTCCGTTTTGCGGAGACTGGTCGGACAAGCATGAACCATTGCTATTATTATTACATTGTATCGCTGAGCGACCGGAGGGTAATCCCGTTGATAAATAAGTGAGGCGCCATCCCCGGGGGCGGTCCGGGACGGCGAGGAAGACGAACGGCCACTTTAAACCGGGATTACCGTGATCGTTCGAGAGGGCACGTCCGGTTTTCCGGCCGCGGAACACCGTCTGCTCTCTTCCCGTCCTCTCTCTCTTTCTCTCTCTCTTTTCTCTTCTGCGGCCATCTCCGGATCCCGCAAACGCTCGCACGCTCGTTCCAGGCGTCGTCTTCCTCGCTGTTTCTCCGCTCGCTCGAGAAACCACTCGTAACCGCTCCGCTCCGCACCGCTCCGCACCGCTTCGAGACGGTCCGAGACACTCTGCAACGCTCCGAGACGCTCCGAGACGGTCCGCGTCGAGACGCTTATCGATCGAATCGCACGACGAAGTCCAGCGTCTAGCGTTCGACGCGCGGACGTCTCTCCTCGGTTTTACGAGGATATTATTAGCGCGCGGCCGACGCTGCTCGCGCGAAACGGCTCTCTGGAAACGAGCTGACGAGATAGCCGGCCGCGGATCCTCCTGCGTCTTCCAGAGCACCGGATCGCCGTCCAGAGCCACCTCGGGCCACCGTTTTACCTCGCTACCTTTGTCTTCCGGGACCCAGCCAAATTGCTCCCGCAATCGCACCGCCCGCAAATCGCTGGATCGGACTCGCGAACTCAAACTGGCGACTTCGCCGAGGAATTTACGTTCTTTCCAACGTCCCGGGCAACGTAGACCCGAATCCTCGCAACGATTCTTCGGGACCGACTATTTCCAGACGGTTTACCAGCGGTTTCGTGTATTTATCCAGTAATTTGCACGTAGGCGCGCCGATCTCTCGCTCCCCCGAGCTTTTTAGAACTTTACACTCTAATTTCGCGGAAACGAACCGTTTAGCCGAACGCTTCTCGGAACTAGGCTCTTCTTGATTTCAACGCGGGACTCGAGCTTCTTTCAAATCTAAAATTGGCTGCGATTTGGGTCGTTCAACCCTCCGACTGCGGTAACCGGGTCGTTTTGACCCTCCATTTTTTAAATTAAATACAATTTAATTTAATTTAATTCGATTTAATTTTTTGAGGAACGAATCCTCGGAGAGCTTCTGCGAAGAATCGAATCGGAACCGAAGATCCCTAATTTGAAGGTATTTTGTCCACACACGAGTCTCTCGGAGACTTCTCCTAGATTGCTTGATCTTCTTACGGAGACTGGAAGTTCTTGAAATCGAGGAACAAAGAAGCCTCGACCGGCCGATAGTATCCCGCGCGAGCAGCGTGATTCGAAAACCGATTGCCGGATTCTCTTTGGTGGCCTCGATCCTGGCTGCACGCTCGCGGCCGCGCGGATACGCTCCGCTCGTTCCCGTCGGTAATTTACGTCCACTCGACGGATCGACTCGTAAAGCTCCCCCCGTCGCAAAGGACACTTAATTACCCGACGAACGTCGGCTTCGTCGAGCTATCGCGACTCTCCTCGATCCCTCGTTACCCTCGCTCGCCTTCTCGCGGGACTTTCGCCGAATTGGGAAAAGATATCGGCCTCTGCATTGCGAATCGATCCTCCAGGCCACAGCCGCGGATCGACTATTAACCTGCCCCCGGGGATCCCTCCAGAAACCCAACAGTCGTGTAATTTAAGGAGCCGGGGAATCAATCCTGCTCGGGATGTTCCGGCTGTTTAGATAACTTTAAGATGTTTCCTTTTTCCCCGAGACGTTTTCTTCCTTTCGAGATGTTTCATTTTTTGTCGAGACGTTTCTCTTCTTTCCAAGCTGTTTTATTCCTTTTCCAAGATGTTCCCTTCGTTTCGAGATGCTCCGAGAACCGTCTCTCGTAGAATTAAATTTGTGTTATTATATTATTATATTTATATATATTTTTATATTTTATATGAACTTTGTTATATTAAATTAAAAAGTATTTATTATATATCAAGTATATAAACAAGGTTTTAAACTATTTCGAAACGCCTCGACGAATTACAACGATGAAAATGAACTTTAAAGCAAGAGAGTGATGGGAACCGGAAGAGAAAAGTAAAACAATATACCCATACTGGATGCACGCACCCTCGCGCATGCAACCACCTTCGTTCATTCACGTGTTGGCAACTGATCCGAAAAAGAGGTAACAAAACGAAAATAATAAAGGGTTTGTTCTAACAGATAACCTTATGTTAATCTCGTTTGAACAGCTTCAGAAAGGCGTGTGCTGCAACTTCGATGTCGTTTGCACCCCTTCGCCCCTGCTTAAGGGAACCGTCACTCGTAAGTAATCCCTTGTAAGTTTCGTCAAGATCGGTGTGTGCAAGTTTCCTTATGCTGCTAAGTTTCCACGATGAAAATCCACGGTGTCAAACAAAGATTCGCTGTGCTGCATCGCCTGGTTTCCGAGGAATCTCAAAGGATGTGCTTGCAACCCCTAACTTTGTGCACTGTCTTCGTCTCTTTTCCAAGGAGCTGTTACACGGACATTTCTATTACGTTCCTAGCACGTTTAAGTAAGCGTACGGTATAATTCCTCCCTCCTTTTTAACAATACCTTTTCATTTTTTAAATAATATTCTAACGCCACTCTACGCTACTCATTTTATTAGTCCTCTCTCTTTCGATTTTTGTTTCGTTTCTTTTCTCTTCGTGTTACCATATAATATATTTTATTGTCATTATCATTATCTCATTACTGTCGTTTGTAATTATTATTGTCATTATTATTACTTTTTCGTATCTTTGAAGGCTATATTATTTGCTCGCGAATCTTCTTTAACCTTTTTGTAACGAAGGGGTTTCTCTGTCTATCTATATATGCATATCAATAAATAGATAAATAAATAACTACATGTCCAGTACAGGTACGTATCTAGTACAGCCACGTGTCGAGCGCAACCCCAGGTAAAATCGAATAGACCAGAAATAAAGCCTGCCGGTAGAAAGAAGCAGCCGTTTCGGCTTGTTCCATTTCTTCGGTTGCGCAATCTCGCCGGGAAGGGTTCGGGGTGGTCGGCTTCCGTTCATGACTGGCAGCAGTATATCAGGTTCGCATAGCGGCGGGATCGAGTATGGTTTAAATAAACGATAACCGCGAGGCGCGGAGGCGTGCTCGGACAGCCGAGAGCGGGCATATTCAAAAAGTCACACTTTACGCGGAGTCGGACCGGCCTCGTAAACCCGGCGGTCTTATCCGCGGGCAGACATTAGCGTGGTAATGGACGGTGGCCGCGTGCCGAGTAAAATCCGTGCGGGCATCGGTGGAAAAATCGATAAGCGCTAACGAGCAGCGAAAAACCTTCTTCCGGGTGGCGTTTGCACGCTCGCGGCCGCGACCCGACCGTTGCACCACGCTGGAAAAAAGCTTGGCCGCAGAGGGAGGAGGAGGAGGAGGAGGAGGAGGGGTGCAGACTTGGGCCGGCAGGCTAAATTTGAGTCCGCGAAACGGCGCAGGCCGAGGAAAGCGGAAGACGAGAAGCGAAAGACGAGAGGCGAAAGGCGCGGCGTGTCGTGCGGGCTCGCCCACCCACGCGACACGCGCGCGTATCGGCGACAAGGGTTCACCTGGAATAATTTCACTTTGCGGCGCATGATAAGCCCTCGGGTGCATGTTACCCTACCCGGCCGCGTATGATTGCGAAATCGCGTGATCCTCGGGCCGCGAGCCGGCCCGGCGACGCGTAAGCTCGGCCCTTTCGCAGCCCCGTTGAAAGCTGACCCGCGTCGACGCGGCCGCGACCAAATCCTTACCTAGCGAACAAAGACGCGACCACTCCGCCTGTGCTCGGGGGTAGGGCAGCCAATTACTGTGCCCTTTTACCAGTCTTTAGGAGTTCTCCCTACGAAATCACAACTTCAGCAATTTAAATGACGTTTCTTAACCCCGGAAGGGTCGCGTGGGGCGTTCGACAACCCCCGGCTATTTGTTTTATAATTGGTCTTCGTCTTTCATTTAAATTAAAATTTCAGATTTTATATTTCACGTATCAATTTATATACATATGTCTTACGCGATAAATATAAAATAAATTATGCTTGAAAATAAATAAAGGACACTGCGATTGGTTGGCCTAGAGTTACTGGGTGCACCACCCTATAACGAATTAACTCACAGTCTCCTCTGATACAACTAGATGTCCGCTATACACGCTCGCGAACTCGTCTGATTCTGCGCGCGATTTCGCCTGGCAAAGCGACGCGACGCGGCGATTATACTTCGCGAGTTTCTGCCGATAAAAATAATCGGGTCTGTTGTTAAACGTGATTTACGAGCCGGCCTCTTCGGCGGCCGGGATTTTTTTGAATAAACGTACCGACTGGGCAGTCTATTACAATCGGGAAACCGAGTGGTCGAGTGATGAGACTAATTGGTGATCTATTTTTCTTTCTTAGTCCTTGGTACATTCCGCGGGATTAATTATTTCTACTCCGTTCCGAAATAATCTCTTGCATTATCTCGTCTATATATTAATGATCTCGACGAAGGTGCTCGAAAATTCTCTTGCAGCTTTCTCCGTACCTTTAAAAATTCAGAATTACGCGCGGTGCGCCATGCTCAAAGCTTTTCATTCATCTTTTGATACCTGGATTTCTGTTATTTTATGTTATTACGTCGTATCGCATCCGCATCACCAAATCGCAGATTTTGATGCGAAATAAATATTGTCTGCACTAATTGCAAAGCACCGAGCATGTGCCTTAAAATCGATATATTGATTTATTTATTCAATGTATTTATTCGCTTCAAAATGTTCGAAACAATGCGGCAGCGTTTTCCAATTCTCTGAACGTTTCCAGAATTTCGTACTCGATTTATCATCATACTTTTGTTATGAATGTGAAAAGTTTAGTTACAAGTTACTTCTCCTTTTTCCTTTCATTGTTTAAACACCGTTTAATTGTTATCGTGTAACCAAGAGTTTATCCCATAATAATAATTATTATTATTATACGCGATTCTTTAACGAAGCAATTACCACGTCAACTCTCCTTAAAAATTCTCTTTCGAGTGATATTAACTGCTCCCGGAATTAGTTCAGCTAATTCGAAGTGCTCGAAGCACAATATCGATTCCTCTCGGCAACGCACAACTGGAACTGCTCGAAGACGGCGCAGCTGACTAATTTGCAGGAGCGAGTCACCCGAATGTGCATTCAGTGCACCGACGGTGCACGGCGACGGGCCAATACGGGGGCGGGTTCGACGGAATTGGCAGGATGACGGCGCCCCTTTTATCTTTTTATCGGGCGAGAGAGGTGGGAGATGACTTTTCCTCGAGGAACCTATTAGACGGTGAAGAGTGGATGAAGATAGGGGATGAAGCATCCTCCGGCCGCGCCCGGAACGAGCCTCGAAACCCTCTCGCCTTTTGTTAGCGACGCTCGTTCCCGGCGCTGCTTCACGGGACACCTGTGTTTTGATCATCCTCCGCAACAATGCCGGGTTAGATTCCGCGGGTTTACGCCGCGGCGGATGATGAGCCGCCGCCTGGCTTCGCAGCCCCGCGGAACACCCTTTCGGCGAGTCGATTTTTATGGGGCTGGCCGACGGAACGAGGTTTACACGAAAGTAACACGCACGCGGCCCCCGCCCGACGCCGACCGCGCCGCGATAAATAAACACGTGTTTCTTGATGGCTGTTTGCTTTTCCAAGAGAGGTTAGGTGGAACGAGGCGCCGCGGGTTCATCCTCGAGGTGTCTAAATCGCGCGAGAAAATAAACAGAGGCGATTTACAGACCCGGCCGGCGATTTCATTAGCCTCGAAACTTTCGACTCGGAAACGGCGTCGACAGGTCGGAACCGTCTCCCACCCCTTGCTGAGAGAAGACTTTTCACCCTAGGCTTACCGAATGCGTCGAAATGACGAGTCATTAATTCTCTCTTAATTTTCGATTGTTCGGATTGCAAATACGTATTTAAAATACTTCACTTGCGGCAGACAATGGTAGAACTGCGGAAAATGTTGCAACAACTCTCGTTCGAAATCGGAATGCCTCATTGTTACGTTTATAAAGTGATATAAAACAGCCGCGTTTAATGCTCCGCAAATCTAGTATTAACACGAAACTCGAGGCTTCGTGAAGACTCTTTTAATTGATAAATGTTTGAATTGAAATGCACGGTGTAATAAAAACGGCAACGGAACAATACGCACGTCAGTCGCTTTTAAATATCGGCACTTCTGAAGTGACGTTAATTGAAATATTGTTTCAAATAATACGTTCTGTTATTTTATAATTATTCCCGTGCCTCCGATCATATTTTATAAAGCAGTATATTTGAAATATTATTCCATCTGACGTATTATTTTCTTTCACAGTTATATGAAATAATTATTCCAAATAATGGAAATGTCTCTTGGAGATTACACTCGGTGAAAAATCTCTAAAAATAAATAAGTAAATAAATAAAAAAAAAGAAGAAGATTATTCTGAGATAGCTAACTTCAAAGCAGCAAAGACGAAGATGAACACAGACGAACGGAGGGGGAATCAGACACTATACCTACACGTTACGAGCACGAGCATATCATATGCATAAAATTGCTGCAACGAGAAGATCGTATCCTGCGTTTCAGCAAGGATTAAGGAAGCCACGCCCAGCCGTGGCGTTCGAAGCAGATGATCCAATTGAATAAAAGCTTACTAAAGAATACAACAGAAATCGGCACTTCGAGACATCCTCTCTCCGACTGGGACGCGACGAGTATCTGTTGCGTAGTCAGACTCGCGTGAAATTCTGCTCGCTCGCGGTATCTTCGCTGTAGAAAACGCGCGCGGAGGAAGTTCGTGCGATCTTGGCTAGTCGAACGCGTCGGAACGATTTCGAACAATTTCGCGGCTGGTCCACATCACGACTACACAGAGAGAGTGAGAGAGGAGTGGACACGTGAAGCGTCGCGTCGGTGGTCGTTTAGCTCAGTCGTCGCGCGTCGAAATGGAAGTGGTGTGCGCTCGGCTCGGCTCGGCTCGGGGACGGAAAATCGGGGCCAGCGTCACGTTTATTTTTATAAACATAGACTGACAACGGCGACGCACTCGTCTCGTGCATTTTCATTTTAATTGCTTCAAGAGCTTTCCGGCTGTCGGAGCGCAGCGAACGTCAAAACCTTGCGCGTGTATCCGCGCGCGCGTGTCTGTATCTCTCGCGCGCTGCTTCTGTCACTGGTCTCTCCATGCACACTCGCGCGAGAGGGAAAAAGAGAGAGAGAGAGAGAGAGAAAGAGGGAGGCTGTTCCTACGTGTGCGGGTGTGCTCGCACAGGTCGCGCAGAATTCGCGGGTTGCTGCACCGGCGTAAACGTGGCCTACGACGCGGAACCGGCCCTGCCGTAAGGCCATCGACCGTGCGCGAGCGCGCACGCGGCCGAGACTCGCGGCCAGCCATGTTTCCTCGAGCTTCCGATTGCATCGCGGCCCCTTCCTCGAACCGCCGATCTACAGCCCCCGATACCGGCGAATGTGTGTCGAATTTTCTCCTTTTTTACCGCCCCCGAGAGCTCGGCGACCGATCGAACGCGGTCCGGCCCCCGCCGCCACGATCCTCGAACACACGCGCGCGGTAACAAAGCGCGTCCGCGATCGGACAATCCCATCTTCTCGATTTTCTCGCCAAATCACTGCCCCAGATTCGGACTACTGTAATTAGAGTAGACTCGGCCAATTCCGTGACTTTCTTATATTTTATATTTTATATTTTGATTGCTGAATTATGATAGCGGAGTACTCCGAGCAATGCATGCTATCTGAGTAATAAAACGAGTTGTTTTACTTCGTAATTTTGATAAGTTGCAAACGGTGTAACGATATCGTTAAAATATTCTTACGTCGTCGCAATTTCATATTTCAGCTAGTCATTTTTGTCATAAACGCGGCCTAGTGGTTGTACACGTTTTAATGCTCGTGTTCGCTTTATTGATCATTCGCGGAATCATAGTAATAGGAGGTGGGATACTATAACCACTAGTCGTTAGTTTTTTCGAAACCAATTCAATACATATCTGGAGAAAACAACCCTTCTTGTTAGTAATACTAGATTCCGGATTTTATGAATTTATGGCTGAAGATGGCTGAGTGAAAGTATGCGAATTATTAATTATTAATACCTAGACTAGGATCACGTATGGACGGGCCATTTTCATAAATATACCATTGCAGATTCCGCTGCAGACTCGCCCTAAATTAAGCGAATTTAATCGCCGATAATTGAGCGATCAAACAAACGACGTGAACGCTCCGAGTCAAAATAGACCCAGCCAACGCCTCTCGAGGGCGATCCAGAGTCCACCGCTCCCATCGCGGAACCAGTGCAATGTAAATGAAATATCAGCAGGTTTTTACAAATTCAATGGACGTCCCGCTACTTACGGCTGAGACCGGTGCACGTGTGCGTCGAGGGTGGCCGAGGGGTTGGCGCTTGTAAATACGCTCGATACCGATAAATCGGCGGACGAGGATCCATAAATAGCGATACGTGCGTTGTACCCTCGCGATACATCGCGTACGCTTCGGTTCGAGCCTACGGGGGAGAGAGAGAGAGAGAAAGAGAGATAGAGAGAGTCGTCTCGCGGAAAGGCGGCGGAGGCAGCGAGTTGGCAGTCGGCCAGCGGATATTTTCGTAGTGTTGGCCCAGTGCAGGCGCCCTGTGCCCGGACCCCCGTAACCCCATCGCGTCGTCTCGGCACGGGCTGCTTAAATCACTGGGAATGTACGCCGCTAGATTCCGGCACGGCGAACCTACCGGCTCGAGACCATCCGCGAACGTTCCTCTTGCGAGCCTCCGCCACCCTCCGCTCTAATAAGACTCGAGGAACGCCTACGAAGAAAGATAGCGAGATCGGCTACCTAATCGCTGGCAGCTTGGCGCCGGCTTGCGATCCAGGTGTATGGGGAATTTTAATCGGCGAGCTTGATCGACAACCTCCCTTTTTGATACACTTTCTAGCCCTTCGTCGCGGACGTATCATTTCGGGGATGTTTTACCCGATTTGGCGACGCATGTAGGATTTGACAGGTGGTGTTCGATTTTATTAAATAAATATAGATATATTATACTCTGGATTTTCCTCTTGAATTTTTGAAACGATGCAAGCCCCTTCTAGCCCTCGATTGGATGTCTGTCTTGACATTTAATTTCGTAGATTTTTAATGGAAATTTAAATTGCAATAGCTTTTTAATAGATTTAATAATCTTCTTCCAAGAAACCGTGAAGGTTCTTCATTAACCGTGAAGGAAGTGACGCGGTACGTAAAAAATAGTAAAGTATTTGGTTTTATTTATCAGTCGAATTTCGAACAGCTAGCGTATCGATGGCGCCACAGCCTCTATTACAGAGAGAGAATCATGATTGGAATCTTTGTCGGACAATGTTCTCTTTTTCATGCGCTGCAGCGTCAACCTGCAGACGCGGATCTATAGGATTTTATAGGTAGCTTAGTGATCAGACCCTGGCTGGATCTAGGGCAGGTTCTAGCTGCAGTTGGAGGCATTGCTGCGAATGCAGCTTGCATGACCTATTCCCTTTGTTTGACATAATCGCTATTGCATATTGAATTCAGTCAAGTTTGAGGGTAGAGTGCGGTATTCTTGCTGGAGAACTTTGACAGTTGAAGTTGATCGAAGCTTTATAATTTTGTTATAGGAAGAAGCGTGGTACGCACTGCTAATAAACTGGCGACAAAGATAGTCGACTAGTCGTGGAGTCAGTGGACTAGCAACAGATTTACCAGACTGGTAACGGAGCTGGTGGACTGGTAACAGAGCTGGTAGGCTAAGAATACAGTCAAGGAAGATCTTCGCAGGAGAACAAGACATCGAGTTGAATTCTGCTGATCTCGCAGCAATGTTACCAGCTCGCGACCAAATTGGTTCCTCTAACCAGAGCCGAGCTTGAATTGTTTCGAAGAAGCATTTATCTGAGACAATCATCCCACTTCTTTTCAATCAGATATCTTTCTAAGAAACCCCAGAAAAATTTATATATCAATTCTATAATATTATCAGCGGTACCTGTTTATCAATGCACGACGATGATGATAATAATTCTATAAAAATTACTCGTTGCACGCCATAAATTGTTCTATCTATTACTCCGAACAATTCTGTCGCTTTGGTATACATTCACACAGCCGCAGAGTCAAATTCAAAATATCGTGGGGTGGCCGGCAATCCCAGGTGGCAGTTCAAGGGTTAATAGATCGTTCCGCGGTACAAAAACGCGTGCAAACCAACGAGAGAACGGACCCTCAAAAGAATAGAGTGTCCCGACCGAGTTCCATGTCAATCAGAAAATTCGTGAAACAAAGGTCCGCTGTCCGGAGTTGACGAGCGCGGGATGGCCTCGGAACGAAATCAAACTTGTCCTCGGTTCCCCACAAAGGAATAATAATTGGGGCTCGGCGAAAAAGCGGCACGGTCCGTTGATAAATCGGCGTATCGACCAACTGGAGCAAAGTTAATCTAGACTGTATCGCGGGCCTCTTCCTGCGGAAAGGTCGCGTCTCGTCGCGGAATACAGCCGGGGACGCGGCGCAGGCCGTACAAAGGCCAGGGTTCGAGGAAGACACCGGTGGCGAAATGGCGTCGGGTT
The DNA here is from genome assembly GCA_028455555.1 of Augochlorella aurata. NCBI lineage: Eukaryota > Metazoa > Arthropoda > Insecta > Hymenoptera > Halictidae > Augochlorella > Augochlorella aurata. The sequence continues at coordinate 3,115,843 of CM052156.1, read as the reverse complement.
TCGGGATCGAATCGCCGGAGACGATCGGCTGTCCCGCGGGGTCCCGATTGCCACGGGAGCGGAACACGTGCGTCGCTAAACGAGCTTCGACTCGGGATCCGCGGCGAAACGGGCCGGGAGCGCCGGGAGTCGGAGCAGCAAACGAGCCGGAAATCGGGCAACGAGCACGGCCTCGTCGCCCGCGAGAAGAACACGGGGGGATACGCGTATACGAATCCAATTACGCGGGATGGAGACTTCGCGTACCCTCGGTCCAATTAACGGGAAAACTAATTTTCACGCGGCGAAATCCGCGCTCGCCTCGCTCGCCTCGCTCGCCGCGCGCGCGTGCTTTTTTTCACCCCTTTGTCCCCGCACGCTCACGCTCGCCGCGCCGGAACCACCCTCTCTGTCTCTTCCAGTCTCCCCCTCTCGCCGTCCCGCTCTCATTTACGCCACTGCGGCGTGTGCGTGTGTGGCGAGGTCTCTTGATTCGGCGCGCGCCGCGGCTCTCGCTCGTTCCGCTGAATTTAATTTAGCACTTACCGTATTGCTCGGGGCACGGCTAACCGTTTAACCGCCTAACGCCTTCCTAGAGCAGCCCGAGGGCGACGGCCTGGCAAATTTTCGTGGACGCGTGGATTCGACGCCTATCCCCGTTCTCTCTCGCTCTCCGCTCTCCACGCCGAGCGGCCTCGATTCGCGGCCGGCCGCGAGTGCCGTGATTAAATCGAGTCGTCGAACCGCGCGGAGCGGACGCGAGGCGTTCGACCGCGTCCTGCGATATTGGCCTCGATATTTTTCGGGCAATCGGGTCTTTCCCGACTCACCCCGCGCCCCGCAATCGAACGAGACGTCTATTTTCTCGAGCATCGACGGCCTAAATTTATTGCAGGAATTTTGACAGCATAGCTTCGTGAAATCTTGAGTAAGCGATCGCAGCAGATGCAAATGCATGTAAATCCGACTGTTTTCCTGTTGCTCCACTTTAAATAATTATTGGTTATCTTATTAGCAATGGCTTTCTACAAAAGAAACATTCCGACTCCATTTCAATGCCGTCGTTTAGCAACGGTATAAAATGAAAGTCTGCGGCGGGAAATCTCGACAATTGGCCGATGATGTCGACGAAAATAGTTGTTTCGTCGCAGCGTGCGCCGCGGTCCGCGTGCGCGACGAATAAATTCCAGTCGCTCCGATATCGTTTTCCCAGCCGCGGCGTCGATTTGCTTCGGGAGTTGGATTAACGGCGCCGCCACTCGCCGAACGAAACTCTTTAAAATCGACCGGATGTTCGGCCGCCGATGCACTCTCTTTCTCGCTTTATCACCGCCGGTTCCCATCTCCGCGCCGCGATCTCGCTTTCCTCGGTCGTCGATCGAGCGACTCGATGGCCCGCTCTCGATTTTGCCCGCCGTCAGAACTGCGAAGCAATCGCGGCCAAGTAAATGACGATCGTTCGGCATTGTTGCCCGGGAGAACGTGCTCGCGGCTTTCGGAAATCGAGCGGGGAACGCGGGGCGTGGGCGGGCCGCTGTTTGAACCAGTTTTTCCCTTTTCCTCCGTTTCGCTATTTTCCGTGTCTTCTTTTTTCGCGCTCTCGTTAGGGGATTGTCGGCGATCTGACAATTGCTCGCGATCACAATGACAGCGTCGCTCTTTTAGGACCGCCGCGACGCGCCGCGCCGAAAACCCTGCCGGCTATTATCCTTGGAATTATTATTTTCATTATTGTTCGCCGTTGTCGGGCCGCGCGCCCTTTATCGCTGGTTAATTGAAAGTAAACATTGTTCGCGCCTCCAGTAACGAGGCTGTTCCGTCAACCGATGCAACTGCAATCGGGATTTTTGGGAGCCGGATTGCATCTCATCTGTTCTGCGATCGCGCTGCGATTCCTTTCACAGCTTATGATAATAATTTGGGCGAAACGCTACCATGAATGTGACATAGCCCGATGGATATAAATCAGGGAAGAAATCCTCTGAGCCCTCGCTAGAGGAATGATAATAATATCGATAATAATAATAATAATGATTAATAATAATAATTGTGAGGAGGAAACAGGACCGGCCGTCTCGGGGATTGCGAAACGGTTATCGCGAAAATCAGTACGGTGATTGGTGGACGCGTAGCGCGAGCGTTTATAATAAATAAATAATCCGCTCGAATTAATCCCATTAACTTCTTACTTATGCATTCCCGCAGAACGCTATCGCGCCGCGATACGCATCAATTAATCCGCGTTCAATTAACCTGCATTCGAGTCGGCGCGAGATCGCCGCTGGCCGCGGCGAGCACCGAGGGTTCCTCGCGAGGATTCTGATCCGCCGGCACGCCGACTCTCGAAACAACGGAGCGAGCGATTCGGTAACATTAGCAACGCGTCGTTTATCAGTCGGCAGCCACGCGGACCGCTCATCCCCCGTAATGCCCGTAATTCATTCCGCGGCCGGCGAATCGACTCGGGTTTTCGAAATATCGCGTTACACAGGATCCAGATCCTCTGACCGAAATCCAAGCGCGCCGTACGCCGACTCGTTCCGTCGGCAATGAACCCCCGATCGACCCCTCCGTCCCCCGGCCGCCCCGCGACCAAGATTCTTCGGTTATTGCTGCGGGGGTGGTAGCGAGATGCCTCGGCTTTCTAATTTCGGCGCGAGAGAATTTTCCGGGGAAAGTTCGGGCTGAGCGCTGTCACCGGCGCCGTTAATTCCGGCGAAACTCTATCGCCGCTCTATAATCATGCCGGTGCCACCCTCGGCCACCCAACCACCCCGCCCGGTGCCCCTCAGATGTCCTCAGATTTATGGGTCCCATGGATTCCGCCGGCTCTGACTTCTCCTGCCGTTTTCGCCGACTTCAGGCTTTCAACCCTTAGACCATTTTCGCGACTGTACTGTTCGCGATGTTTATAACAATTCGGCAATACTATCGCCAATTTTTACTACTGTTAGTCAAATAACCCAGTTCATAGTTTTTACTTTATTAATATTGAAGTCAAAAGACTACTTCCATTAGAAATTGTTGAATATATTTCATTACTCAGATGCGCTCTCTCGTAATAAAAATCATGAAAAATGTCAATCTTTTAATTGGCATTAATGTCTTGTAATTAGCTTAAAATGTCGTCGACTAAGGTCGTCGTTGGTAAAAATAATTATCGGTAAAAATGACGGTCGGACGAAATCGTAGACGATTAAAGGCGTCCTAAGCGAAGTCTGAAGTCGGCGAAACCCCGTCGGTGAAATCCATGGGAGCCTGATTTATAGGGCCCGTGAACTCTCTCGCAGAGCTCGCCGGCATTTCGCGGAAGATTTCGCAGCCGATGTAACACGCCCGATGAAATTACCGGCGCGTGCACTCGACTCGCTGCGGAACGCGTTTTTCCCGGCATTCACCGTGGAAAATCGCCGGCCCCGCAGGCCCCCGCCCATCCCCCGTCTGTCGCCTCGACCTTCCGCCGCCCCGTAACCCCTTGAAAACGCATTAAACATCAGCGGATCTCGACCAGCCGGCCATGCTTTTAATCAGGCTAATGCGTAGCGTCGAGTTATCCCGCGGTTCGTTTCGCTTCCGCGTGCCCTCCCCTGCCGCCTCTGACCCCGCAGCAACCCTCTCAAGTATCGAGTAACGTGTGCACGAGCGAAAACCGAGCGACGGGTCGCCGCGCCGCGTCGGTCAACGAGAAACACCCCCGCAAACCTCCCACCGCCAGGATTCGCTTTGAAGAACAGGATCTTCGCTTTGAACCGCGCGAGACTCCGGTCCCTTCGGCTGCAAAAGCCAGAGTTCGCGAGCGAAACCGGCCCGGATCTTCCTCGACCACCCTCTCCCCCTGTTTGCTTTGTCAAGTCTTGTTTAACCTCCGATTTTTCCGTTCGACGACCTCTTAGATAGGATCTCCTTATACCCGCGTTTGCGGCTTATCATTCGTTTGCATTCGGATGCAAAGTTACAGGAATATTACAATTAGCTTTTTTAAACTTTATTTAAACATTTACTCCATTTAAACGATAATATTATAATTCAGTAAACTACGCTCTATTTAAACAGTTACTTCGTTTAAACGATAACACTGTTACCATCTTGAGTACACTCTAGTTAAACAGTAATTTTCTCTACAACACCCCGTTTAGACTGACCCCACATTTTATCTCCGCACAGACGTGAATACACGGACACCTTGATCGCTAAATAAACCAGCAGCACTTGATACTAACTATTTCTACGATTAGCTCATTATTCACGATTCTGGACTTACGCCACTTGCCAACTAAGAGGCAGCTTTGAAAAACGCCTAGAGGGTGTTGCAGCACCTATGCACAAGTTGCGCAGGTAATTCGCGACGTCCCCTCCGGCTGTGTTAGCGAGCGAGCGTAGGGAAGCCGAGGCGAGGCGAGCAGCGAGAGGCAGGTGAAGGAAGAATGGAATCGAAAGTTGCTCGGGAAAGAGTGCGGGGGTTGGCGCGGCTCGGCACGGCGGGGGTTGCCGGGACTCTCGGCTCGGCTCGAGCACGCGGCCAGCCCCGGTAAATGAAAATTTATTCGCGGACGTTCCCGCGGACGGCATAAATTGCACAAGTTCCCGACGAATTAAGCGGAGCGCGCGGACAGTCTTCGGGTTCGCTGACTTCTTCGGCGAAACGACCGCGGCCGCGCGTGTGTCCGTGAGCGAGTGAATTTTCCAGTGTCCCCGAAAACCGGCGGCGGAGCCATAGAAATCCCGTTATTTAGGTTACGAGGAAACCCGACGAGTACGGGGAGGATGATGCAGTCGGAACGAGCGACGATTCGCGAGCAAATCCGCTTTGGCTTGGAGCGCGAATTCCTGACGCGGCACCGGCGCTCGCCTCTGCCGGCCACGGCCGACTTCCGGCGACCGAATCTCGAAGAGACTCCTCTCCGCTCCGTTCCGCTCCATTCCGCTCGGCTCGAATCGGATCGGGCCGCAGCTTCCACCATAATCCCGACCCGGCCCGATCCGGCCTCTTCCTGCCGCTCGTAAACTCGGACCTTATTCGCGCGATTCTGGCCGAGGCCCAACACCCTCTCGCTTTCCCAGAATCCTCTCTTATTTCACAAACGGTTGTCAATTAATTACTCCAAGTGCTCGCTTATACGTTTCACGATGACAAAATGCACCGCATGTTGCAGTTACACCTTTCGGCGAATAACCAAGATCGCCGACCATGTTCTATAATATCACGGCTGCCCAATTACCCCGGCGATGAGTTTGTTACATAATTACATAAACATTCCAAAAATATGGTTGTTAAATTATTGTATAATTTTATAATCATTTTCTTAAGGAGATGAACAGCCAAGGCTGCGTCTTCAAACATAAAATATCCTTCATTATGTCATCATGCACTTGGTACTTTCGCATCAATTATACTCATGCATGAACAAATAACTAATACTTAAGTTTCCATCACCCCCTGACCACCCTCGTCCAACCGCAAGTCTGCCAATCTCCGAGAACCGCTGCTTCCACGACCGCGCTCATGCTCGCTCGCGCAAGCGATTCGCGGAGCTTGTAAGACGCATCGCCTAACCGCGTCGAACTCGCGGAACAGGCGACAACATCGAGGAACCTGTTGAGCCGGATAGGCTTCGCTCGCGCGAGTTTCGAGCTTGCCAAGAACAAGCGGTTCCGCCGACATATTGGTCGCGCCGGATTCCGGGGATTTCGCGGACTCGCCGCGATTTCGACCCGGCGATAGAAAATTCCGCCTCGCTCACTCTGCCGAATGTTTAGGCCTGTCTCATGCGATTCATTCGCGCGGGTAGCGTTTAATTCGGTTTGCCGTCGCACGCGCGCGTCGGCGGAATATAAAGTAATTTGTATCGCTTTGAAGTCGCGGGTCACGGTTTATTCCAATTTAATCCTCGCGGAATCCTGTTTGTTCGGATGCTGCGGATACTCGAGCGAGATTCGATTCAGCCGTCTGTGTGGCTCGACTCTTGCATCCGTCCGATCCCGGCGAAATGTTTAAAAAAACTGTTGTCCGATCCTGACTGCTCCGCAGACGAGAGCCGCGACGGAGTGTTTAATAAAAATCGAACTTGGTCACGAGTAATCCTCTAAGTCGTCCTAATTGGAAAACTTGGTTAATCCGCCGGTGCACCGGTGAAGAAAACTCTCGACGATGCTGAATAAATTTAAATAATTACCCCCTAATAACCGTCCTCTCCTTTTTTTTCGCCCCGCGGGATTTAAAAGACTCTGTCCTTTGGCCGTACTTTTCTTAATAAATAAACACCCTCTTGCTCCCGGCGAACTATCGCCGGGAAAATAATTCCTCCAAGCCGTTAAGAAATTCCGTGAAAGTGGAGCGGAAATAGAGGAATAATGATTTTCTTCGTGGATCCCACGGACCTCCGAGGCCGGCCGATGGCGGGGGCTATAGCACACGCTCGCTACCAGCCTCACATATGTGTGACGACCCGCGATCTCGTGTTACGCGCGAAGAAAGTCGAATGAATTTAATGCTTATCTCTGCCGGGCGTTACGAAATCCACGGCTGTTCGTTCTTAGGATTTCCGGTTTAATTTATTTAATCGAGGGACGAAATTCGTCCACTAATAATGCAATCACTAACGTCATCTTCAAGCTTTAAATACTGATATTATAATTAATATTTAAATTTGTATGAAACAGAAGGTCTAGCTAATTTTCGGATTCAGAACGCGTACTAACAAAGCTTGAAATACTCATTATATATATTGGCTCGAGGGGTTAATGAGCAATTTAAGTAGATTTCATAAGGAGCATAAACGAGGAGGAAGTCATTGCCCATTGAGGTACTGTTATAATAATAAAAGTCCTTAGTTCTACGATTCCGCGAGAGGACAGGTGTTTCTCTTTTACCGAACATGGTTCTACAATGTCCGTAGAAGCGCCTAACTATGCCACTTCGCCGGAACTAGCGCGAGAAGTCGAGGAACGTTTCTCGGAACGAATCGCAAAGGCGAACAATCCGAAAGAATGACAGTGAATAATGCGACGGAATATCGGTCGGTGAATAATCCGAACAAAGCAGAAAGAAACAACAGGTAGAACGAATCTAGACCGCGTAGGGTGAGGAAGATCGAAAGATGAAGCGTAGGCTGACTCACCCACGGTTCCCAGCAGCACGAGCAGACACCGCCAGATCCTCATGGTTGTGCGTCTGGTATCGGAGTTCATGGTCGAAGAGGGTGCTGAACGGTAGACTGTGGGTCCACGGGAACACAAGACACAAGTATCACTCAAGACTGTCACAGTGTCCCGCGGGATGCGACCGGAAGACACATGGAGACCATGGTTCCTGGTTCACCAAACAAAAGTCGATGAGACGCCGAGGTTTCCTCTGTTTGCGAACTCGTTCGGCGCACTCGTCACCGTTCGGAGAGGCTGGATACACAGAGAGCGAGAGGAAATAGAGGAGAGATAGATAGAGAGAGATATATAGAGAGATAGATAGATAGATAGAGAGACAGAGAGAGAGAGAGAGAGAGAGAGAGAGAGAGAAGGCGCGGGGTGGCTCACGTGTCGGCGTGCGGGCCGGCGGCGGACCGCGGTCTCGATCCCTGGATCGGCCTGGATCGGTGGTTCGTCATCGCGCGCAAAGAGGAGAACCGCGGGAACGTCGGGTTCGAGCGGATCGGCTGCTCGAGGAGATCGGTCGCGATCGACTATGGCGACGAGGACGGTGAAAACGGGCCTCGCGAGCTGCCAGCGAGCGGATCGGAGCGGAACGGAGCGGAACGCGAGAGCCACGGAGCCTACCTGGCACCTTGATAGCCGGCGGTTAAGTGCGACCGCGGACCGTCCGACTCGCGTCTCGCTCGGTCGTTTCGAGAGAGAGAGAGCGAGAGAGAGGGAGAGTGATCACGCGCGCATGCCTCCGGCGAAACTTTCCTCGACGCGATGCGACTCGACTCGACGCGACGCGATGCAACGCAACGCGATTCGACTCGGCCCGACCCGACCCGACTCTGGACTCGCAGCGCCGAGCCTCCTAGAGTCGGCCCGCGCCGGCTCGTTTATTTCTCGCGCCAGGATGCCTCTTTCGAGCCGGATCGGCTCTCTTCTGCGTAAACTCTCCCTCTGAAAAGCCGCCCTTTCTCTGCTCTCTCCTCCGTTTTCGCCGGCGGAAACGCGGGACGATTGATTGATCAAAAGATATCGCCCTGCCTCCGGAAAGCTTCCTGAAAACCTCCCCCGGGAATCGCTGGAGGCTCGCGGCACCGTGGCCAGAGGGTGTTTAGTAAACTCCTTGACCCCGATAGCGACCCCTCAGGCTCAAACGGCGTCGATGCGTTTTTTTATTGGAAAACTAATTGCGCCCGCTGTCGCGTGGAAATGGCACCGGTCGATTCCTCGCGAGAACACTGCGACCCGGTAGTACCTGCGAATATTTTGTTTCTTCGCCGGACAGCTCTGTCGGTCGAGGGCCTCTGTCCGATTTATAGACTTCCGGGGATAATAGCATTGCCAAGCCGATAGAATTTAATAGTGGCTCTTCTATGCCGTGCTTGTACCGCGAGCAACGGAGAGAGGCGTCTCTTGATTGGTCGCGAGGCCGTCTCGTCCCTGTCGTTCATTATATTTTAGGTTGGCTAAGTATTCGATCATCCGTCAAATTACCTGACCGCAAGATGCCAATAGGTTGTACAACAAGGGACGGAGAAATTGCAGGAACGTCCTCTGATTATTTAAGAAGCTAGTTTCTTCCCTCAACCGATCCTGTCGATAATTATACTCGAGACTAGACAGGTGTTATTTTCATCTATCTATCTGGAACTAAACTAGTTCCAGTAGATCGTGGACCACGAAATAATTACACCTCCGCAGCTCCGGTCTTGTGCCCGGAGAGAAAATTTCGTAGAAATGTTCCCCGATTGTTCGCGAGGCTAGCTCCAGTCCCGAACTAATCCTAATTAATCCTAGCCGAATATCCTGTCGTCCATAAAGTTCCAGCTAGCGAGAAAACGCCGATAGGTCGCAGACCCCGGGAGAACAGCCCCGTCCGGCAGTGAAATGATAAAGACCGGGTCCTAGAGTTCCGGCGGGCAGACGAGGTAGAAGTGGCCGGCGACGGTAAAAAGTCGACGACGAGTTAACTCGTCAGGGGTTTAACAGGCCGAGCAAACGATCCCGGCGTGACTAACCCGGCATAGCGACCCTGAACACGTCCGCGGTAACTGGCTCGTCACCGGCCGAGAGTCGAGCGAGAGAGCCGCGCGGCCTCCGAAAATGGTGGCGGTGCGGTGGCAAAGTAGCCATAGGGTACTAGTCCTCGCGATATGATGTCCGCGGGAAGCAGCAGGCACCACTGGGTTGAAACGTTGCTGCTCGGTGAATTACTGGCTCGCATTCCAATGGTGGGTGGATTCGTGGTCGCCGGTTTCGCCGCGTTCGCCGCGAGCACGTCACCGGCCGCGGACAGATGTACCCTCTGGCCGGGTCCAGGTTTCCATTGCGTTAACGCGGCCCGGCCGCGGTTTTACGAGCGGCTCTGTTCGGCCAGTAAATCCTGCCGCGAGTGGGATCCTCTTTATTCGCGTGAAATACTTCGTCGAAAAACCGGAACCGGCTGGCCGGAGAGAATGATAGACGGCCGAGAGACAGAGAGAGTGTGTTTTGTGACCCGCGAGAGCCCGCTCGTCGAGAGTCGCAACAACCAGGCCTCGATCTCTCTCTCTCTCTCTCTCTTGCTCTCTCTCATCCTCTCTCTCTTTCGAGCGCTCGTCTATCGTTCGAAACAGAGCTGTCACGTGCTGTGGACACGCTGCCCACGTTTAGGCACGATTTCGTCTAGCTGCTCCCAGCGGCTACTCCCCGGGCCAAATATGATACAGAGGGCAGAAACGCGATCTAGAAGGAGGAGACTGTTGTTGTAGTAGGCGGGACCCGCCTGGTCTCGATTTCCATTGGCCGATTTTTTCAACTAGGCAGATACGTTCCCCGAAAAAAACTGTGACTTTTCATTCGGAATTTTGATCCTTAAACGCGAAGAAGACTATCCGTTTATTGGATTAGACGGTACCAAGTGGGCGTGTCTTCGTTGCTCTCGTTAAAGCTAACGAACAGAGCAACTTTATGATTAACCCAGAACTTATATATAAAACATATAGAAAGCTGAACTCTGCGTGTACTTTCTAGAGAAGAAGACAATCTTCCCGATAGAGTAGAGCGTTCCAATTAGGCGCAGCTTCGTTGCTCCCGATAAAGCCAATGCACGGAGAAAGCTCGCTATAAACTGAGACCTCATACCTCCGAAAATAATAGCTCAGAAGACGGCTCTTTCTATGAGGTAAGAGTACATCGAGTAGGCGTTACCGAGTTGCTCTCGACAGAGTAATCTATATCCTTTGGATCGAGTCTCCCCGACCTCTGCGAATCGAGCTCTCCGGATGGCAATGTTACAAAGACCTAAACCGATCCAAGGCACCGCCACCCGGCGCCGCCAGCCCGGGGAGAAAGAGAACGAAGTTCCCGGGAAAGGGATGATCTCGTTAAAAAATGCCACAAGTGCGCAAAAACTCCATTTCAAAGAGACCCGGGAGACCGACGTGCAGTTCGGTTAGCGTAGACGCCGCGAAAGTGATTGCTACGGGGAATAAAATTCCGCTCCAATAGTTTACAAAAATTGGAGTTTGCGTTGACACTTTGCAGTCCGGCAAACAGGGGAGCTCAGGCGCGGAGGAAAGAACGCTGGGAACACCGAGAGCACGAGGAGAGGACGAGAAGAGGACGAGAGGAGAGGATCGCGAGAGGACTAGCGAGGAGGATCGTTAAAGCGTTCAGACACGCGTTCTCGTAGACAAGCCGGAGGAACGTGGACGTGAACGGAACGGAACGGAACGGAGTATCGGTGGACGAGGGGCGAAGAGATAGAGATAGAGAGAAACGGCGAGAGGGAGATGAAGTCAGAGAGAGAGAGAGGGTCTACGGGAGAAGTTAACCAGGGAGACCGGAGAAACTCGCAGACTCCGCATCCGGCCGCTCGATGGTAGACCGTACAATTGTCTGGCATTGTGCTTGCAAATCAAGCGGCGGCCCGAATTTACATGAGATTTACGGCATTCCGTTTGCCGAGGCTCCGGCTGCCGCCTCGCCGCGCCGCGTCCTCCTCCGTCCTCCTCCGTGTAACGTTCTCGGTCCCGCCTCGTCCTCCGTCCGGCTTGGCGCGAACCTGCTGCCGAGACGTTCCGGCTCGAGACAAAAACCCTTCGTCGTGCCTTCCCTCGGTCGGTTCTCCCCGGCCTTTAATAAATTCCGAATCGGTTCGATTCGGGGCTCCACACTCGATTATTCGTTTACCTAAGTCGCGTCCGCGGCCGGCGCTCTCTTTGAATATTTCCCGGGCCCTAAATCCCGGCGAAGGGCCGCGAGGACCCGGCCGGTCCGAAAGGGGGTTGGAAGTTTTACTTCCGAGAGAGGTACGCGAATATGCGACGCGCGGAACGCCCGAGACGCAGGCACGTACGCTCCGAGGGACACGGGCCGCGTCGACTACTCGCGGGAGATTCCCCGCTTCTTAATTACTTCCATCCATTAATTAAGGAGTCGACTCTTGCTCGGCCGAAAGGTCGGGCTCGCGCCGACTAGTCGCGCCGCTCCGCTCCGCTCCACTCCGCTCCGCGCCGCTCCGGTCCGCGCGCCGCACCGAGCCGGCCCGGATTACGGAAGGGACACTCCGAGCGCACCTCCGATCCGCCGGAAGAGTGCCGATGCGATAAATCCTCGAGAACGCCCCAACCCCGCGCGCTCACCCCCTTTGAAACCCGACCACGTCTTGAAAGGAATACACCCTGTGTACACACCCCGTAAGTATCTAGACACTCGGGAATCCCGGGCCGGGATGTTTGCGCTTTTTATTAATTCGTTCGCGCTGCTTTTCGAGCTGCCGGTGCAATGATGCTACCCTCTGCAAATCTGGTTGCGCGATATTTATTCTCCTCTGTCTATCCCCTCGGTTGTACCGCAACCTGTTTATGGACCAAGATCGCGACAGTTTGCGGCTTCTATTTGACTGTTCTTTGCGAGTGTAATTGCAAGGAAATTCAGCCAAATATTTGCACGTCCCTTTAAGAGTGGTTTTAAACCGTGGGTGAAGTAAAGAATTTACGGAGACCGCGAAATTCATTGTGGAACATAAAACTCGCAAGCAGGTCCTGACAGTTTCTGGGAGCTACTAAACCGTCACTTTTTTAACTGTGTTTGAAGACATCAATCGATAAGAACCGACGGAATATTTGCACTGTTTCCGAATGGTTGTTTTAACCCGTGAATAAAACAAATAATTTACGAAAGGTCTAGAATTAATTATAGAAGAGACAAGGAACTTTTAACAACGATATTGAATTGACATCGAATTATATTTCTGCTCTCCGCGAGGACTTTGCCGTGGCCCGTGGAAAAGCTGAAATTTTTAAAGAATGTAGGATTACGGAACGAATCCAGGTAGAGCGTGTGTCTCTAAAACCGAGGGTCCTGCAACGCAACCAGACCACCCCCATGCTGCAACCGCTGGCTGGCATACGGTGACCCAATTCGCCGAAAGTAGAACAACGAGAACGTAGAATCCCGTTTCGGAGCGTATAGGAAAACACACTTTCCCCGAAATTCCCGTGGTCTCGAGAACTATTCGCGCCTGGATCGGGTAGCAAAAAGCATTGTTTTATCGCGGACCGTCAGGTTTCATATTTTTTCGATAGGGCTGAGAAGTTGGAGAGCGAGTCCGGGGCGATACGAGTGGCTCGAAAGTTTATCAATCGATCTGGTTCGAGCGAGAACTTGGGAACGGGCGAGCACTAAAAGGCGGAGCTTATTTTCTTTTATTCGCCGGAGGAGTATAAATTCCTGCTCGCACCGCGGGCTTCGACGGCGTCGATTACGGATAACTCGTTCCCCGCGAGCGACGTCCGCGTCGCGAAACGACTCGCGCGAGCAGCACGCTCCCGCGTTCTCCTCGCAATCCCGAGGACCCGAGAGACGCGCGTGGCCTCCGCCAGCTCCGCGAGCGAGCAGCCCCGCAGTTAAATTAGGTGAAATAGCTCCCCAGACGTCTCTTCGTTAGACTTCTCCGAGCCGTTATCCTCCGGCGTGATACGCGAGCTAAAGTTCGCCCTCGGCGCCGGCTGATGCAGCCGTTCACTGGCGACACCGAAGCCGAAATCTATCTGCTCGAACCTCCGCTCGCGGTTTCGGCCTTGACAGAGAGAGCCCGACCGCTTTTCGGCGGACAAAGGTCAGGCCCGAGGACAGCGGAGTCGATGGAACCGGGGGCGGGGCACGCGATCGATCAACCGGCGCGAGTCCATTAAGTATTCGCGCGGCTTTAATTACGAGAACAAAGTTTCCGCTCGATTGGAAAAGTTTCCGCGACGCCTGCATACTCGATCGGGACCGGGCTGACCCGCGGCAACCCGCGATGCCCGCGGGCCCTCGTCCGGGCTCCCTTTCGTCGCGTAAAAATTCCCAGCGACCTTCCAACCACCCCCGCCGGCTCGGCGTATCCAAAGTATCCGAAGTTCGAGCTCGATTTCCCCCTGGGAATCCGCGATCGGGGTGGAATCTTCGGGAACAGCTCAAAGAGAGAGAGTCAAACGCGCGAGTCACGGATCAGCCCGTCGGGCCGGGTCTGGTACCGCCGCGCTCCTCCTCTTCTCCGATCGTCTCCGATCCTCTCCGCTTCGAACCGCCCGCGAGAAGACGAGTCGTCTCCCTCGATGCAATTAGAGAACGCTTTCCCTTCGGATAGAACTTCTCCAATCGGCACGATCTTGCCTCGAGTAACAAGTTCCGCGAAAAATCTCGCGAATTCGCTGCGGGACTTTCTGTAATTACTCCTCTAAATACACCGGTCGGGATCATTATTCGAGTACGGCGCCAAAGACCTTTCTCGGTGCGACCAACGGATGACCCGTTGACCCAAAGTTCACATGCTCAGAGTTATTATAAAATTCGTGTAAATAAAATCATTACTATACCGCGGATCTTTAGCCAATATTAAAATATTCCGCGTCAATTAGAAGAATCAGAAATTGCACATTGTTCTCTTGAAAGAATGAAATCGTCGCAAAGAATTCCGCGACATCGATGGAAGAAACTTTTTAAACTCCTCCGAAGTTGTTACCGTTTCGCATTTGTGCAACAAATGAATAAACTCTGCCGTCTAGTTATCATCACAACCGAATGGAATATTCCACGTTAACAAGCCTCGTACTAAGTGTAAAGTAGAACAGATTCCACTGCTGCGACTAGTCAGAAGATCTACAACTAGTCGGAAGTGATGCGAGTGACTAAAATGGTGGCTAGTAGTATCATCCTAGATACGATCAACAGACGCCTTGTTATCTCAAAGTTTGATGCAGTAGTCACCGTCACCGTCTCAGCCAGCATTTAATCGCGCCTGTTATCCATTTGCTGCAAGAACGAAGAAGCAGATTCTAATCGACTAGCACCAGTCACCTTCTCTTAATTAGCACGCTATCCGCAACTCGTTTCAAACCGCCGGAACCTACCATGCTACGACCGAATAAAAAAATATATGACCCTCACAAGTCTCAGCCAATGCGTGCATAGCTGGTTCGAACGAATAGATGCAGCTTGTTTAAATTAACATGGTCGCGGGAGAAGAATGCAGGCACGACTCGTCGCTCGCGGATCAAAACGACCCTGCATTCGAGGGTTAACTAGCTCCGTAATCGAATAAACGAATAAACGAATAAACGTATAAACGAATAAACAAATGAACAGGGCATCTCGTTCTGGCGGGTTCGATTTCCGGCGAAAATCCTCGGGGTGGTCAGCTGGCTGGAAAAAGCTGACGCGGTCGATCGGCGATATTGCGTTTGGAGCGTCGCCTATCGTCCTCGAAAACGCCTCGTGGACTCTGTATCCCCTGCATCCGAGTATCTCCCGGATCTCCGTTATATCTGCTGGATCGGCGAGGCGCTTATCGCGCGAATAAGAGATCGGGTGTCGAATTCGTCGGAGCAGTCGGCGGGAGAGGAATCGGTACGGCAGGGGGCGCGGTCGAGTTTCCGCGTGATGGAACGAAGGGGGCTGTAACGGGGGCTCGTAATCCTTTTGTAAGACGGTCGTGAGGTCGGCGAGTAACGCTTATCGCGATAAATAAAGCCAGCTCGCTGTCCCGGCGGGTAGCGCGCGTTGGGTCGTTAGGGTGTTCCCGGCGTATCGTTAACGGGAGCGAGCAGGCAAGAAGGAAGAGGACTCGTAAAAGCTCTTTGAGGTCGCGCCCGATAGTACGCGGCGGCTAAGTGCTCGCCGCGGCCCCGAAGATTCGGCTCGTCGGCTTAATAAGCTCCCGAAACGCCGTGGAAATTTGTTGCCCCCCCGTGCGACCTATACACAGGCGGCCCGTGCCGCCCTCGCCCCCGTCCTCGACCTCGCCGAGCGACTAATCCGGATCCGCACCCCCTAGACGGGAATTCCCACGCGGGATGCGCGCCGTTGCGGTTCCATTGCCGACGAGCGCAACTCGGAAACCGAGGATCCAACAGATTCCCATCGAGAACCTCCCCGGACCCCCGGACCCCCAGGAAACCCATCGGATCGGCACGGAAACTTTCGCCCACCGATGTCGTATCTCCCATCGTCGAGATCTAGCTAATTTGCCCCTGCTTCCTACTTAACCTTGAACCCGACGCCCCACTATGACCTCAAAATACCCAAAAGCGGCGCGAAACATCGCCCCTTTTACCGCTCGAGCTAACTATTATTAACAAATAATACGAATGGAAACAAATGGCACCGCAGCGAGACCCGAACGTTCGGCTAACTAGGCCAAGTGTGCCAATTACTGTGCCCGTTAAAGCGTCGTCCGAAGTTTCGCGACAAATTAAATATTTTATTTTACGCTGCTTCCAAATGTAAGTAGAATTATTGGAAGAGCGGGAAGCACAGTAATTGGTAAACTTATCCTACCCGTATATTTCTCCCGTAATTTCGCGAGGCGAATTTTAAATTTTCCGAAAATTTGTTCGCGATTTTTCAAGAGAGGACTTCCGAAGTTCAAAGAGAGATTTATAAAATATTAATGTTGCTCGTTTCCGCCGTGCTTCCGAGCGGTTTTCCCCGTTTTCTTTGAGACCCGCCGCGCATGCAGGACATTGTGCTCGATGCTTCCCGTTATTGGCGATTCCTTGTGTTCTCCCACTGTTTATTAGGTCGAAACGTCGGAGACGTAGAAAATCGGAAGCTAGCCTATGCATCTAGGTCAACGACAAGAGAAATAACGGGATACCCAGCGGAGGGAACCTCTCGACGGACGGTAGCAAACATTTTGAGATCGAATCGGTCGTTCCCGGACCGACTATTAATATTTCATGCGGTTCCCGCGAAAGTAAAATTTCTCTGCAATTTCTCGCGAATGTACGGCGAGGCAGCAGGACTTCCCAGAAGTGTCCTCGGAATAAACCCCGACTATTTGTGTTCCCGGTAATTAGGTGCGCCGGATGCTCCCTTTTAAGTCCTCCTCCATTCCAAGCTCGTGCACGTTAGCGATTCTCCGGCTTTCTGTCTTTTTTATACGCATGCAGATTTCTCGTTGGCGCGCTTCTCGAATATTTAAGGCGGCCGATCTCTTTGTTGGCGAACGGCGGGCTTTCAGATGCGTCCGACAACGAATTGTCATCGAGGCTCGTTGTAAACCGCTTCTTTCAATCGGCGCCCGTCATTGGACGGAGCCGGGAACGTTTATGCGGTTCTCTTGATGCCTCCGCGAAAACACACAGAGCACAATTAAACTCGCCGCGGTCTTGCGCTTCCATTGCAACGCATTAAATTCATCGCGACCGAGGAAAACGAACCCCTTCTCTATCTTCATCCTCCTGTCCCCCCTCCCCCTCCACCACACTCTGTTTAACTCCGGTCTTTTGTGAGCCGCGCCAAGACAATTTTATTTCCCGGAATGTGATCCGCGGTCTATTCATCACCGTTTGCCGGCCCTTTATAGCGTGATAATTTTGTTGCGACGGTTCGAGGAAGATGGAGTGGCGCCAGGACAAAGACGTTTCTTTAACTGTCCGACGAACGGAATCCGGCCATTTTTATCGCGTAATACACATATTTATAAGGCTCCGAGACAAAACCGTGCTACCCATTTACCCGGACATATTTATAATTTATTCACCGGCCTGTCGGAGCCATTCGCGATATGCTAATTACCGTTCGCAACGGCAACCAACCCGGAAGTGCCTATTTTTAATACGTCGGAATTGGCTGCCCTTCGCAATGGAAATAAATGGCATCATCGTCGGTGTCTGTTTCTGAATTAACGATAAGCTTATCGTACGTTACAAGCGACCGACGTCCGCTGATTAAAGAACGATTGAATTTATTTCGAATTTGTTCTCGCGATTTTTGTCGCAATGCAGAGTCGAGGTGATCGATTCAAACGTTTTCTATCGACGACTGAACTTACGTAGTTAGTTATTGAAGCTAATAATAATAATTGAACGAGTTACAATAATTTATCGTTGATCAGATTACCTCCTAACTACCTGCGATATGCGATGTAGAAATAGAATTCGCGATACTGTGCACTTTTAGAGTTGGCACCATGATCTCAAACTTGATTAGAGCAACCAGAAGATCGTTTATCGAATCATCCTAGCAATTTCTAAAATTGTAGAAACATGCTCGGAAATTATTAATCACGGATACATCAAGTATTTACGACTCGATATACTATATGGAAATCGAATACGATAAAGAGAACGAAGTTGGAAACGAGCTTCGTTTGTTTAACGTGCAAACAAAGGAGCCCTTTCGTCTAATTTGCTAACGCTTTAACAACTTCGACAAAACTCCGGCCCGAACAATTCTCGAAACTAAAGACACGCACCTCGCGATTATAGGTCGACGAGTGTTGCAGCTTCGTACTCTCGGAGAAGGCCATAGCGGGCCTGGTCCGAAACTGTACTAACACTGCGGACGCTAAATAATTGAAGCCGTCACTCTCATCTAATTCGAAATCGACGGACCGACTCACCGAAATAATTTCAGTATCCTTTCTACGAAACCCTTCCTCCTCGTAATCGTATTACGAGGCAGTTTTATTGCCGGGAATGTTCAAAGTTAAAAAAACAATGGTCATCGCGCAAAGGATAGAAGCATCTAGTATCCCGTAAATCATAATAATAATCACTTCATGAGACGGCAGTTACGCTTCGTGCAAAAAAAGATCTACATAGGAACCTGTCGCGCGAGAGTGCCCACAGAAAGTCAGGTGAGCTTGTGGCTGCCGCGGAAGGTCTCGCAGGTGGGGCCCGGTGGTCGCGACTCGAGGATGGTCCCAACGGTCGTGCAGGGCCCGGCGGGCTCGACGACGGCGACTCGACGAGCCGTGACGGAGGCTTCCGTTCGCACGGCCCGTAGAAGCACCTCGCAATAAAAGCGTTTCTCTCCGGGAAAGATCGGCGAAGGGGCCCGACGCGGCGCGTGGGAGGCTACCGGACGCCGCGATTGCCCTCGCTCGGGGCCCGATACGGATCTGCGGGGTCCGCGCGAGATCGGCCGCCCCTGGGAATCTAGAAGACGGTGCCCTCGACGACGCTGAGTCGACGCGGAGTCGACGCCGACGTCGGGTCGAGGAGGTAAAAGTCGAGTATCGGTTGATAGACGGAAGAGGCGCAGCTGCCGGTGACTCGTTTCGAGTGCGTCTCCCCCGAGTATTCAACGAGGTCTCGATGTTGCGAGCCACCGAACACGAAGCAGACAGGCACCGTGCCGTCCCACCTGTCCAAAATATCCCGAGAAACTGCGGCGAGATCGAACCGGGGGTTGCGAACTTTTGCCCAACAGTGTACAGGTCCCCCGGCTGCTTTGTCTTAGCCGTCCTTTTATTTGATTAATTCGAATGGTCCGCCGTTTATCGCGATCGGTCGCTGCGAAATCGTCGGGGTTAATGTTGCAGAAGGAACCGGGGTCCGCTGAAAGATTTAGGGGATGTTAACCGGACGCTGATTAAACGTGACGCCGCGATAACGCTAATTCGTCGCCGGTTTTCTGCGGCCCCTCCGTTAATAACGACGAAGACGGTACACGCACCAGCCCCGGAGAGTTGAATCATTAAACGCGGCTAAACAGAAGACAGTTCTCTCTTCTTCAATTACTCGCGGTTTAGCTCGGCCGGCGGCGGAATAAGCAGCACCGTTAAACCATCAGCCGCAAGAAATATCACCGAATTAATATCGATTCAAGAAATTCTATGGGAACATCCGAGACGTTCCAAGGAGCGCAATCGGAGGAACGTATTAATGATGGTAATCATTTTATTCATATATACGGGTAGAAACCCTTTGTTACGAAGAGAGATTTTGTGTAGCCGTCACCCGAGTGCAATAAAAATGTGCATGTGATGATACGATACAAAATGTAAAAAGAAAAAGTGAGATGCACCTAGTGCAGTTTACATAATAATATATACATATAGTAGATATAATAAATATACATATTATAAATAATACATATATCTAGTAAACAGAATAAACATATTTAGCATATATATATCAATAATAATTGTGCAAGAATACGGCGCCGATCTAGGGTCACCATACACACAGCGAGGGGTCATAATGGTGGCAAAGAAATGAAACAGGCGTGTCGATACAGTGAGACGCGAGACTCAGAAATTTATGCTGAACATCCAAGACCACCCAACCTATTCGCGACGGCATCCATTTCGCTGGTGTGCACGCGAACCATTTTCGAGTACGAATGGTGGATCGAGGCGCCGGATAGGACTCGCGGCTTGGTCCAGTTAAAGGATTAACGGGGCTGGTAAATCTTGGCTGTTATCGCTGCTGGAAGACTAGGGGTCCATTCGGCGTGTTTATGGACACGGGTCGCGGCATCGGCGCGTTAAGGCGTCGTTATGCAGCCGGGTCAGGACACCGCGAAACAACCACTCAAGGAGAAAGTAGGGTTATCGCTAATTCCGAAGAGGCCGCGTAAAACTCTTAACGTTCCATTTAAGAATTCATAGAGTTGTCTAGCGGAGCAGCTTGCCGAGAGAGAGGCTCGCTCCATAACCCTTTCGGGACGAATGTCGACATCAAGGACTGACAGAAGTTGCAAGGGCGCACACAGCGACGAACTGAAGCGTTCGCGTACTTTTTAATATGCAATAACATCTTTAAATAACTTGAATAAATAAAATGCAATAACTGGACCGAATATCTGAAGTAAATAAAATGCAATATCGTCGCCAAATGTTTGGAATCAATAAAATGCAATATATTTGCCAAGTGACTGAAATAAATAAAGCACGATCAATTTGCTAAATAACTAAAATAAATAAAAAAACAATAACTGGACCGAACGACGCTCGAAATGTTGTTTAAATATTAGGATGACGTTGTAATCGCCGCTAGAGTCCGAAAGCGTAGGTAGCAAAGCAGGATTAATAATACCCGACAGGTCGAGGCTGAAGCCAAGAAACGTCCGTCACCTTAATTTTCTTCGGCCTTCGTGTCAAGTTTTCCCACAATCGAGAAACGAGTTCGGGACGCAAGAAGCATGAACGAGAAAGGGTTCCTCCGAGCATCAGTCAGGCGATTCGGAAGTTTCGGCGGCCGGAGCGTAGGTTTAAAGCCGGTGCTGTTTCTCCTCTTTCCGGCCGTTCCGTCTCGCTCGACTCGGCTCGGCTCGGCTTGGCGAGCGGGTCGCGGGTGTGGGCCGAGGGCCGAGGGCAGTTTCGCCGGCATTTAATCGAGCCAACGGTTTTCCAGGCTTGCACTGGTGGCCGTGTTTCCTGCGCTAACGGTCGTCGACGGACGCGTGCCGGACGACAGGTGTGTTCGCGCGGCTTCCGAGCGCCGAAGCGCGACGGGGCGACAACATCTCCGGCCCTTATCACGACGTCGAACAATTTCAACTTTAGAAAGACGGAAAAACTGTTGAAAGTTGCCCGAATGAAACTTACCCCATAGAAATACTATCTGGTATCGGAACGAATTCAACGAGCGCCTACATCGTCATTTTAACCCCTTGCATTTATTTTAGGGCTGCAGGATTACTTCGTATTTATAACTACTGTATGCCCATATGTTCTCCAATGGCAGAATATAATATTAAAATAGAATATTAACTCGACTTAAGGGAAATTAATATCTAAGGGTTGAGCCTTCACACAGCGCTAAAATAATGCTAGCCATGGATGGCTGCTTCGCCAGACGGCCGTGCGTCCGTTACAGATCCGTTGTCAAGGGTGGATCTCCGTCAGGGTTCCTTCCGAATCCCTGGAACTCGAACCCCCTCGCGCAAGGGTGACTCTTATCGCGCGATCGCGTGCAAAAACCCCGAAGAGGAAGCGTCGCCGATCGCGAAAACTCGGCCGTGAGTTTCACGGTTTATTGAAACCCGGCCCCGCGATCTCTATCGCTCCTGAGCGGTGTTCCGGCCGACGGGAGTTTAGGCGACTGGTCTCGGTCCCGGCCTCGGCCGCTGCCCTCCTCCCTCGGCCTCGGGAGCTGGATCAATTTATCGGATTTCCTCGGCTCCGCGACGACCTCTCCGGCGTCGGGGGCCGGATATAAATCGATTTGCTCGATTATCGTAACGGCCAGCTGACTTTAATGGCTCGCTAAACGCTTCCGCTTGTCGTCTGGTACTTACTCGCCGCGGTTACCCGCTTGCAGAAGAACCGAGCGCGTCGCGGGACCACGAGAAGACGAGAGCCTCGCGGATCGTTTAATGCTTTTTTTCGCCGTATAGCGATGCGCGATACGATCTCCGGATATGGGTTTCCGGGCTGTTAGCTTCTCCTCGATCGCCGATCTTGGGCCTGAGTCACACGAGCGGCAAATCGACGGACGTCGCTTGCGTCTCCTTGTTTTATTAATGGAAATCGAGGAGCACTTGTTCCTCGCTTTTTAACTGGACAAACAAGGAGAGATGATCAGCGTCCGTGTTTTAGACGTGCGCGATTTTGAATCAAGAAAAGGATTGTTTCGTCCTCCCGGAGCATCGTCTTCGCGGACCCCGTCGAACCCCGCAGAATATCCGCGAAGAACAAAGAGACAGAGAGGACAGGTCGCCGCGGTTACCTCTGATGAGCGGGCAAGAAGCCGAGGAAGCGTTCGCCGTGTAAAACGCGTGTCGCCAGCCGGTGCGTTATTTACGAGGGTCGTCGCTTTGTTCGCGGTTCTTGCCGGCTCTGCTCGGCTCGGCTCGGCGCGGTGCGGCGCGCGGCGAGGGACGCTCGTGCAACCCCCTCGGCTAACGAGCGTGACCGCGCGGCCACGCATCGGTCTCCCGGTTTTTCCACCTGTCCTCGGCGAGAACCGGTGGATGAAAGTCTCCTCTAACCAGCCGGAAGAAGTAACGAGCGGAAGAGAGAAGAAAATTGGCGAAGCGGAGGCGGCGCGGGTTCGAGAGGTCGCCGCGCGATTCCTCGGCCGTTTCGCGGCGCGCGAGCGTATTCGACCGGTTCCCTCTCTTCCAGGAAAGCCCGAAGAAAGACGCTCGGCATCGGAAAAAGATGCTCGGGAGACGAGTAGCACCGTGGAGTAGCGGGTCTGCGATCTCCGCTCGGCTTCGTCGTTAGATTAGACGCGAGCGAACCGGCGACGAGCGTCCGTTGAACTCTGCCCGAACGAGGCCGACCTACGGTGCAACGGCTACGTAGATCCGAATAATCGAAGATCAACTTTCTGTTAAAACCCGTGATACTTTTATACCGTTAGTATTTCAATCGATTTTAATTTTCGACATAAAACAATACGCTAATGTATTCCGGCGCAGTTTCATTTAGTTTCTCCCTTTCACTCCGCTGGCTTTTTCTTAAATAAAGTAAGCGAGTGTCTGACGAAAGAAGCAGCGTATTCATCAGATCTTTGTTAGTAGCACAGCGTGGCGTCTTTGCATTCCCAAGCACACTAATACAGAGTGACTTCACTCGCAATCTCTTCTGTTTCAGCCGACGTATGATTTCAATTAAACGGACTTAATATCTTGCGAACGTACTGCGAGAAGTCCTGCCTCTTGGCTTGCTTCGTAAATAAGGTATTATGCGAATCAAATATTCGACTAAAAGGAAATCCTTCGGATAATTATATTAGAGAAATATTTATTCAGAACAATCCGAATAATGCCGAACTCTGCTTTTATCCTGTCTGGCTTTCTTTTCCACTTTATCGGCGTCTTCTCTTTCTCTCTCTTCGCCTTGCTTGCCAAGCTGACCAGACCAAAGCCCTCGGGGTCGGATCTTCGATACATGGAGAGCCCTTTATTTCGGATCGGATCGGATCGGACCGGACGCGAGGCGACGGTATGGTCCGCGCTATATTGGACCGGCTTGCCGCGCGCGTGATGCATCGTCCCTATGAATCACGCGATCCCACGTATACAGACAGACCCGGGAAAAAGAGGTTCCTGCCTTTCCCCTCCCTCCGGCGAACACAACAGGTACCTCCCATTGTGCAACTGTTTCCCCGTGATTACGAGCAATTTCACCGTATAATGATTCGCGAGCAGTGAACCGAGAGAGAGCAGCCGGCTTTGTCGTCGACGTTGCGTTTTCTGGGTCAAGACGTTCCTTAATCCCCGGTAAACCGGTGAATATGAATTTATTAGAAGCCTGGTGGCCTGGGTCGGCTGCACCGGACAGTCTGCTCCCCTCGGGTTACCCTCGAGCCACCCTCGGGCCACCGAGTGGTGCGATATTTCGACAACTTAGCAGGGTTTAATTCCTGAATAGGATGGCCTTAAAAAATGTCCGAGTTACCCTTCATTCGATAGCTATATCTCGGTGCTATAGCCTTGACTATAAGTAACTATAAGTGACTATAGTCTTGACATAATAAAAAGACGGAAAAAAAATAATTATCGGGAATCAAGTTTCCCCAGATTATCGAAATATCACACTGTAGAGCGTCGAGACACCGTCAGCTTCTTACCGCCGGCAAAGATGTATCGCGGTTTGTAATTGTCCCCGATCCCCACGGAGCTCCCTTCGAGATCGATGAACGCGTCTCCGCTCTTATCTCCGGCTCTTTCTCTCGTTTAGCAGAGGCGTCTTCCTCGCGTCGGCTAGAGGATACTCCGTCTTCTTGCTTGCGGTTTTTCCACGAGACGAGCGGAATCATCGAGGCGCCGCGACTCGGCTCGGTAGCGCGATCCGCGCCGCGTTCCGAAGTCCTACGGCTTCCTTCTTGTCCTTGGGCTCCACTCGAGGTGGCGGTCGAAGGGCGAAGGGTTTCGAAAAAACCGGGCGAACACGAAGGAGAAGCCTCGCGGGATCGGCGGATCGGATTCCGAAAATATTTCGAATCGTTAACGTTGCCTGTGGATGTAATATTTTTAAAGATAATTATATTATACACGCACACGCGGTAGTAACACATTCTTGTGAAGAAGGTCCACCGTCCGAGCGTTAATCCTCGAAATGCGTTCCTTGCCCTGACCAGCGCACTCGGGTCGGGAACAAACAATAGATGAATAGTAAATTCCGAGACAAAGAGAGCTCGAAGCTGCTGCCGCTGCTACTCGGATCCGTCATCCCACGCGTCCAGAGGAACGATCCCGAAGTGGTAGCTTCCTTGACACCGGCATGGCACTCCCATCCAGGATAAAGAATCGTCTGAAGGTGGCTGGGCTGGCTGGCTGGCCCGCGGACGTTTTCTCGTTTGTTCGGTATTCTTCAACGACCCGCTCCAAGGAAGAAGCGGCGATACTCCGAACGGCACTTAGCGAAGGCATCGGCGGAACATCGATTTTCGATTCGAGACCGAACTTTATACTTCCCTCGGCCAGAACCACCGGCGAAGACATTTTTTCCGAGCAGCAGCAGCAACGGCGGGGCCACTTCACTTCGATAGGCTGCCGGTCGCCTCGAGAACGTCCGCGTTAATCTTCGTTCTCTACCAGTTTCTCCCTTGATGCTTCTTTTCGAAAACCATTCTTTCCTGCCTTGATCGCCCGCCGAGGTATTGACGGAAACACGTGTGCCGAGAATCGCCGACGACCCACCCTCGCTCTCCTATATTTATGTTTCTGTCACCCAATTTCCAGCGGTTCTGCGAACTCTTTCAGAATGCCTAACAGTTAGACAACGGATCTTTATGCAAACGCATATTTTTTAGAGAATAGATAAATTGATGTAAGTTGGACTGACATTCTAAAAGAATTTTTTTAAGAGATGCACAGTGCGCCCAATCATCCCAGTCAATTAAATATCAGCGGGTTCATTCGGAGGGGTTGTCCAATTTGCAGCGTTTATAAAAATTTTATAAAAATGCTGTTTAGCGATGCACAGTGCACTCGATGATTTTCCAGTGTAAAAAGGACCCAATGGGTGCAGATGATCGATCGGCGGTCGCCTGGAGCCGTCCCGCGGGATCGGGTTTCCAGAGAGTCTCGCGCCGCGGAATTTTTATTCGCCGTTTAGTTTTAATCAAAACTCGAGGCGGACGTCGCGATCCGCTCGCGGCTCTCTTCAACGAGCCCTCTCTCTCTCTCTCTCTCTCTCTCTCTCTCTCTCTCTCTCTCTCTCGTCTCTCCCTTCCGCCGGTATCTGGCGGGACGAGACGGGACGCGACGCGAAAGAACGCCCCGGCGAAATGAGAATAGGAAAACGAGAGACACCCGGGCCCTGTTCTGTCCGAGGTAATTGGAAAAGTACCGGGGGAAAATAAAAAATTCAGTATTCCGCGTGTAAGGCGAGCCTGGAGGAGGGCGGGCGGCGGGCAGGGTGAAGGGGCGGCTGGCGGAGCCGAGGACGAGGACGACGAGGACGGGGCGACCGGAACATCGCGGAACTCTAATCTTTCAGCAAGATTTTCAGCGGGGCGGGCTCGCGTGACTGCAATGCCCTACGTGGCCGCACTGCCGGAATATGTTAATCCGCGGTGTCAGCCGCACAACGGAACCACCACGGAACATTCGTTCCCGACTTCTGTCTAGCCGCCGCGATCCTCCGCGATGCCTAATCAGCCCTTCGGCTTCCTTCATCTTTCCGCCGCGCACCGAATTCCCGCGGAAACCACTGTTTTATTGGAACCACCGCGAACGAAAATTTTCTTTCGCTGACTAAGAGAGCTCCCACAGCGTTACTCGTGTGCCCGGATTCCCTGAATTCGAGGAAACGCGCGCGGAGGCGGTGCGACAATGACGGATTTCGGATCTTTTCTTGCCGCGTCTACCGTTTCTTGGACTCCTTCACCGGTGAATTCATTTATTTCTTCGTTATACCGCGGAATTATTCCTTGAACGTTTCAAAATGCCGAACAGAAATTTACTTGCTGATTAACAAAAGATAATCACTTTCAATTCGTTCACCGTTCTATGTTTCGCCTATGCAATTATAGGAAAAATGGATAAAACCAGAGCTGCGACTACACGGGCAGAATTTAGAAACAGCGTTGCTTTCTCGCCGTGTGAACATAATTTAACGAACAAATACTATATTTATTTAACTCGTGCTTTGTATAATCAACGAGCATAATTTGTAATTATAAAAGATCCACGGCCTAGCGATGACACTTCGTCGAACGCGGCTCGGCAGGGAACGCGTTAACCGGTGCAACGATTTGCATACAAAGACCGGGAAATGTGTTACTTTTTTTATAAAATTGTAGATCGCGTTAATATTTCACTCGAATCTAGCGCATAAAACAAGACGCACGGGATGTTGAACTTTTGTTAGAAAACGACCGGGATTAATCCGACGTCGAGTGTCCTTGTTTCGAAAGACCGATGAACACTGTTCGCCGTGCGTGCTCGGTTGTCGCGGCGTTAATAAACTGCTTAGCAGAAGCACTATTAATTTCGTCCGGATCCATGTTTACGCGGAGGGAGGAGGGGGGGCATGTCTCCCCCGATTTTTTCAGCTGTTTTACGCTCCGCAAAATTTATTTTGTGGCAATTGGGGCACCGGGAAATTTCATTTCGCCGACTAAGAGATTCATTCTGTTCAGACTCGCGGGTCTTTATGCGCTTATAGCAAACGCTGTTATACGCAGTCCGTCGAAATAAAGGCGGCAAAAGCTGGCTTTCTTTGGCCACTGAAA
The DNA here is from genome assembly GCA_028455555.1 of Augochlorella aurata. NCBI lineage: Eukaryota > Metazoa > Arthropoda > Insecta > Hymenoptera > Halictidae > Augochlorella > Augochlorella aurata. The sequence goes on along the minus strand of CM052156.1, from coordinate 3,088,835 downwards.
ACGTTCATTAAAATAAATAGCGGGCTCGCGAATTGAATTTGCAGAAAGATCCACGGTCTAATTAGAAGTGTAGCGCACACGGTGTGCCCCGTGTCGTTGTGTCTCGCGAACGTCGTCGCGGTCATTCGATCTCGAACACCCGCGGAAGGAAAATTAGGGTGGAAAGTCTTCTATAGTTTCGTCCTAGCGCGGAGACTTACGTCGGCCCGTTCGAGCGCGCCAATCCGCCGGCAATTAAGGGGATTTAATTACACGAGCGAAACGATTCTCTCCGCTGGTTCGGAGTCGGATTCCCGTCGGCGTGCAAGCAACGCGTTCGCGTGCCGTTAATTCGACGCGCGGAGGAGACGTCGACGTGACAACGAACAAATTTGGCCAGTCAAATGATACCCCGTGCCTCCTCTCCGCGCTCTGTCTCCCCCGCGGAAAGGGTTCGAGATCCGCGGATGCGATCGCAATTAATGAGAATAAATAAGTAAATAATCCTGGCTCGGGGAACGGAAACTCTTTTGTGCAACAGGAATTTCAATTTCGAATCAACGACCAATTATATCCGACTCTTCCCTTTGATGCTGTCGCTCGCTGCTCTCTCCGAATGCTTTCTTCTTTCTTGCCGCTCCTTGGTCTTTCTTTTGCAGCAACCCGGGCGCGCCGACTGATCAAACGGGGGCCCCGTCGTTATCAGTCTAGACTGCGGATGTTTATGCATTTATAGCGTCCCCGAACCGGAACAAGCGAAACAAGGATCCCAATAAAGCACGACACTGTGTATCCCGTTGCGGGCGTCGCGAGACCGTTCGCGAAAGAGGATCAGCCTTCCTTTCTCATTGATTACCGGCCGCTTTTCAACATCGAGCATCCTCCGCGCCGCTCTCTGCAATATTTTCGAACGCGACGATCCTCCGGAGACCGTCTTGCAAACGACCGACACTTTACGACGATATTTCCTCCGATGCATTAAGTCAAGCACGGGTGGTCTAATTTTAGGCATGGAAAGCTGCTGTAGAGCGCGGCAAGTCCGAGCTTCTTCTTTCAAAAAGACATTTAGACGAAGACTTTTCAGGGTCCATGTTGGAAATATAGATATATAATTATATAATTTTTATATATGCTTCTGTATCGCAGCATATGTTATAATAGAATATATACTTATGTATCATAGCATAAATTATAATAAAATATATGCTTCGAGTATTATATCGAGTTTCCATAAATCCGATCCTATTATTGTTATAAAACCATGCGCATTAGTCGCGTTCAGGTCTGGATAGCTTCAGCGTTAATAAAGCAGCGATTCGGGCGAAATCCGGCCTCGTAAATCAGTGTCCGCAATTAGCGCGACCGAAGAGAGCATCGCCGATCCAGCAAGGCCCCGCATGGTTGCACGCGCGGTGTCGGATGACTGCCGCGGAGACATCCGTCGGCGACGAGGAACAATGGAATTCTTCGGAGTTCGACGCACCGGCGTCAATTTATTCCTAGCACGGCGTTAATTTTCCGAAGGAGGGACCGAAGTTCGCGATCGCACGGAGTCGGGCGTTTTCAGGCGAGTTCTGCCGTCGGGGCGTCGGTTTCGCGCGGGTAACGCGCTCGATACCGAGGCAGTCGCCTCGACGCGCCGCGGAGAAGAAAAGAGCTCCGAACCGCTCGGCGCGTCTCCGCCGCGGAGACGGATTCAACCGTTTCCGCTCGAACGATCCGCTCGAATATTAATCGCACCGGTGACTCGAAGGAGACAGTTTCGGCGCTCCTCCTCCGATTGTTTCCCGACTGGTTACAGAAAGCTCTCCGTCCATTCCGGAAGACATCGGCGGAACGAGCCGCGCGGATCCGCTCCGAGCGACGACGAACGGAACGACGCGGAGAGCTCGGCTCTTGCGAGCGCGTTACCGGAGTTAGTTTCAGCCGGCTGAACCACGCTCGTTAGCATGTCATTTTTATTCATCGGGCCTCGGAGAGGAGCCTGTAAGACAGCCGAATCGATACCTGGATCCGAGAACCGAGGCCCGTAGGCGCGACCACGCGCCTGCGTCCGTCCTCCACGCTTATCCGCCACCGTCTACTCGCCTTCTACTCGCCTTCTACTCGGCTCAACGGCCGAAAAGCCCCGAAAACGATCCCCGAAACTTTCAGCCAAAGTCGGCTGAACACGCTCCAACGGATCTCCACGATCCTTCTCGATCTCCGCCGGTCCCTCAACGGAGATCCAAGAACCTACCCGCTCGATCTTTGCTCCCACGTCCTCCAATTATCTTTGGACTCTTCCAACTAGATTAGGCCGGCTTAGGTAGAACTACCGTTCTACTTCTCACCTTCTTCTGGCTTCCTGCTAGGTTCCTAGACCGGCCTGATTGCTATCTTTCGACTTATCCAGAACTGGCAGCGTTCAAATCACTTTCCGGCGATGAAGATTGTCGGTGCTCCATCTCGTTCGGCTTTTCGAGGCGATCTTTCCAAGTCGATCATCGAAAATCCTAGCGAAAGAAACTGTACACGAGCTTATTCTACGTGAAAAACTGAAGCGAAAATGTGAAATGAATTATTTCGGAGGATGGCCCTGCTTTCGAGAGAATCGAGTTCGAAGATCGACCGTGTTCTAGATTCTAGATAATCCTGATTATTGTCTCGCGAGACTGCTCGCTTAGTTTCCCAGGCGATTTTTCTGAGTAAATCGTCGAAATTTATAAAAGAAGTGTACACGAGCGTAATCCCCGTTGAAAACTAAAAGGAAACTGTGCAATAAATTTGTTTCATAGAACGTCTCGTTTTCGAGAAAATCCAGTACGAAGATCGACTGCTCTGCCTGTGCATGGCAGATTCCCCTAGCGCTTGAGATTTAACTTTTCTTGAAGTCCGAGCCTGCCGCAAGAAAATTGTTTAGCACTTTTTCGCGTCGGCGTTGCGCTAAAAAATCCTTCGCGTAGAACCCTTCGAAATCTGCGGAAGCCGGCGAGCTGAAACGCAAATCCGAGACATTAGAAATTCCAGTGTCCTGAAGCTCGTTAGAAAATTACTAAAGACCGGAAGAGGCGAACAACAGAAGTTCTACAGCTTTTTGAAACCTTTTCCCGGCGGCTCAGACCACATTAAACCGCACTCCGCGAGCTAAATTAATTACGTAATCCTTTAAAGTAAATACGGAGAGGAAGGGCAACGCGGAACGGGAGAGGAAAATTCGCCGAGACCTGGAAAAACGCGGAGGATAGTCCGTGCGGTTCTGCAGCATCTAATCGTGAGTTCGGTTATTTTCGCGACGGTGTTGTTATTTCGAACGATATCGGGCATTTATCAAATTCTCTGCATTCGAACCGGTTCCGGGCCGGGTTTGTTTTATCGGGACGAGCCCGGAGAAGACGATTTTATTTATTTTACCTGCCGCCTCATCCACCGGTTTCTATCGTTTTCCTGGCTTGTCGCGGTGCGTCTCTCCTCTTTCTTCCTCTCGGACGACTTCATCCGTCGAGTTTCGTACGCGAACTGGTTTTTCCCGAGCTCTGGACCCGCGCCAAAACTTCTCTTTATCTCTCTCTCACTCTATGTCTCTTTCTCTCTGCTCTCGCGCTCCCGACGTACGTGCTCACCTGCCGCGCGGAAACGGATCCATTCGACCGAAACATTTAGTCAATTTCGGGCTGTGTAACAGAGTTTCGGAGCACCTCGCCGTTTACGTGTCCTGACCATTACCAAGTTCACAGGATTCGTCGGGTCATTAACTATCCAAAGATTCCACCTGATCATCAAAGATCCAGGCCGCGTCGTTGCAGCCGAACGGCTCCTCTGTTTTAGACTGATTGAATTCACCGAGACGATCTCGGGAAGATGTCAGATTACCGTATGAAGTCCAAGTATTAAGCGACTGTCTCGATAAATGTAAAAAGTTGTGAACAATAATTGGACAAAAATGTACGAGCAAAACACAAAAGAGCGAAGACGAAGGAAAAATTTCGAAATACTGCTTGTAAATAATATATTTTGCATTGCTCCTACCAATTTTTATTGCAACTGCATCCGCAGTCCGGTGACAAGTGCAATGCTAATGACCGGACTGCGGATCTTTCTACAGTTATGATACACGCAAGAGAGGTGCATACTGATGAAAACTAATTGTATGATTATTCTATGTTCGCAGTAGGGGAGTTTAAAGTCGATGAAAGAAATTGTTCCCTTCTTTAGATGTTTCAAGAGTGATTAATGGCAATGAGAATTTGCATGCAGATCCGCGCGATGATTTTCGTACGGACTGTTTTCTAATTCCATTCCAAGTAGTATGTGGGACGAGGATTAACCTCCTCTCGGGCTGAACGAGTTCGAAACGGATGATGCTTGAAGACACAAGAGGAAATCGATAGAAGAGCTGCACCGAATCCCTTCTTCTTCGCGCCACGCAACCCTCAAAGGTCGGGCGACATTGTTCCAGTGGAAGATACGTTCCACAAAGGCTCCGAAGATACACACGCCCGAAAAGCGACACCGTGTAGACCCTTTGCCAGCCTCGATGAAAGAAGATTCATACTAGGAGTCCCTGTCTAAACCAGTCCCGATAGAATGATTGTTTTAAGACACAAGGAAGAAAGCTTCCCTTCTCTGCAGCATAGTCGAGGGTTAGGAGACATTCTTCTCCTAAAACAATTCTTCTAATGCCTGTAGAACGAAGTCCTTTGACGTCGGCGACGGAATCGCATGTTGAATCGCGTCACGGATATCTCCGTGCATTTATGACGCGTCTAAATCCAAGTTAAATCCAACGAGTAATCAGCTAATTGAAGACAAAGAAGTACATGTCACATTTTCTGCCGACTTTAAGCACTCGCGATGAAAATGGACAGATACAATTTCATGCAGTAGAAATACTAATATAATTGAAGAAATGGACAGATACAATTTCATGCAGTAGAAATACTAATATAATTGAAGAAGGTCGACCGTGCGCATTTGATTTGTTAAAACGATGAAAGAAAAATAAAGTGTCCTAATCTCTCCTAAATTTGAATCTATTTATCCTCATTGTCCAATTTCAGAGGCAACTAAGCTCCAAGGGGAGACTCGTACGCCAGTGATTGAAAATGGTAGCTTCTCGGAGCGAGCCATTTGAGCTAGGAAAATGCAAGCAACCCTCCGCTCGCGTAGACAATCGTCGTCGTCGCGGTCAAGCGTTTCCCGTGGTCGGAAAAAGGGGAGCGCCGTTCCTTATGCACGGACGATCCGAAATTGGCCGCAATCTTTGCGCCGCTCACGGACAATTACCGACGAGATTGCCTTCCTCTCCCCTCCGGGAAGAGAGCCTCGCGTTCGTTCCGTCGCCGTCGGAGCGTCGCGACGCCCGACGTCGTTGCACAAAAGGCACTGGCCATCGTCTCGGCAAAGATTGATCCGGTCCGTAAATATTTGACATTTAATAGCGGATCCGAAGCGACAGGTCTGAATAAAGAATCGCGGGCCCTGTCCACGCGACGTTTGAATAGTTAACGAGGTTACTGTTTAGCCGGCGGTTTCCACGTCCGATTCCTAGATGTTTTATAGAGCCGGGCGAAAATACCGGCAGCGATCGTTGTTGCCCGACGCATTCCGACCCCGTTATGGGAATACGTAATCACCTGGACAATTATTACCCGCGCCTAGACGTTAGTGGCCCATATTACCTCTTTTGATCAGATTTACGCGAGCCACTGAATCACACTAATTACCTATCACTTAATTAACCGGAGGTATCCTGCGGATTAATGTGCCCGTAAGCCGAACCCGCCTGCCATTAAACAAATGGAATGCCATGGGTGTCAGGCGACAGTCAAACGGCGATGGACACTGTCTTTTATGCTGGTCAAAATCACTGCGATTTCTCTTGCAAAGTTTTCTAAATGTAAAATGTAAAAACGTAAAAAACGACCATGGGATTCGATGATAGCACCATTTAAAAGAACGATGTCTCTTTCTTTCTCTATTAAATCCGAGTTAGCTTCAGGCGAAAAATAACCCTTGCCTCGAAGATAGGGTGCTTTTGCCACGGCAGCGCGTCGACTTTTTCGACGAAATATTTGCCGCCAAGAAATATTTACCGGGAAACAATTTGCCAAGGAGTTTCGCAGTTCCGCGTCATTGTGGAAGGAAGCCGCGCTCAAAGGATTTTTTAAGAGACCGGAAATGATGGTAATCCGTCGGGGCAAGGTCCGGCGAGTACGGTGGCTGCTGAAGAGAACCTTCTATCCGAGATCTTCAAGTGGCATTTTTCCCTTTTTTTTTCGTTATTTTCGCAAGTTTCCGGCGCGCTCGAGCCTCGGCCACGGGATGCTCGCTTTTCCTTCACTCGAGACTCCATGGTTTTTAAACCAGAACCTTTGGCCGGGGCTGACGCGAAACGAAAACTGCCCGAACAAATCCCGAAAAAAAGTGAAAAACCCGGGCTGGTCGAATAACGTCGTTGTCGTCGCACGCGGTGGCCGCAGCGATGCACAGTTCGGGCAAGCTTTAACGAGTGATGTTAGCACGGTGTAATTGGATAACGCGGCTCCGTATAGATGCTGGCCAGTGAATATTTAATCATGCGAAGCCCGTTGGCCGATCTGACAGTGACGCGCGATACCTTTTTAGACGCGTTTGTAAACAGCGCCGCTGCGAACAGCCCCGGATACGTGACGTTGCAAATCCCACGTGCTGCGTGGAAAATGCTGAACATCCCTCCTTTTTTTCACAGCTTCGCGACTTTAAACCCCTTGCACTGTGATCTCTTTCACGGCTGGCTTGATTACCAGATCTTTGTTAATACATTTTTAGACGGGCCGACCATTCATATCTGCTCGAAGCAAACAAAATTCATATTTTAACGCGGAAACCGTGCTTTTTATTTTATTATTACTATTATCACTACCGCCGCATTAACAGAAAGATATTATCGTCGTTATTACTATTATTCCCGTTATTACTATATTAAGAACATCGCGTCATTCTTTCTGTTCGTCGGATTAAATTAAAGACAGAAATTTATGTTAGAGTGACATTTGTTTCGAGCATAATGGATTAGCAATGGATTTCGGAGCCCGTGTCAATCATACAGCGACAGTCTTCGCATACTTCACCTTCGAAATATGGACAGGTGCTGCGAACTTCTCACAAACTAAGAGATGTGTTTGGCGATTAACCATTTGCTATCAGAGCTATTTTAATTATAAAATACTATTTCTAATAGTAAATGTTTTGCGTTTGAAAAAGGTCTACGAGTACTTGCAATACAACAATGAAAGAAATCAAAGTGCAAGGAGTTGTTAATCGAATAGTTCTAAGTGCAAAGGGTTCCAGTGCAATTTATGATGCAAAGGGTTAAGGAGACAACGAGGCAACGCGTGAATGCGATAGGTTGACCGAACAGGTGAAAAGGGGAGGAATGATCGTGGCTATCAAAGTCGAGGAGCTTAGGGGTCCGTAGGGTGCGCCACTTAGGCGGCGAGGGCTCGATTCGAGTCATGAAAAATTCCTGATGGCGGCACAGAGGCCGAGGGTGGCATCGACGACGAGGCTCTAGGCCGATTCTAGGCCACTCTCGCGTTCGAGTCTCTCTCCGCGCGAGAATTTGACCCGGTTCTCGAGGAGTCGAGTCGAGTCGGGTGGCGGGTCTGCAGCATCCGGCAATCACCGATTACAATTCGCCGCGTCCGCCTCTTTGCTCGGCCGGTTCCTCTCTCTCTCTCTTTCTCGTTGTCGAGCTTCTGAGCCGGTGGAAAGTTCCGGCTTCGACCGTCGTCGTTGTCGTCGTCTCGACGACGCTGCCGGTTTCGCCGGCTCGGCGCGTCGTCCGAGGTCTTTAACCTTCGCGAAACAACTCGCCGCGCGGAGATACGAGCGGAATAAAACGATGCATGGCCGTGCCGGAGCGAGATCGAGCGACCGTCTGCTCGCGACCACGATCCGCTAGGGAAATAAGGAAAAGGAATGCGCGGAACAAACAGAAACGCGATACAAACATAAATAGAGACGCAACGGTGCTGGACGCGGGAGACGAGGACGGAATCCGGCGGTGCCGCGCTGAAAGCATCTTGGACCTTGTCGGCCCGCAATTTTTCCTTCTCCTCTTCTCCCGGCGCACATTGTTTTTTCCGCCGTTCGACCGGAGGCGAAACACAAAAGTATCCGCCGGTATGTATCTCGATCTTAGGAGCGGAGCGCGCGTGTGCTCGTCGACGTCCCGAATCGAGTCCCAACATCCAGACGACGCGACGTCCCGAGACGTCCGCGTCCCTCGCGACGCCGTGTCGCGCCCCTCGGCGTCTCCACTCGGCTGATTAATTCGACGCCGGCCGCCGGCTAATGAAAATATTATCCGCGAGCATATTTGAGCGAGACCCGCGAGACTCGTGAACGTTCATTGGCAGAGACACGCTCGGACGCCGCGTAATTAGGTCCGGCCGCGCCGGATACGATGGGTTAACATACGACCCGCGATTATTAAATGGGAATTACCGGCAGCACCGACATTAATGCGGTGCCGAGTATTATCGCGTGACGACCCTATACGGCTTACACCGTAATTCCGTGTCTCCCGCAGCGCCACTGATTTTACGGACAACAACGATCGCGGCGACGCGCGCCGGCCTATTTGCGGCATTTAGTCGGCCAAAAGTCGACTCGGTCGCACTCGTCCTGGATGAAACGAGATGCACCCTCGAACAGACTCGCCGTTGCGAGACAATAAATCGTGAATCTTCTTCCCGTTTTTCAATTTAGGATATAGCCAGGAGGCTTGCGAAGAAATATTTAATATTACGAAACAGAGGGGAGGCGATAAATCCCAATGAGAAATTGGGAATTTTTAGATTTGATGAAGAATTCAAATACGCCAATGTTCTACCTTTAATTTATTAAAGCGACGAAAGAGAGAACGAACCTGCTATTTAGTTTCTCTTTCTAGCAATTAAAGCGGATAATTTTTATTTTCCATAAAACTCCGCAGTCTGCGTATGACGAATACACAAAAGACGAAACGAAGGATTTAAAACGCGTACGTGAAATCTGAGTTTAAACGTGTATGGATGTCGTCGTCTAAAAAGATTCGTATGAAAAAGTCTGGCTCCGTTGGAATCACAATGGAAATAGAGATATCACACACTATCGGGAAAAATCCGCCATATAAGCCTGCGAGTGATTAAACGAGACTTATTTGTTCATAATTGTTGGATCGTCGCCAAAGTAGTTTTGATTTTTTTTTGGAAGCTTCTCAATGTTAGTTCCTTCTTGTGTAATCCCGATATAGGTGGACTACGAATAATTTATAATTATCTTAAACAATGTTCCGTAAGAATATAGAAACAACCCTTGCATTTGCTAACTGAACCATACGATTTAGAGCATTACACTGCAAATAAATTGGTGGATACATTTTCGACGCCGTATAAATGCGGAAAACAATTTCGGCCGGCTAAATCCGTCGAATATCCCGGTGTGCGACAATGCCACCGACCTCCCTTAACGATATCAGAGAGCTACGGTATCTGCGGGTGGCGCATGCCCGATCAGCAATCGGTACCGCTCGAAACAGCCGCCGATTCCGATCGATTTCCTATCCGATGGACACTTAGCCTCTGCCGCGGCGCGGCGCGCGGCCGACCGGCCTCGAAATTAATTAACGATAAGATTAATTGGTCCGAGCCCGCGTTCCGGCTGCTAGTATCTATCGCGGAACGAAACGAGCTGCCCTCGGACGACAGCCCCGCCCGCCACGAGAACCTCCCTCCCGCCGCCGCTCCGATTTTCCTCTTCTCGCTTCCGCTATCTTCTGTTCCGTGTCGTCTTCCTCGCGTTTCTCGTTAACCGACGCGAAAACAAAGTCCTCCGAGAAAACGCCGGGAAAACGTTGAAAAGACCGCCGAGCTGTCTTTCGCCTTCTTTGTCTCGGTCTCTCGCTCTCTCCGCTGCCCGTGACACTTTCGCGATCAGAAAATAGAGACGATCGATACACACCCCTGTGCTCTGGAAACCGCGGGGGTCACTCCGGGGGAGCAACCTTTCGATCCATCCCCCAGACCGGCAACTCCAAATGCCGGCCATTCTTCCAACGCTTCGCTGCGGTTTTTTCCGTTTCCTCGCGCTTTTCTTCCCGCCCCCTTCCCCCTTCCGAGCCGTTTCGAATACCCGATTTTCCGGAACTTTTCGGTTCGGTGCTGCAATCTGTCTGGAAGGTGTCAATTCCAACCGGTTATTAAATTATATTCCGAAGTCTATATACATATACCGAGTATCTTGAACGGTTTCTTGACCTTATCTGAAATGGATCTGAAATATCTTGAACTGTCTCAAAATTCTAAAATAGAATAGCCTCGAACCTTCTCGACACGTTGCATCGACTAGTACTGTCTCGGCCGACGTTCGGCTCTCGTTTTTAAGTTGCGAGTCGGATAATCACGAGCCTCGAAAGTGAAAGCGCTGCCATGTGGCTCTCAGCTGTGCATTTTAGAATTCGCGCAGATGGCACACGCCTGTAACTGCATGTACCTTCGGAAATGCTTGCCCGTCGGACAAAGAGGGGACAGAGGAACATATACCACTTACATGTGATGAAACTTCCAGTTCTCGCGCGAGAACGCAGACCCGAGTGTTGTCATCTTGGAAGAACTCCGTAGAAGTATTTAAAGCACTTTCATCCTGCGCTCGTACTGCTTCTGGCCTCTGAAAAATCCGACACTGCTTTAGACGATTGTACGAGCGACAAACGAGAAAGAAGATCGTTTACCTTTGGTTTTCGCGGATTTCGCATCTGTTGCCTTAACCCTTTCGACTCTGCCGTCGAACGTTGGACAGCCGATCGAGCCCAATTGTCGACGGCGTCGCTCGCGAATATTAATTTTCAAATTCGATGCACCTGTAACAAAATGGCTACGACGTATATAAAACAGCGAAAACGTTTAAGCAATTTGAAAGTATTATCGCAGTACACATTACTCATTCACAGTGTAGTTCGCGACTCAGCTGCTACTGGCCGTGCATTATGCATCAAACTCAGCCGCGGCGAAGGGGTTACTTATTGTTACTGCATGTTTGCAACACGTCGAGGGCCGCGCTGGTCACATATGGATGCCAGCGACGTTCGACCAACTTTCAAAATTAATTTTTATTGCTAGCGAACTGGTGGTATTTCCAACGATGAAAATCTCAGTCAGTTTCCAACTCACTGATTGAATATTAATATATGTTGCTATTAAATATAAAATATTTAATATTGACATTAAATTTTAATTAACGCTCGGGCACTTTATAAAACGGAATAACTGTTCCAAAAGTGGACGACTTTAAAAATTGCGATTGGCTGCAACTGAAAAATTAATAAAGGCATAATCCGGCCACGGAATCTCGAATTAAAATAGCTTCGACTGCAAGGGTTGAGGCAGTGTTAGGGGTAGGTAGAAGGCCGGGAGTCATCCTCCGTTGAGCCCGTGCTCTCGCTGGGGGCTGGTGGGAGGGTGGAGGAGCCTGGCCAGCAGGAACGAAACGGATTTATTCGCGGCCACCTCCCGATACGAGCGTTCTCCTCGGACGAGCACGAGGACGGGGACAAGGACGGCGAGGGTGGGCGGACTCGAAGGAAAAGTTACGCGCCGCGAAAGGAGTCTCTGGGAAGTCTTTAGGAAGAGAATAGCGGCGCGCGTTCTCTCTGGCTGGTGAAAAGAGCTCCTCTCTTCGGAGGTCGGAGGATCGTTCGTCCTCGAGCGAGGAAAGCCGAAGAGCGAGAAAGAGAGAATAAGGGAGGGGAAGAGAGCACCACCCACCGAGATTGGCCCTAAAGTTCCGCCGGCTCGCCGTCCCGATCCACAAAGGCACGATCGTCGAATTTATGTTCTCCGTTGGGCACCTTTATCGGGCGCGGATTCTCTTCTCGGGACAGGGACAGGGACACGTCCTCTTTCTCCAGCTCTCGAGGGCCGGGATCCTAATTGTCGGCCGGTGCCTTTGACCCCGGGGCCCGGCCGTCGTCGGCTTCCTACCCGGAAATGGATAGAAGGCCAATTCACCGCGTTACGGGGATAATAATCGGGAGGAGACACGGTTAAAAGTGGAGATATCGATTCGAACCTGCTACCCGAGATACCCAGATACCGAACGAACCCCTGCCTCTTCCAGTCACGCGCTCTCTGACCCGCCGATAGAAACGATTAATACTTCTCTCGGCAACCCCGGGGTCGATCTTGACCCATATTGCCCGCTCGTTCGTTTGTTATGCCCCGCACCGCGAAAAGTCGCCGGACGAAATGCCGCCGATAACGGAGCCTTCTTTTTAATTAATTCCCGTTTCATCGCGCGCCTATGTCTGCGAACTCTGCCTCGATACACGGACGGATCGATCGCACGGTTAACGCGCAACCACCTTTGCTTGAATTTTTTCATTGTCGTCTTAAATTCTCCGCTGTCGCTCTGGGTCAAAATGCTTCGCATTCCTCTGTTAATTAATTTAACACCCTCGGTCACGATTAGTATAGCTAGCTCTTTTTAGAGACAATTGTTTTGCTCGATGTCTTTGATCAGAAAACTAGACCGTGCAACGAAGACTTGAATCGTCGAATAAATTCTTATTCCAATCAATTTTTAATCAACTACAAAATTTTATTCTTCGGATAAACTGTTGTATAGACAACTTTCTATTCGATATTCGACGATGTATAATACGTATACTAATTAACATGTACTAATTAATACTTACCGATTACTATGTTACAAGTTAATACATGGCCCAATTATTATGTTACAAATTCTCACGTACCAATTACTACGTAAAATATAACAGGAGAAACTAACGGCGCATCCCCAAAGTCTTCGTACACCGAGGTGTTAATAATTAAACAACGAGTTTGCTTTCTCGCTTAAAGTTTTCCAGCTCGGAGTTAATGCAAGTTATCTCGGACGGGTTCGAGGGAGGCGATCGTAGCTCCGGGAGGCTGATTTCTTTATTATCGATTGCGCGAGGGTGAAAGGAACGTTTTAATATCGCACGTAGATTTAATCTTGCCGGGCGGCCGGCCGCGCGGCGAACTTTCGGAAGAAAGACCGTAATGCGTTAAACCGCAGACAACCTGGTCGGCGTTCGTCTGGCCGCGATCTAACAAGACCAAAGTCGGATACGGTATTTTATATGCGAAGTTCCTCATCCGACTTACGTCGAATACGTTAGCAGGCGTGTTAACGTTTGATAAGGGTATCTCAAACAACCCGCTCTCGGCTGAAGCTGCATCTCCACTCGGCGGATTGAAAGCTACCCCTTTTGGAACCGAAAGACGATCTTTTTAATGGTTAAAATAGGCATCATTATTTAAGGATATAATATTCTATAATTTTTTGACATATTTCTGGTAATTTTCTCGAATAACGAAATCGCTTTCCGAACAGTCTAATATATTAATCGACCAAGCCTGTCGGTTTTAAACAATTTCTGTGCGCATATACTTTCGATAAAGATTATAGAATGCTGATATTACGCAAAATTAAAGTTATTTCCGTCGACGAATCGGCGACTCGCGGAAGAACTCGGCGGGTCCTCGTTAATTATTGACTGTAATAATTGGGCATTAATCGTTGAATCGTTAAGCTGACCGACTCGGCGGCTCCGGGAAGGGATGGTGAAGAGAAGAGAAGCCCGTGGAGTGCGTGGCGACGGTGTGAGAATCGAGAATGGACCGGTGAATGGCGGCCGTTTAGGCCGATATACGCGGCGCGGCGAGGCGACGCGATGCGGCCGTTATAATTTATCCTCGTAAAATATCGTCGCTTGAACGACGCCAATGACGCGGAAAGGCTGACGGTATATCGTCGGGAATCACGCGAGCGTGGACAACCCGGGGCGGATCAGGGTCGATCGGTGCGATCGAACGATTTCGGCCTCGGGTGTGGGCCGCCTCTTTCTGTCTCGTTTGACCGACGAAAAAAAAAATACCGGGCGAAAAAAGAGCGCCGGAACGAGGGAGGGTAAAAAAAATATACCGGCGACCAACAAAGACGATACACGCGGCCCGGTGAATCCGTCTCGTGTGGACGCGAGCGCCGATCCCGGGACGATTTCGAACACTGTCGTCCCGAAAGCAATTTCGGCGCGCGGCCGCGCTTCATCGATATGGAAACGGGTCGCCGAGGAATTAGAACGAGGACCACGATGATCGAACACCGCAGACCGTGCTCGAATAACGGACCTCTGTGTCCGTGGCCGCGTCCTCGAAGATGGACCGCCCTCGAACAATAAAGGAAATGGCGCGAGCCGCTCATTACAGACTGTTATCGGTGCTCCGGGGCCCCGAGCCAAAATAAAACGGCCCGAAGTATAATTTACAAAGACCGTCCCGCCTCCCCCCTCGCAGACTGAACTTCATTTCCTCTGTCTGTGGATTTTCGCAGCGGTATCAGATTTATTTAGAACGTTTCCGCGGGAAGGAGCTCTCTATTAAAAACGGTTTTACACGGAATTTACAGAGACCGCGGTTAAACGAAAATTCGTTTCCCTCGGTCAAGGATTTTCATGTGTTAATATGAAATCGCGTAACATTCGTTCCCGCCGCCGCAGATTTCATTCGGTGTTATTAAAAATTAGACCGACTGTTCTTTATGCAAAATTCCATTTTTACAGATTGCTTTATTCAAGCAAAGTCCGCGCCGTCGAGCGAAAGACTGCGCGTCGCCAGCGTCTGACGAGTAAGGCGAGAGTACCTATTATGGAACGCGTCTGAGAGGGTGCTTAGGTTATCGTCGACTTCGTAACGAGTAAGAAGTGTAATGAAATTCGAATATTTGCACTATTGGGTTAACTCCAAAATCATATTATTTATCAGATATAAATTTGAACAAGGTAATAATTTTGTTCGGAAATAACGTGAGAATTTCGAACGTTGACCGAACGAACGAAGGGTTAATACGAATCAAAAATAACGCGAGTAAACTACGAGCGTCTGCTTCCAGTTTACACCGTCCCTTAAATTGTGAATAGCGCGATTTTCCACAATTTTTCCCGGTGTTCGTCGTCAATTTCACCGTTCCGCGGGAGCAAGTCTCTCGGCCGAGTATTTCTTTCTAATAAAGTCCACGGTGGTTTCCGAGACGCGGCGGCGAAGATGGAAGAACGAGGACAGAAGGAAATGAGACGAGTAATAGGAACATTATCTCGCTTATAGGACAAATATTTGGCCGTTCGTCCGGCGAATAATAATCTTTGCCTTGCCGGCGAAGAAGAAAGACACGGAGGATCCTCCGCTCGAATTTGTATCCGAGTTAACGTTGGCGTCCGAATGATAATGGTGAACCAACAGTCGTAATATAATACTGGCCGGGCTTACGCTCCTCTCCTTCGATTAAATATTTTTCGAGCGGTATTGCGCGCGGAATTAAAAATGTATTGGCGGGCGGTTGCCGCGTAGAACCGACGTAGGATATCGGAAAATCATTATGAATATAAATGAACCGGTATTGATCCTTAATTTCCCGAGAAACTGCTTTGGTCAGCGAGTTCTTGATTACTCGTCGGTACACCTCCGGTGCAAATATTCGTGCCGGTCCGGAAGAAAATCGACTTTACTTGCAAGGGGCTGCGAGCCGGGGTTGCGAGCACAGGCCGCATAGTTGCACGAGACGATCCGATAGCGATCGAAAATCGATCTTGACCCGATTGTAAGCCGGACGAAAATTGGTGCTCCAGGAACGTCTAATTAATTATAGTATGGTGAACTGTTAAACCCCTTGTTAGAAATATATGAAAATTTAAACGTTTATTAAAAGTGATTTCTAAGTAGATTAAAAATTCATTATATTTAACGCGACTCTTTATTTTAAATTGATTTAAACGTCAGTCAAAAATCTATTGAAATTTAGAACTCTATTTAAAATCTATTAAAACTGTATTAAAAATTCATTATGATTGACATCGCTCTTGTATTTGAAATCAATTAATTTAAGTTTCTATTCAAAATTTAATAAAACTTAAACTTTCATCTAAAATCCAATAGAATTCAATCGAAAACTCATTGTGGTGATATCACTCCTATTTAAAATCAATTGATTTGAACTTCTATTAAAAATTTATTACTATTATATTACAATTAACATCACTCCTACTTAAATCAATCTGAATTTCTACTAAAGAATTACTATAACTCCTGATGAAAATTCATTACAATTAAATTCTACATAAGAATCTACTACAATCCGATTTCACCACTATTTAGAATAGGGGTGAAATTAGGGCTAACTAAATCGAATAAAATTCGATTAAATCATTAAAAAGCTGAAGCTAGATCACGATTTCTGGCGGCCGTCGAGTACGCGATTTCGTAGAGAGTTCTTGATTGACAAGTGCGCCCGGTTTGCATTCATTTGGACTTCATCTGCGATGCAGGATGATGAATAATCGCGGGACCGCTGGCTCCCGGGAGGATTACCAGCGACGATCCGTCTTTTTCTCGCGAGCTTATTAAATTCTGATCGAGGAATCGCGGCGTCGGGTCGCGGCGAATGAAGTTAGTCGCGCGGAAAGGCTTCTGAAATACGATCGAACGATCGGGGCGGTAAATTTTTCAGGCAGCGGTAACCAACCCGCTGGGTCTCGGATCGAGGGTCCGCCGCGGCCCTGTTAATCTTCCTAATCGAATGAGCACCGACGCGAACTGCTCGCCGGCGCATCCGAATCGACGGCAATCTCGCCGGCTTGTAACTTTTGCGAAATTGATTCCGTCGAAATTGCCGATCGTTTCGGCTCGTTACCGACGTTAAACATCGGCGCGAGAGGCCGATGATTCCGCGCGAAATCGCGGCACGCGCGTCGTCGCTCGCCGAGCGGAGATTCCGCGCCGGAAGGCAACCTAATTCCGTATTAATCTCGCCGACACATTTATTGGACTATTACCGAGTATTTCTGGCCGCGTAATCTCCCTGTAATAATAGGATATCCCTGCATATTAGCAAGTGTCAGGCCGTGAGATATTCTCGCAATATCTCATATCCATAGTCTTTTCACGGAAGATTAATAACCGGGCTGTCGTCTGTAACGGTGCCCGAGGGGTCGAGCCCCGATTCATCCCTCAAAATTCGATGATCCGCAGGGAACGGGATTCTATGACGCAGTTGCCCCCGGGAACCCGATCAATTTTCAATGATCCAACGGTTTTATTTCTACCTGCCGTCCGACGCGATCGGAGATCGATCTTTGTCCATTTCTCGCCAAGAATTCTGCGAAGCTTCTCGGACTATCGCGCTTTTATTTATGCCGATCGATGTTGTCTATCATTGTCCGACGAGCGTCCTACTACCCTCGTAATTAGACTTCGTGCACCTGTACGACCCCTGGCGAAAAGCGGAGGTGGGCAAAAAATAATCTCGCCAACGATTAACGCTTAGAAATCGTTAGCCGTTATAACGAATGATAATACAATAAAACTCATAACTATAATAATTTATCAGAATACTAACACATTTCAAAACGCAATAACTTCTTCAAGTGGTCTAAATTAATTTTTTAAGGACGTTAGAGCGAGTCGCCTGCTCGAGAGAGAAGAAAAATGTCGAGGGACCAACGAAAAATACAAGTTCTATGGAAGAGAAAGATCCGGGATGCTCGACAACGTCCAGCAGAGTCCATCTCGCGTCTGTTGTCGCGGGTAGTCGCGAGGAGGATCGCTCGCGAGCCGGCAGCGGGTTTCCGCGGCTCGAAGAAGCGGGAAGAAAATAACCGACGCTCTCTCTATAAATTATCGTTTCCCATTAGCGCGGCCCGTGACGCAACGGCGTGGTTCGTTTCACATAATTAGGAGGATGGCTCGATGACACGTACGGGGTAGGTACACCGCAGCACCATGGAGCCCCATAACTCAGCCCCGGAACAACGATAGCGATGCCGTTACACCGGCGTTATTACTTGCCACGGAAGCTGACTCGGAATAGCTGGCCCCGGTGATACCCTCGGATTAGACGGTCTTTCCTGTTCCCACCCTCTGACCCCGTACGCCTCACTCCGGGCACGGTACAGGCCGCGAGCAGCCCGCAACGCGCGCCTCCACCCTCGCGCCACCCTATTTTCCTCGTTTCCACAGGCTACACGGTCCGCGTGTCCCTGGCAGTGGCCGTGAGCCGCGAAACGAGATCTTCTTTCCCCGAAGAACCAAGGAACCGGAACGATCCTTCCTCCTCGTCCTCGCATCCCTTCGAGAAACGGCCGCCGCCGCGCAGCACCGCGCCGCGCCGGTGCTTCGGGGAGCTGATTTTTTCCGTCGACGGAAAACCCGCGATCGAGCGGCCAGACTCGCCGAGAGATTTGCCTCTGGATTTCCCCTGTTCCCCGGAAGAATGCGGCGAGAGCGGTTGCGAGATTCAATTGGGGTATTATTCGATGATTCGCTGTTTAAACACGGAGCTGGTTTAACCCTGCGCAATCTTTTCATATGAAAAATGAAAAGAACATCGTGCGTGAAACGTATATTGGAGCATGAAGGAAATGATAAAATAATTATTTTATTTAAAAAAAAAAAAGAAAGCGGTAGATGCATATGTGCAACAATGCGCTCTGTAGGGTTAAGCGAGCCACTTTAATCGCAGATAAAATGATCGGAAATCCCCGTCACAAGTCAGACGCGCCAAAGTACGCCAAGGGGTTGATTAGAAAAGGATCATGTTCCTTTCGAGCGCAAATAGTATTTCAATTTCGTATCTTTTTTGTATGAAATTTTTCAACTGATTACCCCTTCGCTCTGCGAGCTATATTATCATCGTGATATTTCGTGATAAAGGGTGATATTTCTTTCGCATGCGCGCCCAATTTCAGTGTTGCGTATTTTTGATGATATTTTTGTTTATTATAAACGGAAGATATTTTTTCCGAATGTACATCCTATTTCAATTTTGCATATTTCCCGTGGTATTTTTACACGAGTACTCATTTTAATGAAGCAAAACAGCTTTGGAAAATATTAAATGATTTTCCTTGCAACGGTATCAAAAAGCAGCCAGCAAATGGCTCGCCATGTACAATCTGCCGTGATCCTGTGAGGTCACTTCGCCCTGAGGAATGAGGGACTTAAACGGTAAAATCCCGTGCAAAGAATCCGTGGCAATTGGTGTCAACAGTGCTGCGAGAAGATGGGGTGGAAGTGACGGGTTGCAGAGTTACGCATCAGCCGAAAGTAGCGGAGATCGGTAAATCACGGGGACCGGTTCGGCGCCGAGTAGACGCGGAAACCGAGTACTCGAAAGAGAGAGAGAGAGCAAGAGAACAAGAGAGCGAGAGAGAGAGAGAGAGAGAGAGAAAGAGAGGGTTTCCTGGAGAAACGAAGGGCTCGCGAACAAAGCAGTGGGCGTTTTGCTTGCCCGATTCTCGGAGAAATATGGCGGTCATTATCGCGGAGCCGCGGAACTTCGGCGTCCCTGTTTTTTCCTCGAGGCAGCGTCAGGGACTGGTCTAGCTTCCGGCAGCGAGCCTACCATTGAAAGTTTTTCGTGGCCGGAACGATCTCGCGAGCGGTTCTCAAATTCGCGGAACAGAGTCGAGCGTTCGCCGGCGCGACGGTTCTTTCCGTCGCCGATAACGATCGTCGAAATTGAAATAAATCGCGGATTAGTGGGAGAGGACGGTTATTAAGCCGGCGCGGTGGATTAGCGTGCGTGACCGACGGTCACTTTGTTCGTCGTCCGGTTTCCCGTTCGAACCGGCGAGCGACGCCGGCCAACAACCGACCGCGGCCGTTGTTTTCTCGCCGACGAGGACCGCCGGGAAAATCGCGAACGTCACGCGCCGCTTTGCCGTCGAACGCGGTCTGGGATTTTGCTTTACGCGATCGAAATTATTTTAGCGCTGTTTCAAAGTTTAAGGTTAAAGTATGGTCGTTGAGCTCGTCTCGACACCAGCTGGATTATTATCGAGACAAAAATATGTACAATAGATGCTTTCGTATCTGGAGGTTTAAACAATCCAGTGATGAGATAATAAAAGAAAAATTTGTTCGCGAAATTTTATATTCTAATTTATAAAAATGTGAATACCGACCTACTTTCGTTGGAAATATTTTTTTGTCAAATCAAGCGAAATAATGCACAGCAGTCTGCAATAATGGCTGTGCAAAACGTTCAATTCGACTTTGGCTTTTACGATTCTAGAATGGGGCATGTCGGCACAGAATCGTCGGAAACTTATTTCAGATTTGGCAGCTGCAAAGTGTTCTCAGTTTACAGCAAAACTGTTTCAGTGTACGAAATTGAAGAAATTGAATTTTGGCCACGGAGCGCCACTTGGCCAGACCACTGCTTGTCGGCTCGACGGTTTTTTTTTGCCTCGGCCTCAGAGCCGCCTCCTCGCATCGCCGTTTCCCGGCCGCCCCCGCGGCAGGTCGATCCTTATCGGCGCTCTGCAGCTTAAGCGATCGTTAAAGTTCATCGTTGCGGCCGATTTAACGGGCTGGCCGGGGCTCGCGACACATTTTTAACGAGAAATGGAACGGTCGAGCAGCGCGACGGTCTCGTTCTCTTCACGTGAGGGAGCCCGTTCCACCCGAGCTGACCGAAACTACCCCCTGCGACAACCTGACAATCGCTCTACCACTATCGCGTGTCTCCGAGCAGGTGATGCCATTCGAATCAGCGCCGGGAAACGCGGGGAGGATTTACGACTGGCGAGTATTTTGAATTTATGTCAAATTGCGGCAACCGTTGCTCTGCGTCGTCCGATTTACCCATTGATGCTGCAGAGTCGTTCAATTTTCTTTTTTAATAAATATTCACGACGATTTCGTTGTCGGGAACGCGATAGCAACGTTTGCCGCGGCGCAGATTCGAGTGCCGCTTTGCTTTTGTACGATTGGTTCGGATGCCGCTACGCGCTGACAGGGTTTCGCGTTACATAGATAACACCGCTGGGTTCTCAAAGCTGTATCACGAGAGCTACTAAATTCTGTCAGATTGAAAACATTGTTAAAACTGTTTCCAAAATCCCTTTCTATCGGAATACGTTCTAACAAAAAATAATGTCACTGCAGCGTATAAAACGCAGATGGGTCAAAAAATTCCAACTCCTATTATCAAATTCCTACTTTCAATTTCTGAACTTCTCATTCACATTAAAGTGAATTTAAATACAAGAGTTAACCCTCCTAATAAAATAAAATAAATTACTGTTACATCAAAACAGCAGAAAGACAAAAAATCCAATTTGCAAAAAATATCCTTAAGAATAAATTTAAAAAAATTGCTATAATCATAGTCGATGGTGCAGTTGTGAAAATGAATCCGCGGTCCAAGGGTTGAGCGAGTGGTTGCAGCTGGTGGTCGTAGGCGCGGACGCAGCCTAATCTCGCGCGGAGCGGGTTCGAAGTTCGCGGAATATCGGGGCCGTCCGTGGAAGTTACTTTCCGCTCGCTAATTAAAAAGAAGGAAGTCTAATAACGCGGATAAATGTATCGCGGGCCGGCTCGGCTCGGCTCGGCGCGGCTAGGCGCGAGGTTTATGAAAATACGATGCCGGTGTCGGTTGCGGGGCGTGTTATCGGCGGACGCGTCGTTTTTCACGGCTGGGGTGGGAACGACGCGAAGTTCCGCGCTGGCTGCCCGTTAATATCCGCGCGTAGAACGAGCCTAACCATCCGGCTCGGTCGCGGCTGCTTCCAGCCGGATCTCCGGCACTCGGAATCGAGGCTGCCGGGGCGGAGAACAGGCCAGACATCGGGGCCGCGTATCTCGTGCGCGACGAGGAGGGTAATAGGGGAGGAACCGAGGGTCGTTCTCGTTCAAGACCTACAACAAGGGTGGCGGCGACTTTTCCGCGCTCTCTCGCACTCTTCCGCGCTTCTCTACGCCCGGAGACGACCGCGTGGCACTTGGAACCACGCAATCCTCGTCGGTCGTCGCATTCTGCGACTTATCAACAAGCCTCGAGTGAAACTCTTGGATTTATTCGATAGATATCGTCCTTTAATCTTTCGTTTAATAGCCGTATTCCACAGTGTTTCGTTCAATAGTCGAATTTCGAGTTATTTTTTAACTTTGAGTACCCAATTCCTGTTTCTCTGTTCCGTTTCCAAGCACAATTCACTTTATATTTATCGATGCAAACATTAACTGTATTCGAATTTATTACTTCTCTTATTAAAATTATATTATTAATTAACGAAATATAATTTCTACCGTAGAAACATTTTCCAAGTTTTGCATTGTATTGCAATGCAGGCTTTCGTTCGGCGTCCTCGGTAAGACCCGAGGGAATTGAATTACATATAAAAGAAATTAATAATTTGCATGGATAGAGTGAACAGCCCCTTCGTCCTCGAGTTGCTTGTCGCAGTTGTCATCGGCGTTTCGCTATATCCACCCTCGTAGTCGCTCAAGAGAGGCTCTTCCGGCCCCGCGAGAACCACCCCGCTCTCGGGCTCCGCTTGGCTCCGCTCGGCTCCGCTCGGAACGGCGCGACGAGCCGTCGAATCCCTCGCGGCTAGCGAGTTCTTTGTGTCGCCGGTTACCCGGGCAACCTCCGCGGCAGTTTGCCCAGGATTAAATATGTAGTTTCGAATTAGAGCAGCACAACGAGCCGCCTGCCGGAAAACATGCGGCCTAGACGCGTCTTAGACCGTGCCCGGGCCGGTGCTCTTTGGACATCAAAGGGACAAAAGCGAGCCGGAAGTCGGGACGGGGTCGCGAACCCTTCGCGGCTACGCTCGCCGACACGCTCTTCGACCCTCCGATGCGCCGGCCGCCGACGAAAACTATCGGTGCGAACTAGAACCCTCCGTCGTGTTAACCCTCCGCGTTTCGACTCGCTACCCCAAGGAATAAATTGTTGTTCTTCCGCCGGGTTCTACATCGATTGTCTAAAGTCTGAAGAAATGTTCTCCACTCGACGCTGTCCGAACAGAGAATCCAGGACTGAGGAGGTCGAGGGCATCTCTCACCAAGTACCAGCCAGAGCTGGGCGTTACTGAAATAAAATTTTATTCGAACGGCGTTTCGAATAAATTGTTCGAACATTTCATTCCAATAATATATCGAATAAACTCTCCGAATAAAATTTCATTCCACTAATATATCGAATAAACTCTCCGAATAAAATTTTATTCCATTAATATGTCGTACAATCCCTTCGAATAAAATTTAAAATATCTCAAATTGACCGAATATTTTTGGTATAATATTCTGATACCAACTGTTCCATTATTTAATCGCTGTATTATTTAGACGAACCTCTCTACTATTCATGACACGAATACTCGTACAGAATCCATATAAATACGACTCGATCGATTATCATCTCGCCGAGATGATTGCAGAAAGAACACACCGTCTACTTAACTCCTATCGCGAAGATCCGCAGAGTCTAGCACCTGCTGCGGGCAGAAACCGATTGAGAAAGAAACGCGGATCACCTGGAGAGCCGAACGTGGATCACCTGGAGACCCAAGGATCGATCTCGCAGAGATCTCTACTTAAGTGGGCGTGGCTACCGTAACGGGGTCCAGAACCCTCCTCAAAAACTGCATTCTCGCGGAGCAGAATAACGCGCGGCCTAAACCCCGAGCCGAGGAACGAGTTCGACGAATGCAGCTTCTGGTGCACTCCGGCGTGGCAGCGGGCCTAAATTGGCAACCGGCGAGTTCACAGCGCGAAGAGCTGCAGCGTCCGCGATTGCGAGCGAACATTGTTCAGCGTGGAAACGCGATGGCCGCGCTGTTTCGGACAGCGGTTCTCGAGGCGAGCGAGTAGATGATGGACAACACCGTGGAAAACTGGTCGCGGCTAGTGCGCGCCGCACAGTGGAACGAAACACCTATTTTCGTGGACATCGTCGGTCAGTCGTCGACATTTTGTGCTGCGGCATCATGAGATCTTTAATAAGCGTCTCTAGCAGAAGTGGAGAGAGAGAGAGAGAGAGAGAGAGAGAGAGAAAATTGAGGAGTAGAAAAATTGGCTACTGATAGCTTCTTCTACTGCTTAAAACTTTACCTCCAAAGGAGTGAATTTCGATATTTTAGCCCTTAGGCGGTTTCAAGTAAAATTTAAAGCCATTAGTTCAATTATGATTACACTTGTGTAAACCTACAGTATTTCCATTAGGTATAATTGTCCTTTGGAAATCGTGTAGCAATTTTTAGAGTCCAAGAAAATAGGTGTTTCGTTGCACTGTGCGCCGATCGGTGCAATCCGGTGCATCGAGTGCAAGCTGCGGTCCGTGAACGCGCCCTTAGCGGATCGGTCGCATTATAAAACCGAGGCTGTCCCGCTACTGTCGCAAATCAATTAAACGCGCGCGCGGCCGCTATTATGCCAGGCGGACGGTCGCGGGGCTTGATCGCGAATCGGCTCTCTCTCTCTCTCTCTCTCTCTCTCTCTCTCTCTCTCGCTCTCTCTCTCTGGCGTTTTCCAGCTCGCTCGGTTACGCAATTTCCACGCGTAGCCGGTGGTGACTAAGCGGCGCGGCGACGGGTTCGGGTCGGATAAACGCGGGAGGGACGCGAGAGGGCGGAGGGCGGAGAGTGGAGGGCACACGGCCGAATTCTCATCCATCAAGGTGTACGAGGCACATGCGCGATATTAGCGGTATTTAGTGCTTACGGAATGCTGATTCAGTTCGGCGCCGATGGGCCAGCCGCGAATACACCCACCGAAGACGCCTGCTGGCCTCCATCCTCGCCTCCCTCGAGCTTCCTCCTCCTTCTCCAGGTGTTCCATGGCGAACGGATTCCCATAAACTCGATGCCGCCTCGCTAAAAGGCGAAGGGACTCGTTAAAAGCAGCCAGATTATCGTGCGTTGGCGAGCCCTTAAAAAACATACCTTTATGACCCAGACTGGAGCCACCTGTGCTCCTCCATAGACCACCCTTACCTTTTGTAGATTGTTCTCGATGGTGGTGCTCATTAGGTGGGGTAGACGAGGGATGATCGCCACCTGGACAGAAATTGAAGTGGTTAGTTGGCTACGAAACTTGCCAAACTCGCCGAGCATTAAAACTGATTGGCGAGGGTGGTTTATATGAATGTCGAGACTTTATAATATCGACAATGTTGAAATAAAAAATGTGAAACCGGTCAAAATGACCGTCGTGGTAAGTTCAGTGTCAGAGGGTCAGTAACGAAATGTTCGATAAAGAACATGCTGGGTAAAGAAAATGATCAGTAAAGGAAAAGCTCGGTAAAGAAAAACCTCGGTGGAAAATAATTCCCACCGAAGAAAAGGTTCGGTAAAAAAAATGCTTCGTGAAGAAAATGTCCGGTAAACAAAACGTTCAGTAAAAAAATACTCAGTCGATGAAATGCTCGGAGGAAAAAAATGCTCACTAAGGAAAATGCTTGGTGAAGAAAATGCTTAGCGAAGAAAACGCTAAGTGAAGAAAACCGTACCCCCAAAAATGCTCGACAAAGAGAATGCTCGGCGAAGAAAACGCTCGGCAAAGAAAAAATCGAGAGAACTTCTCGATGACGAAGGAATTGCATCCGCGAACGTTCCGACACCGAAGATCGTGTATCCGAAAATTGAAAGATTGTCCCCATCGCGGTAAATCGGCGGGGGTCACGGAGGCGTGGGCAATTGAGAAACACCGAGATGGGGTGAGTAAAAACAATCAGGTTAGGAGAATTCGGCACTGAGGGATGGATTGGATTGCCGATGATCGTCGGCCGTGGGGTTGCAGCCCCTGGATCCGGGGTTTGATTTACGTCGGTCCGTGTGCCTTTCGGATTAGCTCGCGAGCGCGGAGGAGCCTCGTGGGCGGTGCGGCTCGGCTCGCAGCCTCTTCCGACGATTATCCGGGGGTTGGGGTTGGCCCGAGGCTCGTCGAAATAAGTACGTCGATAAATATCCCTCGTATCTCTATCGGGGTCCGGGCTATAAAAACCGAATCGCGCTCGAGCAGGGGGTGGAACGCAATCGTGGACCAGACGCCGAGGGCCCGGCACCCTCGCGCGGCGGTGCATCGCCGGTTTTCTTTCGCGAAATTGCCACTCGCGGGGACTCCGCTTCAAGCCTCGGATGGGGGTTTCCCTCTTTGTTTCGAAGCCGACCGAATAACCGACATATAGGGGTACGGAGTTAATCGCGGGAAGCCCGCTACGAAAACTCGAGCGACGACGAGCAGCCTAATCCACGGAGAAAGCCCGATACTCACTGCCGAGGTATATCGGACTCTCGGCCGCTTGCTCTCCCGACTCGTTAATCCGTCGCGACGCGATCCGCCACGGAAACAATAACCCAGGCGTATCGGCATCCCGAGAATTCCTCGGGGGTGGCTTGTAATCCGGCCGGAATTGCTCGTCCACCGGAATCTATCGCGTTCTTCCACGTTAAGGCGACCGCAGACGAAAATCGCCGGCCCCGGCTCTTGCCCTCAAAAATCCGCAAAGTCTGCGCCAGTTTCAACCCCTCGACACCGCGCGCCCTCACGGCCCATTGGTTAATCTGCTTGCGCGAATGTACCGCGGCCCGAGAGTAATTCGTTCGACCGAGAAACCTCTGTTTGTAATGCGACCGAATAATTTATACCGCTGAAAAATAATCTCCTTGTCAACGAGACAGAATTTCACCCTTTTGCTACTTGCGTATAGCGTCATCATTTTTACCTCGCGAATGCGTAAAGTATCGAGTCGATCGTAAGTGTCAAATCAAATATGAAATCGAACAATGCTGGAAATGATCGCTCCGTTTAACAGCTAACCGGATCATGGTGGCCGCGCCAGCTTCACGCAACTTTGAATGAGTGTTTGATATACAATATACGTCGACGCAATTATTTAGAAGTTCATGTAATCCTCTATTAACTCGTCAAGTTCGCAGTGTTTCAACGTGCATTTACTTCCAGCTACTAATTCGGAGATACGCATTGTTGCCGAAAACAATAACCGACAGTGATTGGCAGTCCGGGTAAGGATTTAATTAAACTTGGACACAAGATAATCATTAGCATTTTAAATAAACGATAGTTAACTCCTTAAACCCAGCAAACGCATTTGCTAAATAAATATAATTGTATTGCAAATATAACAACGATCGCACGCAAGTTATTACGCTATAATGTGCAATGATTTAATGAAGAAAACCATCAACAAATTGACTGATAATTCCATAAGATGATTGACTGTAAATTCTGTAAAAAAACTAAGGTAATCATAATTACGGTGGTCAAATGCCAATAGAATTCGGAAGAAAAGCAGCCGCTTTTGGAAAGTTCCGCGAGAACCCTGGAACGGACTGAAACCGAACGGACTAGGGCGACGTGTGGGGCCATTTCGCGGGATAACGAGCGCGGATCCCGAAGCAATTAGTTGAATCAGAGGCCGCAGAAAATCGGATCGGAAGTGATTACGTATTATCGAGGAAGGGGGCGTTTCGCCCGGCCGTTTCGAAGACGGTGTGCGACTAGGATGATCGTCCGTCACGTAGGCGGCGCACACAGTGGAATTCTAAACGTAGCCCGGTCACGGAAGGCCCGGTCCCGGAATGCGGACACGGCGGTCCCTCAACATCTCGAAACTATTCGAGCAATCTCTGTTTCCAAACGCATTCGTCGGCCGGCAAAGGCAGAGGCGATGCTCCGGTTTCGTGCAATCGAGAGAGCGAGAGGAATAGTGAGAGACAGAGAGAAAGGGAGGGAGAGAGAGAGAGAGAGAGCTAGGACTATCTTCGATAAAAGGCGCGTAGCCTTTATGAAATCGATCCTCCGAGCGAGGGATCGCGGGTGAAAATCGAGAGGTCGAGCTGCTCGATCGGAAACAGAGCGGAAATGGTTGCCGGTCACCGACAATGCCATGGATCTCGGTTTAATGAGCCGCGATCCGTCGCGGATTTCCGGAGGGATCGCGTCCCGGCGGTCCGCGCTTGTTTGAAAGTAACCTTTATCGCGGATTCCCTCGACGTACCTGTCCACAGAGGCTCGCCACTCGAAAACGTGGAAACGGCGGACCCGGGCCGGCTTCCTTTGATCTGTCGAGTGGGCCGGCCGCTCTGCTCCGCTCCGCTCCGCTCTGCGCCGCTCTGGTACGCTCCGCGCCGCGCCGGGATGCGTCGCGTCGCGTCACAGCAGCCGAACGGTATACCCGTTGATTAAAAATATCCCGATCAAAGCGTTAAAAACCAGCAACTTTCCCGTCCGTCCTGCCCCATCTCCCGTCTCGATCGTCGACGAAAATCGATCGATGCATCAGGCTCTCTCCGGTAACGATCGACTGGCACGCCGACGGGAACCGCCACGGAATAAAACTCTCCTAACCGAGCCGGACCCGCTCACGCTTCGACTTTCCCCTTTTCGCGGACGTCCGAGTTTTTCCCGGCTCACAAAGAGACTCGGATACGGCGGGCCGACCCTAATCGTCTAGCTACGGTATCCTCGTTGTTTCCGCGGACCATGGTAAATTCATACGCGCGCGGATCCGCGCGGTTTCGACAGCCGAGTTTTACTTTGAGGCGGGACACGGCCCTTTGCCGGTCTATACTCTCTGTCTTGCTCTCTCTCTCTCTCTCTCTCTCTCATTCCTCTTTTTTCTAGCCCTCTCGGATTTAACCATCAATTTTAATTGGCCCCTCTTTCCGCGAGAGCGCAGACCAATCGACGGCTTTGTTCTACCGACGACCATCGGTACTACGCATGTTACCGATTGTCCGATTGCAGATTGACTGCGTTACACAGCGCGCACGGTGTTACCCGGCACTCTGCGAACCGTGTTAGCGAATTTTTTTATAAAATATAGCTGTGAACACTCCGTGGAGCGTGGATCGGACCAGGCTGCCCTAAAGTTTCGCTAAAATGTATTGATATTTGTAAACGCGGCGGATGATCAATGGAGGCCCTCGAAAACTGGAACACGAGTGCGCGAATTTATGGCCACAGTTGTTGCGGCCGCGGATTTTAGGCATTTAGATGGAAAAGTAATTTCTATTTCGAGTAACGATCCGCGGACTATGTATAACCGAAGAGATGAAACGCGATCGAGTAGCTTCGATCGAACTGCACATGTTCCAAAAACGGTGTCTCGAAATCTTGGCTCTGTTAGGAACTCTATCGTCGTCTTGGAAGTGACAAAAATCACAAAGCCTGCTCGCTTCTTCAATATTCCAGAAAGGGCGAAAGTATTCCGCTAAATCGGATCATGGTTCCAACAAACCAATTCTTTCTTCCATAATTTCCAAGTCGAATGACACTCGGAAACAATAGCCTGGTCGCAGGTGAATCGCGGCGACGCGACGTCGAAAAGTTGAAATTAGCGTTCGAGCGTGAAACCGGGATTTAAACCTCAAAGAGAGTACTTTGCCGTCCGATTCGGTACAATATTTCGTTAATTGCGACCCCTTTATGAGACGGGAAAAGAATATCAAGCGTTCGGATTCTGCATAAAGCGTTCAAATGAATTCGATCTCGCGCGCGGTCGCGACCGTGGTCGGCTTTCCCAACGAAGATATGAAACTTTGAGAATTAATGGAATTCAGAGGCAATTTCGGGTCCGTATTTATTCATAAGCCCGCCCCTTTACAACCGTCCGAATCGCGTCCCGACGGAACGCTTTGTGCTCGCTGTGCTCGCTAAAACCCGGAAGAATTCTTTTTTCCAATCCGAAGTGCGTCGCGACGCTTTTCGCAGTTGTCGGGCTCGGCCCGTTAGAACAACAGTGTTTGACAATAAAAACCGCCGTGGAACGAAATGAAAAGCACCGCTCGTCCCGTTAGCGAGCTCTACTAAGCGGGCGAGGGGACGGGCGCAACGAAAATGAAAATTTTCGATTTTCCGCGCTGCCTGCCAGAACGACAAACTTCCCGTGCCGCTGTAAATCAGCGGGAAAGCTGACTCGCTCGCGCGAAAATGATGTAAGCACGTTAAAGCGCGCATCAATTCCGCCTGAGTCGATTCTTTATGCAAAAGTAAATGAAAGGGCGCCGTCATATTTTTTCCTGCAAGACCTGCTATCTCTCTCTATCTCTCTCTCCTTTTCCTCTCTCTCGTTCGGCGATAGAATCGAAATTCGGCGCCGCATTTAGAGGAAATCGGCCGGAGTGTCTGCTTACAGCGAGCACTTTCTGCATAGCAATTTCATTGAAAGCTCCGACAAATCGTCAACCTATGCACCAGGATTAGGTTCGTTGTAAAGAGCAATTTTTAAGAGATTCGCTAAAAGGTAACATCATTTGGCATTCAAATGAATAAAAGTAAAAATAGGTACTTGGAAAAGCATGTCATAATTAACTTGCGAATATTTATGCAAATTAAAAAGCTTTTGCATCAATTGCGATAATAAGGAAATGCAAAGATATTTATTCCTGCCTTGAATTATAAACGACATAATGAAATTGCTCGGATGTTTGTCAGAAGTGGTAACGGGTACCAGCTCGGAAATTAATTATAAGGATCGACTGAAGCAGATCGAGCCGATAATAAATAAATCGAATCAAATATTCGATCATTCTCCGGGTCTCCATAACTGGCACGCAATTCTAGGACAAGGGGTTGAATTCCTTTAATCCGTTCTATCACTTTGACTCGGATCCAATCAGACTCCTCACAAATACACGCGACCCTCTATTTATAACACTGCCGACAAGAATCACCTGGAAGCTATAACTGAAAAAAGAACCGCGTCGCAAACGCGCATCGGTCGGTCGTCTTGAACGTAGAAAGCGTTCGGAAAAATCAAATTATGCTACTCGCGTTTCCATTTGCCCGAAAAAGTTCTGACAGGCGCGCCGGGACACGCGCCGGCATTTTCCTGGTCGCCGTCGGCCGGATCCCGTGAAAAAAATGAAAACCGAGGGAAACATTTTTCATGGCGACACCCTTTCGAGTAAATAGAGTTATCGATCCTAGGAGAGAGAAAAAAAGAGGACTGTTAAACGTCGAATTCCCGATCGCGGGGTATCGGCGGAGCCGACGCGCAAGGGTCGAAGCACTCGCTGAATATGGGAAATCGCGGCCGCGGTTTTCCGCGTCTACCAGTCGTCCGAGTTTCCTGGTTCCGTTGTCGGCGTTCGGCCCTTGTTACGTAAAGGATATTTTATTTATCTTTTTTCGCGTGCGCCGCGCGGGACACGAGGCCACAGGCACGACTGCGAAAGAGAGAATGAGAAAGAATGAGGGGCGAGGGGGTGGAGGAGTCGGCGGTGCTCGCATACATTATCGATCGTTGGCCGGCTAAGCCGGCTAGCTCGCGATGCCAAAACGGATGCGAAATTCGCGAAAGAGTCCGGTTAAAACTCATCCCCTTTTTCCGGCACGCCGCGATCTATACTGTTACGATCGCGCGGGTCGCACGGGCTCGCGAGAGACCGCGAAGGTATGGAGAACGACCGTGGGAAGGAGACGCCGCGACCGAGACGCTGCGGAGGAAAAGAACCGGAGGAGCCGAGGATTTGGCGATCGAGGCGATTCCGCGAGATCGCGCGGAAGATTCGAGGGGGATCAAGAGGTCGTTCCGTTCGAGGAAGAAACCGGGACACCGAGCCATCGCGCGCGATGAAAATAATCTTTTACGAGCCGATCGATACTCCTTTAATAAGCGCGTCGGTTTCCTTTCTTATCCAAACAGACAGAGGGCGGTTCGTAGCGGGAGACGGGTGACGGGGGACGCGGGGCGGGAGACGGAGATAGAGATAGAGATAGAGGCGGCGAGCAGCCCCCTTCAACCCTCCAGCAGCTACGCTCGAGTCGCCTTCAATTCTATCCTCGTGACAAGCCTCTCTTCTCCCGTTCACCGGATCGTTCCAGCTTGGATAATTTCCATTATTCTCGACGCTCGATGACATCTCGGTGGCAGCTCGCCGGAAAGCTTCTGGCCTTGGTTCCCGTCCCGCGTTTCAACGACTTATCCCCACCCGCCCGGCCAACTCTTCCCTCCTGCCGTTCGCCCCATTTCCTGTTTAGTTTTATTCAGAGATTCGCCCCCCTTATCGCGTCTCGATGTTTTCTAGGTTTCCTGGTAACACACAATCGGATTCGAAAGTCGTTCTCCTGGATTTTCTACGACCCTGCTGGCACGATCAACTCCCAACACGGTTTTGATATCGAATCCGGGCTTGCGACGATAAACTAATCCGCGCAATTAACCCTTTCAGCGTCACCCGAAGCATTTGGATTTGATTGTTCATTTTGTGTACGAGGGGGTTGCATCATCGTGTAATACTCTAACTTATTTTACCGATAACTTTGGTCATTGTTTCTCGCGATCGAAATTACTCCGTCGAAAACGTTCCAAGTGTGAACGCTGGCTCGCGGAAAATAATTTAATCTTCATAATTCGAACGTGCGTTATGATAAAACTAACTGCAAGTGTATATTAATCTTTGTTATTCTTCTAAAGAGCCACTCGGAGATCTGAAATACTTTGCGCGTTTGAAAGTAGAGACTGTACACGTTGAATAGACTGTACACGGGCGGAATATCGTGACATTGTTCCACGGTGAAGTTACGGGAGTTCAAAGTTCGACAATTTGGCGAAATTATATCGTTCGTTTAATTTGATGGAGTGGTTTGTGCAGCAGCTATCCGGGGTGACCGTGGACGCACGGGAAATATGAATGTCCGTTTTATTCGCGGATATTATAAGCGAGAAAAATGCTTTAATCATCGTAAAAGAAGTCGTTCGGCATGGGGTTAATAGTTAATAGATCTAATAAATGATGTGCTATGACGGGGTTGGATTGATATTACGACTCTCGAGTTTCTGGTGTCATGGCGTTAACACATTTACGTTCGTATGAGCATTTCTTGCGGTTTCGCGTTCGGAACTGGACAAATAATGAACGAGAAAGAAATGCCAAACGCGAGAGGGCGAAGTCCCATTTTTGCGAATCAAGAAATGAAAGCAGGAATTATTCGAGAGCTTAGAATTTCGAAACGCGGTTCCGCCGGATGCGAAAAATATTCAATTTTTGTATAGACGTTCTGAAACAGCTGTTTAGAAACAAGGACCTCGTGACCTCGTCGCCAGAGATCGCGAAAAGTTCCGCGAAATGGAATTAACTCCACGAAATTAGAACTTGCGAACTCGGAGATTGATATCTAGAGAATGTAAAAGAAATATCATTTCCGCGAATCTCTGATGACTTTGATTAATTGCGATGTCTGACACGGGTCAGCCAACTTTAAACAGTTCATTACAATCAGCGCGAGGTTTATTTTAGTCAAAGTTCAATATAAAGTAGTTAGGATCTCGTAATAGAGCGCCTGATCGAGGAACCATTGCAGGCTCCAGCAAGCGTCGAACAGTTAGTACACCGGAAACGCGATTTTAGTGGAGTAAAATGATTTCGGTCGTCGAAGTTCGCTCTACGCAAATATACTTAAATATTATAATTTTTATACGATATAGAAGGATAATTTTATATAATATAATAATAACTTTATATAATATAGAAGGATATAGATGCGATGGAGTGATAATATAATTAAATCATAGTTAAATATGGCACTCGAATTAACGAATAAGACGAATCGAAAACTAGATAAAATTAACCCCTTGTGGACGAGAATTTTTGGATCACTAAGAATAGTTTCCTCAGACAGCCAGATGACGTACCGAAAATTTAAATAATGAGAAAAATTAATAATGAATCATAATAATCTTTAGCTACATGCATTATCAAATTGGATGATTGCAAGTTCTGGAAGAAGCTATATGCATAGTTCAGACGTCGACATTCATTTTCAAAGGGTTCACGCCACTTTATAATATTCGTTTCTATTTATAGAATTATTATAATGATTGTTATATTTTCGACTTACTAAATTAATTAAAGAAGGAAGAGAAGCTCCTGCTCTTGCTCCTAGCTCCTGCTTGTCACAATCGATACGGAAAATTTCTATTTTGCACAAAAATCATTTCGCCCAGTTAGAATCGTATTCCCGATCACCGTACGTACACTACTAGGTTGACTGTATCGTTCCCCTAAATTCTATCGAGATTCCGTAACAGAAGAAGCGAAAGCCGACTGTTTCGCTTTTCTTTTCGATCCCGGCGAAGCGTTTCCGTTCGGTGACCCTCGAAAGGGGTGTAAGGAACCCGGGCCGACCGTATTACATCGTAATAATAGCACTCGAGGCTTCCGCGCGACTACAGCCCTACGTGACTCGTAATAATTCGCGAACGTGCGGGTCCGATACAGTCGGAATCGAGGCATACGAAAGCTACCCACCATTTCCAGGTGGGAATACATACACCGGCGAAGGAGCAAGAGATAGAGACAGTCATAGATAGACAGACGGAGAAAGAAAGAGAGAGAGAGAGAGAGAGAGAGAGAGAGAGAGAGAGAATCGATAGGATACGATACGATAGCTCCGGTATCGATCTCGAGCTGATGCACGCCGCCGGTCCGCTCGATATGCCACGACCGATATCTCCGGCGAGAAGAGCAGGCGGGGGTGGCGGTGTTCCCGGTCGCCACGATCCAAGGCCAATTGGATCTTCGTGCTCGAGTAATCGCAGTCGAGCGTTCCATTTGCCTCGTACCATCAGACCCGACGGACGAAATACCGTTTCCTAATCGTTCTGGAAACGAGACACGCGCGAGGCTCGTGTTTCCGCCACTCGACCGATTAGAGACGAACGATCCTTGAGCGCTTTATGCCCGATCCTGTTCCGTCCTCGGTTTTACCATTCTTCCCGAGCCTTCCTGCCTCCTGGAAGCAACCGCGCGCTTCGCGGAACCGCGAGTAGCTTGATCAAAGAGATCGGTTGATGGAGAAGGTATGCACAACAACCGGGTTTGTTGCAGTCTTCCTGCCGAGTAGTTGAATTCTTCGATTCGGTGGGAACGATAAAAGTCGAGCAGCTCTCCCCCTGTCAATATTGTGTGCACGGCGATGCGCTATTCGAGAGATCGTCCAAGGACAAATCGGTGGAGGAGAAAGCTGAGAATTTGGTCGCGAAGGGTGATCGACGTGCGGCGATTATGTCGCGTGACATCGTATTGAGACACGGTCTGGTAGAACGCCGGACGGATCGATTTTCTATGGGGGAAGAAGCGAAATTGTCCAAGGACAAATTGGCGAAGGAAAAAGCTGAGTATTTGAACGCGGAAGGTGATCGACGCGCACCGATTATGTCGTATAATATCTCATTGAAATATAGTCTATCAGAGCACGGGAGAAATCGATTTTCTATAACATAATGGGACACTGGGAAGATCTTTTTTTTATGGAGAACGAAGTGTCTACGGTTTCATCTAAACTCGCGACGCTGATTCGGTGGATAATTTAATGGAATCTTCGTTCGAGGATCCTGCTATTGCGCGACGTCGGATTAAAACACAGTCTAAGTGGAGAAACGAATTTATCATTCGCAGCCCCGACTGCGGAACAGCTGCAAAAATTCCACCGCAAGACGAATGGAAGCCATGGGACCGGGATACATGGACGCCATAACTGCGCAAATTACCGAGGGGTGGAAAGCTGCCCTTTATTACCCTGGAAACTTCATAAGCCGAAGCCGTTGAATATTTTCCGCATAATTTGCGAAGATTTTATATCGATAAAGAGTTCGAAATGGGGTGAGAAGAAGCGTACTAGATTTTCCTAAATATCTCTCCAAGATATAAACATCGACAGATTAGAAAAATATCGATTTCGATCAGTCCTAGCATATTTTCTTCGAGATCTACGAGAGAAGCGTAGCGGCCCCGCCACCGGATACGAAATGCGTACAACGATACGATCCAGTCTACGGAATATAAATCCATCTTCGAGAAAATGTTAATATTTAGAGCACCGCGGTTCCTATTGAGAACGCCATCAGTCATTCGAGCACCGGGCATCATCAATCTCCAGCCAGAGAATATCACCAATCACACTCGAGAGAACACGTTCAGTCCGATACGAGAACGCATCAGTCAGTCGGTCATCCCTGGATAATAATACTTACGATTAGGCTGCAGCCTTGCTGACTTCCCTTGGGCTGTCCGTGCCATCTGTCGCCATCGAAGATCGGGTCGACGAGCGAAAAATTAACACGCGTCATTGCTAATAGACGTTCGATGTCTACACAATAGAGAACAGCGACGGAACGTACGCGTAACCTATCTATTCCGTACTCACGATGCGTTTACTATTTCGAATACGATCTGTAACTTGCGGTCAACTAGAACGAACTGAATCGCGACAAGACTTGTTCACGTATTCCGACGTCCTTTCGGGGGGGAAGGTGGTTACTGTTTACGACCTCTTCCTTTGTTCTTCGCGCGTCGAAGGAACCATTGAGGTTCTACGTGCGTCCTTCAGACGTGCGTATCGAAAATATTTCTTGGAAAACCATGGTGACGTTGTTAAGAACACCGTAATACCGAATACGATTTACT
Organism: Augochlorella aurata; assembly: GCA_028455555.1. Classification (NCBI taxonomy): domain Eukaryota; kingdom Metazoa; phylum Arthropoda; class Insecta; order Hymenoptera; family Halictidae; genus Augochlorella; species Augochlorella aurata. The sequence continues at coordinate 3,052,597 of CM052156.1, read as the reverse complement.
GCGCACTAGTTTCTGAATAAACGACACGGATTTATGAAACATTTAACTGCACTTAACGGTCTGTCGCGTCTACTACGTTTCTTTCAAAGCGCCGCTGCGTAGACTTTTCGAACTAACGAGGCTACGTGACTAAAGTTCTAATAATACGCTAGTCATTTGTTTCTTTAATTGCAATATTTAATTATTGATCAAGCGCTATTTTGTAACGCGCCGTTTTTCTAATTTTGAAGTTAACTTAATTTTTAAATTGTCTTTTATCGAGGAAGCGCGACAACAGAATTCTTTTATTTTATTATAGATTCACGAGACGAAGTTTGAATCGAATACTCTGGATGCTGCATTTGAAAAT